>PVLC010000644.1:61268-190813 GCA_004027655.1 Graphiurus murinus | reverse complement strand
AATGTTGCTGATTCAAACCTCTCTTTATTATACCTCTCTCTCTGGGATCGAGGGCACTACCCAAGCAGTAACAATCACAGCACAGAAGCCGTCTCTCCAAATAGTGCCTTTCCAACAGACTCCCAATAACCCCTCTCTCTCCAGCAATCCACCTTCCACTAGCAACCCACCAACCACCAGCAACCAACAACCTCTCCTCCCAGAACTTCTCCAGCAACCCACTCCAGCAACAACCCAGCCAGCCTCTCTCTTCATCCGAGAGGTGGAGGCTCTTAAAGCCACACAGGGCCTAAGCCACGAGGCGCCTCATACAGCTCTCACCTGGGCCGGCCACGAGTTGGGTGTGCTGGTGCATGCACTCTAGCGTAGGGCAGCCCCAGGATGTTACCACCTGCAGCCACTTCTGGCACTCTGCCAGACGCCATCTAGAGGTGAGGTCTAGCTGGCCGGACTAGGCCCCCGACAACTGTTTATCTGGCCATGTCTTCAATGAGACACTTGAAGGTTTTCTGCCATGTCTTCAATGAGACACTTGAAGTAGGGATAATGTTGAGTTAAAACAACAACAAAGCCAAACACAGCCAGGTGTGGGAGTGGTGGTCTGTTCCTGTAATTCCAGTACTTGGGAGGCTGACACAGGAAGATGGCAAGTTCAAGGGCAGCCTCAGCAAATTAGACTCTGTTTAACAATAAAAAAGGAGCTGGGCGTGATGGCGCATGCTTGTAATCCCAGCATTTGGGAGGCTGAGACAGGAGGATCCGGATTCTCGGCCAGCCTCAGCTGCTTAGTGAGACCCTCCGCAACTTAGTGAGACCCTGTTTCAAAATAAAGAATTAAAAAATAGGACTGGGGCTGTAGCTCGGAGGTAGAATGTCCCCAGGTTCCATCCCCAGTATTGCAAAAGAAAAAAATAAATAAAATAAAATAAAAAATAAAAAAGGAGCCAGCTATGGTGATGCATGTCAGTAATCCCAGTACTTGGGAGGCTGAGACAGGAGGATTTCAAACTCAAGCTAGCCTGGGCAACATAGTGAGACAGTTAGCAATTTAGTGAGACCTTGTTCAAAATAAAGTGTAGAAAATAGGGCTTAGAGTCAGGCGTCGTGGCACACACTTGTAGTCCCAGCATTTGGGAGGCTGAGACTGGAGGATCCGGGTTCACGGCCAGCCTCAGCTACCTAGTGAGGCACTCCACAACTTAGTGAGACCCTGTTTCAAAATAAAGAATAAAAAATAAGGCCGGGGGTGTAGCTTGGAGGTAGAATGCCCCTGAGTTCAATCCCCAGTACCGCAAAAAAAAAAAAAAAAAAAAAGGGCTTAGAGTGTAGCTTGGAGGTAGAATGCCTCTGGGTTCGATCCCCAGTACCAAAGAGGGATGGGAGAACAGGTCTTGCTAAATTGCTGAGGCTGGCCTCAAACCTGTGATCCTCCTGTCTCCGCCTCTCAAGTTCTGGGCTTACAGGCATGTGCCACTGTGCTGCCTATTTCCTCCTCTTATAAGGATACCATGTTGGATCGGGGTACCATTGTATGGCCTCACTTAAACTTAATTCATTCTTTAAAGGCCTTATCTCCAAACACCATCACATTGGTGGCTAAAGCTTCAGTGTATGAATCGGGGGGATGCTATTCAGATGGTAACAGTGGCTGAGTGCACAAGGTTGCTCCCAGAAGCGAGTAACTGCCACATGTGCTAGAAGTCATCTGATGCAAGGGGCGCCACCCAGTTAAAAAGGGGAGCCCCAACAGGAGAAGACCTTCTATCCTCCCTCCAACCGCCACGTCTGACGTTCCTCCCAAGCCTCCCAGTAATCGCCTCAAGCTTTGATCTTTTTCATTTCATTTTTTGTAGTGGGGATTGAAACTAGGAACATTGTACCTCCAAACTGCACCCCCTGCCCCATTTAGTTTTTATTTGGAAACAGGGTCTCATCTCGTTAAGTAGTTGAGGCTGGCCATGAACCTGGGGTCCTCCTGTCTCAGCCTCCCAAGTACGGGGATCACAGGTGCGCACCACCATGTCCAGTGCAGCACTTCTGCATTCTGGTAGGTAGCACTTTCCAGACACCTGCCAGAAAAGGGTTTTCCCTGAGCCGGGCTGGTGCTCCTTGCAGAGTCTCGTGACACAATGGCAGGTCCCGATGCATTCAAAGGGTCCCTACCATCGGTGTGTCTCCACAGTCTAGCAACCAACAGAAAGGCAGTACCAGCCTCGGCGGAGAGCTTTGCAGCTGCTCTTGGCTCCTGCTCCATCCTCTGTTATTGGGGCTGGAAAGGGGAGAGGGGAGACTGTGACCAAATAACTGTTCAAGAAGGAAAATTTCCAAAGGTCCATTTTCTTAGAGATATTCTAAAATTAAAAAAGGACAGACTGAGGGCTGGGTTAGAAAATGAGGCATTTAAGTAGATGGTCCTTGCCATCAGCCTCAGCATGTAGCAAGACTCAGCAACATAGTGAGATCCTGTTTTAAAACAAAAAATAAAATAGAGATAGGGGTGTAGCTAGTTTGGAGACAGAACGTCCCTGGGTTCAATCACCAGTAAGTACCAAAAAAAAAAAAAAAAAAAAAAAAAAAAAAAAAAAAAAAAAAAAAAAAAAAAAAAAAAAAAAAAAAAAAAAAAAAAAAAAAAAAAAAAAAAAAAAAAAAAAAAAAAAAAAAAAAAAGAAAGAAAGAAAGAAAGAAAAGAAAAGGAATCAGGCCTCCAAACAGCTTGTGCCAAAATCTTCCAGAAGGGGGCAGCAGGGCACCATGGGCAGCTGGTCCATCCACACAGCCTCTTGGTGTTAGGGATGAAAAACCCCTATCCAGCGGAAACCAGGGGCCAGTCATCCCTTAGTGTCTGTCTGTGGCTCAAGGACGTCTGTGCACAGAACTGCATACAGAAAGGGGGACTTTGGACATGTTAATACTTTATTACCAGGAAACCTACAGTGAACTGGAAGAGAAACTCAAAAGTTCTTCTGAGATCATCTGTTTTTCTCAGTGTAGAGTCTCAAAGCCACCATTTTATCTATCTGTTGTATATTTTTATTTACATTTGTTTTATTTTTAGGTATTGGAGATTAAGCTCAGGGGCATTCTACCTCTGTGCTATACACCCAGCCCTTTTTATTTTTTATTTTGAAACAGAGTGACCTCACTAAGCTGCTAAGGGCCTTGCTAAGTTGAAGCTGTCCTCAAACCTGAGATTGTCCTATCAGCCTCCCAAGTACTGGGATTATAGGCGTGTGCCACCATGGCTGGCTCCTTTTTATTTTTAAACAGGGTCTAAATTGCTGAGGCTGGCTTTGAACTTGCAATCTTCCTGTGTCAGACTCACAAGTACTGGAATTACAGGCATGGGCCACTATTCCCATGCCTGGCTATGTTTGCCTTTATTTCGAAAAGGACTCAAGGCAACCTCCCCAAGTTAGTCAAGAGGAAGGAAACTCAGAATCTGTTCTTTTTGCTCCTGGCAACCTACCCTATCTACTCACAGGAATTTGTCTTGGTATCAACAAAAAAAGTGCAGGGAATTTGGTCCAACTCAGAGAAGAGATCAATTTGGAGTGAAGGCACAACACCCTTCAAGTGATAGCAATAACGAAAATGATTAACGAAAGGGATTTTTACGAGGAAGAGCAGGTACTAGGAAGCCGGCATTCTGGTTGGTCTTGAGCCTGGCTTCTTAGTAGCAGATTGTCATCGGCCTGACACTGAGGCAGTCACACTTCCCCTCTCTGAGAGATAGCTTCCTCTTCTATAAATAAGGGCATGGGGTCAGAAGACCTCTGGGGTCCCTTCCATATCTCCGACATGGAAGTCCAAGGGAACTTCATGACTCTGCAGGAAATAAAAGCTGAAATGAGTTTTGTGCTTTGGGCCTGGCTGGCACCGAGTTTGGTGGGGGAAAGCATTGGAAAGGAAGTGTTATTGGTGATATGTAAGAAGTGATTTGTGATGGAAGCCACAGCTCAACCCTCTGTCACCTGCATAGTCCATTTCTGGTCTCAGCCCCTTGGAACAGGGCAGGGAGGCCAGAGGGGTAGTTTTCATGGTTCCTAGCCTAGAACTCTAAGTAAAGCCAGGGAGAAGGGAAAGGAGTGTCTAAGACACCTGCTCAGTGTTCCTTGGAGCCACCTGACCCCCCCAAGCACCGCAGGGAGCCCTGTTTGACAAGCTTGGTCTGGAGTATTAGACTGGCTTGGGCCCATCCCTGAGGAGGTGCACAGCCATGTCAGTCCCCACCAGATGGCACCATTCAAGACTACACACGAAGGAACACACGCCAAAGAGTCAGGCCAACAACAACTCATTTGGTTTCAGTCTTTACTTTCAATCCCAATCTTTTCCCTTTTCATTACAAAAGTACTAAACAAACATGGACAGGAGTAGAAAACAGGTATTTGCAAACTACGTACCTTCAACAGGATGTCAACGACCTGTCACCAATACCCAGGTGCAAGGCACACACACCAGGAGGACAATTCCCAGGAATCAGAACTATACCATAAATGCATGATCTTTTTATTTCATATAAAAATGATCAACATGAAAAAAGCCAGGCCGTGTGTCGGTTTTACACACTCAGGCCCTTCCTGTCTGGCCAGGCGCGGGAAGGGAGATGCAGCCCAGCATCTCAGCAGTTCATCCAAACAACAAGCAGACGTGGTGGGGAAAGCCAAGAGCGCCAAGGCCCCGGCCTTTCTGGGCTTGGAGGGGAGGCTGCCTGGCGTGGCTCTGGCCCAGTCCCAGGTGGCATAGCCAGGTATCCTCCTGTACAAGCAGTGGGCTCCTCACCAGGCTCACCATGCTTGCCCCTCTAGGGAGCGTGGTCCAGTGAGCAGCTGTCCAAGGCTGACTTGTCTGTCAGTCTTCCTTCGTCCCTCCGGGAAGAGGAGCCATCAGTCCACTGTGCCATTGTAGGATTGTTGAACTTGTTGAAGGTGAAATCCACGGTGTGTGTGGAGATGGGCTTTCTGTAGAGGGGGTTTGAAGCCTGCAGAGCACGGAGGGTGAGAGGACATGCATTAGTTCCCTCACTAAAACAGCAGACTCACGCCCTTCCTAACTCAGCCACCAGGAAGGCGGCAGGCAGAGTGCACCCTGGCGGCCACCATCTGTGCTCCAGGACCAGCTCTTCCCGACTTGCTGAGTCCCTGGGGGAGTCCCTTGCTTTCTCTAAGCTTTCATTCTTCATCTGTGAAATGAAGGGCTGGGTCCAAAGGTCTCTGAGGGGGAATCAGGGGTACCGTGTTCTCAGACCTTCATGAGATGAGACTCATATGGATATCATAACAGACCGTAAATAAGTAAGAACGTGAGCTGTTCTCCTGTGGGCCTGCTGTCTGAGCCTGTGCCAAAGATGCCAGCGGGCTGTTATCCCTGAACTCGGCCCTGTCGCTCAGCTGGAGGTCTTCTCTGTGTCCCACTCCCCACTGGCTTACCATCTCGTAGCGGGCCCTGGAGCGCTCACTCAGGAACTTCGCATATTCTCTGCGGTCGTGGATGGTGACAAGCAACTTCCAGATGGCCAGGAGCCCAAGCCCAATCAGGAGGATGCTGCCGACCACGGCCAGCAGGATGGTCCTGGCATTGGGGGCAGCTCTACACTCTGCGGAGGACCAGAAGCACAGTGGGCAAAGCTGCCAGCACCCGCGCCCCTCCAACCCCAATGCAGCATGAATTGAGTCTGAGAGGAGAGGCGCCCCCGCCCCCTAGAGGCCTTCCCTTCTGCTCCCCTTTACACCCTACACTGTCTCTGTGAGACCGGGTGGTGGTGGTGGTGGTGAGGTTTCCCCCATGTGCAAACAGTGAAGGATTCAAAGGAGGAGAGTGACAGTCCCCAGGCCACACAGCCAGTCGATGGCAAGGTCTAGGCGAGAGCCCTGGTGCTCAGCGGTGTCTGTGCCTACAGGCTGTGCCCGTGCCCCAGCTGGTCTGGTCACCAGTGCAGGATGTGGGACCACGGCGTGGCTTGCACATCCTGGTCTCAGGGGCAGACCGGGCAGGCAGGAGGAAGCACGAACCCTCACACAGGGGCTGGCCTGCGTGTCAGCAAACCCTTCCCAGCCCTTGGTGTGGATGGAGCCCCTTGGAGCAAATGTGCTTATTTTCCAAGAACCACAAAGACAGCACTTGGAAACAAAGCCTCATTCTTGCAGGAATGCAGCCTGCCTGACCACTCTTCCCTCTGCCTCTGGCCCATGGAAGGCACACTGTGTGGTGGTTTGGCTTGAATTGGAATAAGAGTTTGCAAAGCTGTAAATTGAAGACAGCACATCTATCTCTGCTCCCTTCCCTCCAAAGAAGAATAAAAGAGGATCAAGAAATCCCAATTACTCCAAGGCAAAGGCTGTTGGTCCCTGGGCTAAGAGGTGAGGCAGAATGGTGGGTTTAGCTGAAAGCCTGGCTTCTTCAGCCGCCCAGGGAGCTGAGCATGGGCTAGATAGCAGTGCTGCCCCCAGCACCCCATCTGCCCTCCCTGGAGCCCACCCTGAGAAGCAGCAGCAGCAGTAGGTCAGGGCTGTGTGTACCCAATGCTCCCCAATGCAAGTGCCGCCCCAGCCTCGATGGGCCAGACACCCCGCACCCTCCTGCAGTGCACGGGAGCGTTTCTTTTGGGTAACACCGTGTGCTGTCTCCTCCAAGGTGACACTCCCCAGGAGCAGGCCAGTTCCTCCTGCAGCTCCACTGCCCCCGCCCCAGGCTCCCAGCTGTACAACTCTTTCCTCTAAGCCTAGGAGTGGGGGAGTGGGGGTCTTAGATCCTGATCTTCACAGCGAACTGTATCCCTGTGTTCTCTGTCATTTGGGAACTGTGAGGAGGAAATGGGTGATAACCCCAGGGCAGAAAATGGCGTGACAAACTGGACCCAGGGGCTGCAGCCCGGCCCCTTAGGGCTCTCACCTACCTGGCTCCCTGAGGACCATCAGGTTGGACTTCCCGCTGGGCAGCTCTACGTAGGTGAACATCATGACGCAGTCCTTGGCAGTTTTATAGGAGCAAAGCACAGCCTCCTGGTCATCTTTGACTAGAAGAAAAGCAAACAGAGTGTCCTGAGTGGATCTCTGGGCAGCCCAGTGCTGCTGCTGATCAGGGTGTGGTGAGCTCCCCACTGTCTCCCCAGGGCATGACAGCATCTGGCACATAGTAGATGCCTACTGAATACGTGTGGGATGAATACATGACTTGACATGCTCCAATGCCATGAGTAGACCAGGCAGTCAGTCAAAACCAGGCAGGCCGGAACAAAGAAGTCCAGGAGAGAGAAGCCAGGACCAAAGCAGGCAGGGGCCAGGGCAGGATTCCTCCAGAGCTGGAGGTCCAGGCAGAGGGCCAGGGTGCCTCAGATGCACATTCACCTGCCAGGTATGCAATCTTTTTTCTCCCACCATTTAAAAATGAATATTCACAATGTTCTATAACAATTCTAATTCCAGAATATTTCTATCACCCCAAAAAGAAATCCACACACGTTAGCAGTCAATCTCAATTTCCCTTTCTCCATACTCCCTGGCCACCACTCATCTTCATTCTGTTTCAGCAGGCTTTCCTATTTTGGACATTTCATAAAAATAGAATTATATGTATTATAGATTTTTTTTCATGCAGCACAATGCTCTGGAGGCTCATCCGTGCTGTCACATGTGCCAGTTCTTCACTTTTTTATGGCTCAACACTATTCCATCCTATGGAGATAGCACATTTTGTTTGCCATTCGTCGGTTGATAGACAAGGTTGTTTCCAAGTTTCGACTATGAGCATTTGTGTATGTGTGCTTGTGCAGACATACAGACACAATCCTCTTGGGTGTGTACCTGGGAGTGGAATTGCTGGACCACGTGGTGATGGCTACAGTTAAACTTATGGGGGAGTTGCCAAACTGCTTTTCAAAAGCTTCTGTACCATTTTACATTCTGCCAGCAGTTGTGCCCAGGAGGCCCAGGCTGTGCCCCTGATTCCAGATTCCCAAGTGTCTGCAAGACCCACAGGGGGCCTGCCCAGGGCCTCTGGGCCACTCACCAATGGTGTCCACCCACGTGATCACCTCGTCCCTGCACAAGTGGTGGCAGGTCTGGTTGTCAGACCCTGAGTGAAGCAGCAAGCACTCCACGCAGTCTCTGTGGGAAAGAGGAAATAAACGTGGCTATCAGTTGCTGGGTGAATGGCCCATGAGCCTGAGCTCCCAACAACGCATGTCCTAAAGGCTCCTGAAGGCGCCACTGCTCCCGTGTTCAGATGTCTGGCCTCTGCCTTCTTGCCGCTGGGAGCCCCAGGGTCTCGGAGAGGTGTGTGTGTGTGTGAATTTAGAGCCATGTCTGGTCTGCAGGCCACCTTTTGAATTCTGACACCAGGAGCCAAATCTACCTGCACTCTGCTACATGGAACACCTAGCCAAGGAATTGACTCCAGGCAAGAGGTTTCTGGGAGATGAAAACTATTCTTAGTCCCCTGCAGGGGTCCTCACCCTCCCACACACTGGACCCTGAGGGGGACTTCAGAGGAAAGCTCCGTCTGGGCCCCATCACACCCAGAGTCTGCACCTCTGAGGTGATTGTGGTGCCCATCCCAGAGTACCTTGGGCTCCCCCCTGCCAGATTCCCAAGGGCCCTGCTGGCCTGCTCATTGGTCTACATTAGAGTTTGGTCCAGGCTACCGGGAACCCACATTTTGTAACAGAGGCCTTCTCTAGAAAATGGATGTGGAGCCCAAAAGAGACCCTTGAGAGTCTCCTTCCTCCCACCTCATCTGACAGCTTAAATCAGAGCATGACATCTTAATTGCAATGTTCAGGTAAGTGGTTCTTATGCCACTTTACAGTCAAAACTCAGTTCCATATATTCTCCCTCCATCTGAGGTCGCATCAAGAAGAACGGGGCCCCTTGGACTGCCTGCAGGGCACATGGGTTCTGGCTGAGGGCTGTGAAGCCTGTTATGGTGGGGAGAGGGGCCCCAGCCTCCACAGGTAGATTGGGGGGTCTGCACCAGCACAGAGGCTGGGGAGAAGTGAACTTTGGGAGGAGCAGGTTGAGCAAGCCACCCGGCTGATGGGGTGCTCTTGGGCCTCTGTGATGTAGCCATGCTCAGTGGTTCACAAGGAGGGCAAAGGCCCCCAGGAGGTTGCCCTGGGAAGCTATGTCAGGACTCAAGAGCCAGGTGTGCTGGGGAGGCCACTGTGTCCTGCAGCTGCTCCCTGGCCGAGTAAAGGGACCTCTCAGAACCTCAGCTGCATGGGGGATAGCTGCCCTGCTCACCCCCAGACCTGTGGGGACCACAAGGGCTCTATGTCTGGAAAGCTCTCCGAAAACTCTGGAGGTGCATTCACATGCAGCACTCTGTGATTCCAGGTGACAGAGCAGCCTGTCGCTGAAACTTCTCCAGCACAGAGCTGCAAAGTGGGCCCGTGAGAATAGGAAGGGCGCTCAATTGTGGGTCACTTCTGCAGGCCCCTGACCATACACAGGAGGCATGTGAAGCACTGGAGCCAAGGGGCAGAGGTGTCCTGCCTCCCAGACAAGCCCCACTTCCACTTCCTGGACATTAACAAGGAACAGGCAAGCAAGGAGAAAGTGCACTAAGCTTTCTTCAGAGGGCACTGACATGCTTAAGAGGTCAACTATCCCAGAATTGGCCACCAAACCCCACTCTCCTGGGACTGACCTCATGGAAACATACCGAGTTGGAAAGGAGTTGGTATGCTTGCAATTCCCCCCGCCCCCCCCAAGCACGAGCCCAGAGGGCAGGCAGCTGAGGCTTGGCTGGGGGCCAGGAAGGTGTGGCTCCAGCTCTAGTCATTCATGCTGACCCAGCTGGCCCTCCACCAGCCTCTGTGATTGATTAACACGCCACAGAGTGGCTGCTTCCGGTCAGGCCCCCATCTGACTGCCGTGCTGTCGTTAAGCTCCAGCTCCAGGCCATTTCCAGAAAACACCCCCTAATTATCCATGTGGACATATCAGTCTAGCTCATGCTGCATGTACTGGTTGAAACTTGTAATATATTGTAGATATATATTAAAATAAGTCTGGCCTTAAAAAAAAAAAAAAAAAAAAAGTTGCTGAGAGAGACCTTGCTCAGAGCCTGTTAATTGAAATCAGCTGGGGCTGAGCAGGAACTCACCTAAAGTGAAGGGTGTGTTTGGTTAGTTCTAGAAAGTGAAGATTGGTTGCCGTGAAACCCCAGGATGTAGGACTTTCAAAATCTGGTGGCTCTTTGCAAAGCAGGGAGTGGAAAAATGGCTTGATATAAGTCACTGTCAAAAGGACTTTGTTTAAAAAAAAAAAGGTTCAACCAGGCTGTGAAAAAGACAGAGGGTTCAGTGTGGTCCAGACACAAATATGCGCACCCTCAGGGCATCTCTTTTGCTCGCCATGCTCCTTTGCTCCTGTGTAATGAGCAATAAGTTATCAAGTCCATGTCTTCTAGGAAATAAATGCTTTCAAACTTTAAAGCATGGCGTTTCCCCTGAGGCTTTGTAACTGCCCTGAAGCCAACCCTGCATTGCCTTCGCCTGCATTGGAAAGACTAACACTCCGGCTCCTGTCACTGATGCCCTGTGTTGTCCTAGCTTGGCCCCTACACCCCAGGAACCCCAAGTGCCCGAGATCTGAGAGCTGGAGGAACCTCCCTGCCTCGGGCACAGCATGCTCACAGTGGCCCTGACTCCTAGCGCACTGGGCACAGCTCCAGGCTGACCCAGGACCCCACCTCCTCCCCCGGCTGTTTCTATCTGGACCTGTTGCTTCTGTACTCTCAGCAGGTTTCAAGAGGATCCGTCTTCTCTCTCCCTTACTCTCCCCCATCCTCTCCAATTAAACAAAATAAACAGGCCCTGCCTGTCTTGTCTCGCCATCAGCAGCCAGCTCTCAATTACCCACGCCTGGGTTATCTGTGGCAGATGTCCAACCAAGGACTCTGCCACCCCAGAACACTTCTGAGCACAGACACACCAGCAGCCGCTCCAGGCCCTGGGAGCATAAACTCATTTCATTATCAGCTGGGGTCAGACATTCAGAAGGGAAATCTGCCAAAAGAAAATCGCAGTTGCATTCCCCAGCCAAAGAGGGACGCCAACTGTATTATTATTTGTTTCTGATCATCTGCACCCTCGCTCCCCCTGCCTGGCCCCTTAGCATGAATGATGACACAGCTGTTTCCAGAGCAAGTGTCACTCTTGCTTTCCAGGCAGCGGCACAGCCTGTGACTCCCCCTGGCTGTGGGAAGGCCAGTGGCTGCTGGGCCACTGAAGGCCAGTGCATCTAGACAATCTCTGCATTCAGTGGCGCTCCATTATCAGCATAAATGGAGCAGAAAATCCAAAAGCCACTGCGCTTGTTTCTGGCCCGCCTTATCTAGGTCGGTGCCTTTCTATCCCGCTTACCTTCTGATTATGTTTTGTTTAAAGCAGCAGTTCCCATATGGTGTTCTATGAAACAGTGTTTGGGAGATGTTACTGGGGAGGATCAAATTCATTTGAAAGAGGATGCATACCGCATTTCCTTTTGGAAACACACAATAGCGCACTCAAGGCTCTGAGAAGCGCTATTTTTGGTACCAACAACGGTTTAATTTAACTCAGTAATCCTATGATTTCTAAACTTGCTTAGGAGTAGAATAGCAGTCTTGTTTTTTACTTGTTTTTTGTTTTCTTACAAAACCCCCATCGAAGCAGCATTTCAAAGCTACTATTTTAGTGAATGTTAGTAAGAGTTTTGCTCCCTGGCCAGGCTAGGGGTGAGCGGCAGGTGGGGCCCTTACTCACCTCTTGGTGCTGCAAGCGTCCGGGCATGTTGGGCACTTCTCACATGTTTCCCCAAAGGCCCCAGGCGCTGTGCACTGACACTGCCCACAGATGCAGTGTCCGCGGTCACTGCAGATCTGCCCATCCTTGGATCGGCACGTGCTGATGTCTGTTGAGCAGTTACAGTTGTCCCCAATGTAACCTGCGTGGCACTTGCATTCTCCGCAGTGACACTCGCCATGCCCTAAAAGAACACACATGGCACATCAGTGCCTGCCCACTTTTATGCATGAACACATAGCCACCCAGTCCCTGACATGTGTTAGCACTGGGGATACTGCAGAGAATGACACTGACTTTCCCTCCGCCCATCTGGGGAGGTCTGGCACCGGCGTGGAGCAACATGCACAGCCTAGCGGGGTCTGGGCTGGGTTCCAAGATGGTCCAGAACATGGCCAAGTCATCCCACAAGACCAGGACCTAGAAAAGCTTCCTGATTTAGTCCTATGAATAATGGACCCCAAATATGTCCACATCTTAATCTCCAGAACCAGTGACTGTTGAAGGTGAAGTTTTACAGATGAGCTCAAATTAAGGATTTTGAGGTGAAGAGTCCTGTGGGTCGCCTGGGTGGCCCTAAAGATAGGCACAAGGTTCCTATGAGAGAGAGGGTTGACTACAGATGAAGGCGGCTGTAGGACAAGAGAATCAAGAGGCTCCTGTGGCTGGCTCTGAAGATGGAGCACACTGCCGGGAGCCAAAGATCGCAAGGAATGCAGTTCTAGAAGCTGGAAAAACAAGGAGCGGATCCTCCCCCAGAGCCCCAGAGGGAGCTCGGCCCTCGGACACCTCGATGTCAGCCCGCTGAAAATGATTCCAGACTTCTGACCTCAGCAACTCTAACAGAATAAATCCGTGCTGCTTTAAGTCGCTCAATGTGTGTTAATTTGTTAGAGCCACAACTAAAAGTTCACAGCTGTCCTCCCTCCATCCTAGCAAGATGCTGACTTCTGCTCTAGCCTGTGACCTGCCACCCTGGAGGGAGGAGGAGCAGGGCACAGGAGCAGGGCACAGGCCAGGACTTATGCGAGGCACTGTTGGCTCTGCTTATAACTCCTTAAGTTCTCCTAAGAGGCCGGCATTGTTATTCTTATCCTCATTTTATGAATGATGAAACTAAGATACAGAAAGATGAAACAGCTTGGGGTTTTTGTTGTTTTGTTTTTATGGTGCTGGAGATTGAACCCAGGGGCATTCTACCTCAGGGCTACACCCCCAGCCCTATTTTATTTTTTATTTTGAAACAAAGTTTCCCTAAGTTGCTGAGATGGGCCTTGAACCTGCCATCCTCCTGCCCCAGCCTCCCAAGTGCTGGAATTACAGGTGTGTGCTGCCCTGCTGAGCTGAAACAACCTGCTGAAGGTCACACAGCTAGTGGCAGTAGGGCCAGGGCTGGGACACAGGGAGTCGGCTCCACCGCCCTCGTTCTGAACTCCAGGCTCTGCTGCCTCCTATGAGCAGGCCCTGGCTAAGGCCGGCCTGGGTCTCCTTTGCTGGAGGGGTCCTGTCCACGGCATACAGGGGTGAGGCCCATCACCTTGGGGCTCTGCAGGGGCCAAGAGCAGGGCACCATGGCTTGTGTGTGTGAGAGTGTATGTGAGGTGATGCCCACAGAAGTGTGTGTCGGAGAGAGAAAAGCATGGTCACTGCCATCTCTTCAAGGACCTGACAGTAGATTCTTGATTTTCAGCACTATCAATAGTTAAATGTACTATTATATGTCTCTTAATTTAAAAAAAAATCTACTTTGTATTATTTTTTCCTAAAGTCATTTTGCTAAGGCTGATGTTAATAAAACCAAAAGTTTGCAATTACTTTTTTTTTTTTATTGGTGCATTGTAATCATACATCTTTGTTAGGTACAAGCTGGTAGAGGCATACATGTACTGCAATTACTTTTTAAAATACCTATCCAGCCGGGCGTGGTGGCACACACTTGTAATCTCAGCATTCAGGAGGCTGAAACCGGAGGATCCAGGTTCATGGCCAGCCTCAGCTACCTAGTGAGGCACTCCGCAACTTAGTGAGACTCGGTTTCAAAATAAAGAATAAAAAATAGGGCTGGGGGTATAGCTTGGAGGTAGAACGGCCCTGAGTTCAATCCCCAGGACCGCAAAATAAATAAATAAATTAATTAATTAAATAAAATAAAATACCTATACATAAGTTAGTGGGCAGTTGGAGAGGCAAGGGTGGGAATTGTCAGGGAGGGAAGGGTCCCTGTATTTGTGTGTGTGTGCGTACTGGAGATTGAACTCAGGGGCACTCTACCTCTGAGCTATACTCTCAGCCCTATTTTTTATTTCTATTTGGAAACAGGGTCTCGCTAGGTTAATGAATGTCTCACTACTTGATGAGGCTGGCTTTGAACCTGTGATCCTCCTGTCTCAGCATCCCAGGGATTACAGATGTGCACCATTGCATCTAGCAGGGGTCCCTGCATTTTACCTCTACACTGACTGTATCTCAGCACCTCCCTGTGACCATTATGGAGCGTGAACCGCAATATAGGTCAGAACTAATTACAGAGCCTCTTCACTGGCCTCTTAACTTCCTGGCCCTGGCTCTGTGCACGCTGCAGGGGACAGAGAGACCATCTGGAGTGGCCAGGGCTCCAGCCCACCCATGCAGGACAGCCTCTCTGCTCCTGCAGCAATGCTGAGGCATATGGCCAGGCTCCGGGGAGGGGTGCAGCACCAGGCCAGGCCAGGGCAGGGCAGGAGGCGGCTCAGGAATGCAGCTTGAGCCTCTAGCTTGAGCTGGCATGTGATACAGATGCCACAGGAGAGCACAGGTCCTGCTGCTCAAGAGCTGGGGGAGGGGCAGCAGAGGGCATGAGGTCAGGGACATGGGCATAGGATGGAGGACTGTCCTGCTTTTGCTACTGGTGAGCAGCCCCAGTTTGGGACCTGGACAGCAGAAAGCCCACAGGTCTTCACAGATGGAATGGATATAATCTGTCTAACTCTCCCCCTCCCCTCAACCCAGGGACCACACAGGTCAAGAGCCTGGTTTAAACTAGAATGGCTCACTGTCAAGGGCAATCCCCAATATTTCACTTTGGAAAGTTCCAAACCTGCAGCAAAGTTGAAAGGACTGCACAGCAAACTTCCATATACTCAGCGCCCAGATCCCACCGCAGCGGGCCATGTGTCACTTTCCTACGTTTCTACCCATCTGTCAACCCAGTTTTTAAAAAATGTATTTCAAAGTGAGTTGCTCAGCCGGGTGGTGGTGAATGCCTGTAATCCTAGTATTTGGGAAGCTGAGACAGGAGGATTGCAGGTTCAAGGCCAGTCTCAACAATATAGCAAGATCCTGTTTCAAAAATAAATAAGTAAAAGATCTGGGGGTGTATCTCAGAGGTAGAACACCCCTGGGTTCAATCCCCCAATACCAAATTAAAAAAAAAAAAAGTTGCTACTTGAGGACTACGTTTTTAATATGGCTCTGGCATTCTCCAATGGTGTGCACACTGCATCAAAAATTCAAGCAAAAGCCGGGCGTGGTGGCGCATGCTTGTAATCCCAGCATTCGGGAGGCTGAGACCGGAGGATCCGGGTTCGCGGCCCAGCCTCAGCTACCTAGTGAGGCACTCCGCAACTTAGTGAGACTCGGTTTCAAAATAAAGAATAAAAAATAGGGCTGGGGGTATAGCTCGGAGGTAGAATGCCCCTGAGTTCAATCCCCAGTACCGCAAAAAAAAAAAAAAAAAAAAAAAAAAAAAATTCAAGCAAAAATTCAAGAAGCACAAGGCATGCTCAGGGCTGTATTTATAAGCAATGGAGTACCCAGGCCAAGCTGGAGAGGCTATTTTACCTGAGATGGTGAGTACTGTTTTCTAACTTTGTTTTCAGCAACAATATAAAATTATCCAAATAGAATCTGATAAAATATTCCCACGTGTTAAGATTTGGAGAAGAGGAGGTAGCAGATTCCCGTGGTGGTGAGTGTGTGCAGAGAAGACCTGCTTCACCTGTGACTGGCTATCTACCTGGACAGGTCTGCTCACTGCAGAGAGATGTGCTCCTGGCAGACGTACCTGTGACTCTACTTCCCCCATGATGTGTAAGTGGCAAAGAACCACACTGCTTGTGGGCATGTCTGATACCTTGCAGGCCCCAGAGTTCCCAAAGCCAGCCCAAGGCCAATGCCATCGAGTGTGCCCCAGGTCTAGAGCTCAAGGTGAGAGGGGTTAGGAGTCAAGGGAAAGGGAGAGTGGGGACTGGCAATTCACCAGAGATCACCACAGCTCTTGGACAGGAATAGGACCAACTGCCAGAGATGCAAGCCATTCTTAAAGGCTTCCTACAGCCCTGAGTGCAGGAAGGACCAGAGAGCAGAGTGTGCAGAGACTCTGCGGGGTGTACATGGCGTGGACAGCCAGTGTACTCAAACCGGAGTAGCGGAGGGGCCACAGTATGTCAGAAAATCCTCATCTATGTGGCTTTTTGGCCTCCAGCACTGATGACTCTGAGGCAAAGTCCCAGCAAGCCAAACCAGAAGGAAGCCCAAGGTCTCAAGTGATGAGACTGCTAGCGCCACCGGAACTCTTGTCCTTAATGAGCTCTAGTCTGGTTAACTTCAGGTAGCATGTTGCCTTCCAAAGCTAGCTTAGGGATTGGAGTTGTAGCTCTGTGGCAAAGCATTTGCCTTAACATACATAAGGCCCCGGGCTCCATGCTCAGCACCACACACACACACACACACACACACACACACACACACACACACACGGGCTTGAAACAGCTACAGCAAACAGGTGCAAAGATGTGTCACATGCCACTGTGTCCTCCTCCTTCACACTTGTGGCTGACACTAGAGTTCTTTTCCAGAGAGCCTAGGCTCAGCCTCAGAATTTTCCTTAACACAGTACTCCAAGAAGTTTGTACTAACTGGTGGGAGCTGATATAAAGACAACTATTTACTATCTTGGTTTAATTCTTCCAAATCTCCTTCAAGAAGCATAATGTACACAGAACGTCAAAAACTAGATAGGTGTGCTTTTATATGTGTGCATGTGTGTGTGTGTGTGTGTGTGTGTATTGGTACTGGGAATTGAACCCAGAATTTCATGAATGCTAGGCAAGCGCTTTACCACTGAGTTATATCCCTATCCCTTGTCTGGTCACATTTTATCCTGGCCCAAATGTCTCAGTCCTGCAGTTGGGCCTCAATCTATCCTTCTCAACCTCCACACTCAGAGATTTTCCACATCTTCTGGTCAGCCTGGCATCTCCTAATGCTCTAGTAGAAACACATACATTAACATGACAAGAATCATTTGGCCCTGTTCCAAGGATCAATGACCCACCAATCACTGGCCTTAGGGATTAGCAACACCCAAAGGACCTATGTAAAGACTCTTCATTGAAACAAAGCTCATTTATAATGCTATCTGGGCAAAGTGAGCTGAATTTAGTGATGCCTATTTAATATTGTGCAGACATAAAAATATTTTCATCACACAGATAGATATTGAAGGACATGCAGAAGCATTACATACACTGTAAACTGCTACACGTGCAAGTTATTATTAACACTACCTTTGTTGGAATGATTGATAGCTAAATGGACAGGAAGTTGTAAATGTGCCTATTTATCCAGAATTTCAGCTCTACAGAATTCAGCAGCTTTCCATCAGCAAAACAGTGCTTGTGTGGGCGGCGGGCCAGGCCTCCTTGCCTCCTTTGATAAAATAGAATGCCGGCTATTCAGCAGAGGCCTGGGCTTGAGCAGGGGAACCAGTGGTCTGCAAGCCAAAGGAGGCAGCGAGAGGAAGCCCAGCATCAGTGCTTTGTGGAGGTCAAGAAGGGCAAATCCGGCGGCGGTTGTGAGTCTTGCCACGGACTGGTGAGGGGTGTGGAGGGGTGATGAGGACCAGCAGCCTGCAGGGAAGTGAGCACGGGCTCCCATAGCAACGAGGCTGTGTCCGGATGGGAAGACAGAGAGGAAGGGGGCCAGGGGATTTTGCAGATGGGATATATTAGAGCATTCTTCTGATGAAAGAGAAAGACTCAGGAGAAAGTTCTGGGGGGAAACCGGGAGGTAAGAGAGGGAATGGCAGACTCTAAAGAGATGGCAGCGGAGGCGAGTGGAAGAGAGGAGAGAGTGAGCCCAACAAGAGGCTGTGCCAGACAGAGACGCCGGGCCTCCACGGAGGAGCTCAGGGTAATGGGACAGTCAGCTCGTGAAAGGCTGAGGGGGCGGGGGCTGGAACCAGCTTGGAGCCTTCTCCACATTCACTGTCACCATGGGCGTGTCCCTCCACCTCTCTGATGACCCAGTCCTTCTCCTGTCAGCGAGGATTGTGCTTTCGTGGCAGCAATGTGTCAGAAATGTCAGCACTGGTGCAGGTAAAGCCCCTAACATGGCCTCTGGCACCCGGGGCACTGGGAAGTGGCAGCTAGAATGGCTGTGAATGTCCCTGGAGCTGAGAGCCTGAGGAATACAGAGACTCTCGTCCACGGAAACCTGGCGTCCACAGCGCTGGGACTCAGGGGAGACAGGAGTGGGAGGCTGCGTGGAGGGCTCTGGGGGATGCAGGGGTGACCGGGACATCAGTGACAGGGACAGTAGAGGACCCTAGGTGGGATGGCATGGCCTCATAGGTGAGGAGGGAGCTGGAGGACCATAGAACATGGGCGGTGGAGAACAGAGCGAGGCTCAGGAAACATTTGCAGCAGCACGCAGCAGTGGAGTACAGTGGTTAGCGCACAGATGCCAGAATCAGATTGCAGAGGCTGGCCTTGGAGCTGCTGTGTACCAGCAGTAAATGATGCTGGAGCCCTCTGTGGCCTGGCTCCTCAGTTCTAAGTGGGGCTCACAGAAATGCCTCCCTCCAAGGGTAGCTTGTGTGAGCCAAGCCAACCTGTAGCACATAGAGCAGTGTGGCTTAGTAGGTGCTCAGTAAATGACAACTGTCTCCCGTCATCAGCGTGGTCCTCACTGTAACGCCAGTGAAATGGGGGAGGATGAGAGGGAAGCACTTTTTGTCAGCTCGGCTCCAAGGCCTCTAGGGCCAGAAGCTTCCCTGAAGTTATCTGACCCACGCCCAGGTTGGAGGAAAACACCCCGGAGGGAGGGCGGCCTGCAGAACACCAGGTCTACCAGGGCTGCCCCGCAGGAGGAGCTCCCTGCTGGCCTCCGCACACTGCAGGGCGCTCAGAGTTGAATGAGGAAGGGAGCCTGGCCCGCAGCCTGACCCAGGAACAAGCTCAACTCCCCTCACCACCACGCTCAACTCGCTCAACTCGGCCTGGAGGGAGGAGAGTCACACAGGCAGAGGGCACACCCTGGGGGAAATCATCTCTCCACAGCTGGCTCAAAACCGGGTTCCCATCTAGCTCTGGAATAGTCTCCCTCAGTGACCGCTTCCTTGCCCTCGAGGAGTTCATTCTACAAGGCTGCACATGGGAGGATGGGTTCAGTCCCGAGCCAGGAAGAATGCGTACTTTTTTCAATTTTCTTCACGGTTCCGAGGGTTCCTTTCCCTCTCTCCCATGGCGCTCTGCCTGTCCCACAGTCCCCTTACCCCCTCTCAGCAGAGGCGGCCATGTAAACAGTAAGTGGCTACAGGAATAGAGGGGTGCATGCTGGAGGCCTTGGCCCATCTGGGGTGGTTTCTCTGTCATCCCTCGTCAGGTCTCACGTGTGTTGGAGACATCTCTGGGCGAGACCCTGGGCTGACCTTCCGGAACTCTGCAATGACTGTCGCAAGAGGATCAGAAAACCAGCCCAGCTTCAAGTCATGGTGCCTGTGTGACTCTGGGGACAGCCTTGCCCCAGAGGAAGGTGGTGGGGGCAGGACCGGCCTCGTCACACAGTCACGCTGCACTGTGTGCTCACAGGAGGCTCAGGCTCCAGAGCCAGAGGCGGGCTCAGCTTTCTGTGGCCAGACACATACCCAGACTTCGGAGGAAGCTGGCCTCATCTGTTGCTTTACACAGGAAGGGGAAATCCCTCCTGAGACACACTATTCCTGGTTCTCTGTTGACAAGCACGCTGGAGTTACATAACAGACCCTCCCATGTTCCAGCCAGTGCTGCCCGGTGTTCTGAGCGCCTCCTCGTCTGGTCCCGGGGGAACAGCCCACCCCACTGCTTCACCTTTCCCCTCCATGCACAGGTCTTGCTTCTAGAAAGAGTCAAGCTCAGGGATTTCTGAAATGCACAGGGCATGGGACATACTCCCAGCTCCCTCATAAGGACCTCAGCAGCAACTAAATCAACCTCTGGGGCAAGACAAGCTGCTCTTGCAAAGTCCTGTTCTCACCACGGGGTTCCTGAGCCTGTAAACAGCGCTGTCTGGCCAAAGGCGAGTCGCAGAGGACTTGCCAGCCACGGGCGGTTCCTCCACAAGGACAGAGCAGCACTCCCTGGCCTAAACCAATCCCAGACTCCGGGCTAGTGAGGGCCTCCCCTTAGCTCCACCATGGGCTGCCCTCCATGACGCAGTGCCTCACCACAGGCCTGGAACAACAGAACCAATCCACCAGCAACCCTAAAACTGTGAGCCAAAATCAACCTTCCCTCCTCTTAAGATGACTTCCTCAGGACTTTTGTCACAGTGATAGAAAGCTAATACAGCCAGGTACTCCTCTAAGGAGTTTATACAAATTACTTCAATCCTCCCAATAACTCTATATAGCCAGCATAGTAATTATCCCAATTTTCACAGATGTGGAAAAATGAGGCACAGAGGGGTCTAGTAAGTTATCCAAAGTCGCATAGCAGGGAGGTGACATGGCTGGATTTTGAACCACATTTCTTTGACTCAAAGGTCTATATATATATTTTCTTTTTTGTACTGTGGATTGAACCCTACAGCAGTCTACTTCTGAGCTACACCCTAGCCCTTTTTATTTTTGAAATAGGGTCTCACTAAGTTACTGAGGCTGGCTTCAAACCTGAGATCCTCTGTCTCAGCCTTCCAACTACTAGAATTTCAGGCATGTACCACTATACTCAGCTAAGAGTCTAAACTCTCAATCTCTTTCTCTCTCTTTTTTTTTTTTTTTTTGTGGTACTAGGGATTAAGCCCAAGGGCACTCTAATTCTGAACTACACCCTGAATCCTTTTTATTTTTATATGTTTAAATAGGGTCTCACTAAATTGTTGAAGCTGGCCTTGAACCTGTGATCCTTCCGTCTCAGCCTTCCAAGTACTGAGATTACAGGCATGCCCCACTACATCTGGATAGGAGTCTATATAATCTTAACCACTAGGTCATACCTCCTCTCTAGTCCAGACGAGTCATAATTATGTAATAAAAAAGTTAAACGGCCAGGCGCAATGTCATACGCCTTTAATCCCAGTATGGGGGAAGCTGAATCAAAAGGATCATGGGTTTGAGGCCAGCATGCAGTAACTTAGAAGTCCCTGTTTCAAAATAAAAAGGTCTGGGTGTGTAACTCAGAGATAAAACACCCCTGGGTTCCATCCCCAGTACCTACACACATACACATAAACAGAGGATAAATGCTTAAGGTGCTATGGGGTGTGCTACAGTAAAGGGCATGCAGCAGCCCTATCCACAAGTGTGGCTCTTTCCATGAGGTCACTAGTTGCTCTTGGCCTCCCTTTTCTTTTCTGTGAGGCAAGGGCAGTGTCCTAGGCAGCTGTTCATTCCTCTACGCCTACATACCACTGTTGACACACTAATACCCCGAGTGGGGCGGCAGCTGGGGAGCTGGGGCAGGCCCTGGGTTAAGCTATAGGTTTTGAAGACGTGGAGAGAGGGAGGGCATAGGATAGGAAGATTAGCAAGAGTTCTGGAGTGAATCTGAGGTTGATGTGATTCTTAGCTGGGTGTGGTGGCACATGTCTGCAGTCCCAGTACTTGGGAAGCTGAGACAGGAAGATCACAGGTTTGAGGCCAGTCTAGGCAATGTAGCGAGACTCTCGGCAACCTAGAGAGACCCTGTTTCAAAAACAAAAAATAAAAAGGGCTAGGGAGGGAGGGTGTAGCTCGGAGGTAGAATGCCTCTGAGTTCAATCCTTAGTACCACAAAAACTCTTGAGGTATTTCTAATTCTTAACAAATGTCCAAGAAACCCAAAGACTTCAGCATAACATGAGGAAAAGATTAAGGATACAGGACAAGGTCACGGTAATGCAGAAATCAAAGGCTTTGCACTCTCTGTGGTTCCAGCACATTGTTCCAATTTCTCCAGCACAAGGCTCTTCAGAGATGCAAACAATGATGCACCCTTAGTTCAGGGCAGCTATCGTCAATGACCAGCCCAAACAGAATCAACTAATGACGCTTCCTAACGGGCAATGCCAGACAAGCCCCTCCCCTCTGCCTTCCAGAGGTGGGATCACAGGTTGCATTCTGTACAGATCAGCGAAATATAGCCACTACAAAAAACAAAACAAACAAAAACAGCACTGTGGCTTTAAGCCAAGCTCCTCCACATTACTCTCTGAGATGACAGCACTGGCTCAAAAGCTAAGATGCCATTGTCTTGGCAAGATAGCCTCCTGCTCTCAGCTGGGCTCTCCATGTGGATGTCCAGGGGCCACACCCCGCTATTTGCTCTGCCGTCTACTGGAGGGAGGCGGGGCCGGCTCTATCGGGCACGGGGAGATTAAGGCAACAGAGGGAAGATGGAAAAACCCCACGTTCTTTAATGAGCTCACCTTTCCAGCTTCAGAGGGGCCTAAAAACTGCTGAGTGAAATGAACCCTGAGACGGCTGACTCAGAAAAAAAAACAGAAGGCTGTCGCCAAAAGAAACAGAGGCACCCCAGGTCAGCACCTTGTTGATTAACCTGCCCAACCTGTCTGGCGGGCACCTCTGGGGACCTCTTGGTCTCTGCGACAGTATGAGAGGCTTACTATTTTCAAACTGGAAAACCTGCCTGTTGTCGTGGTTGGTGAGTGGCTGCCAAACCCCACCCCGAGCTGCCACCGAGGCTGGTGTAGCGTTCTCAGCGGGCAGAGCTGGTTTGGAATGTCACATGTGTAGCCACATGGACGCTTGGCTGCCAGGAGCCCAGCCGAGCCATGAGACGGTGGGGAGGCCGCAGTGCCTGGAGCCCGGGGGAGACTCCTATGTAGGTGAGGCTTTAGGCTGGCATCGGTGGGGAATGTGGTCCACACGCCAGTTGCTCAGCCATGGCCTCCCCGCACGGCAGGATCGGTAACAGCACAAACTCCCCAAGGACGGTAACAACTTGCTGTGTTCATTCACCACCAGAGCATTTTTGCAAATTAGACTAGGCTAACAAAGGTTCATTTAAGGCCAGCGGGCTCAGCATAATCAATAACAACAGCCAGGCACCCACTGAATGCTAACAGGAACACTCTGTGCCCTCATCAAGCAATAGTCATAAACCTCGGGCACCTCGGCCAGTGCCTAGGCCCACGTGGGTCCTTCAGCACTGGTCTGCTGTGTCCAGCACATCCTTACATAACTCTGAGAAACTCGATTAGGGAAATAGCGATTAAATGATTCCTAAAATTTTGATCAAGATAAAGACTTGGACAATGTGGGCAAATGCTAGGGAGTGAAGGCTGAACTGGTAACTCAGGCTAGGGAAGGTCTGAGCTAATCAGGGTAAGTAAGACTCAGTAGTAATGGGCTATATGTGCCAATGGCAATGCAAAGGTCTTCTGGTCTGATTCTATGATCAAGAATCACAAGGAACACAACAGGTGAACAGATTATGACTGTGGTGCCAGCTACTTGGGAGGCTGAGGCAGGAGGATCGCCTGAGCTCACAAGTTCAAGACCAGCCTTCGTAATATAGCAAGACTGTCTCAAAAGAATTGCAAGAAGCTTTAGTGCAAGTTTTGGACCTTAGTATCCCCAAATGTAATCCATCAAAGCAAGCAATACCTGTGATTAGCACTATTAGGAAAGGCAAGGTGATGTTAAAAAAAAAAAAAAAAAAAAAACTTCCGATTTAGGATTTGCTCATGAGTGCAAAACACTAACAATTTAGCCTATTTGTTTCCAAGGAAATAATTTCAATATAGTAAGAAGTGCATTAAAATAAATTCTCCTTCTGTTATTATAATACTTGCTTATAACGAAAGGCAAATTTTGTAATGTCAAATAACATATATATTGGGGGAACATACTTCCCTCCTTTTTCTCCCTCCTTCCCTCCCTCCCTCCCTCCCCCTCCTCCTCCTTCTTTTTCTTGTCTTCTCTTTTCTCCCTCTCTTTCTTTCTCCCTCCCTCTCTTTTCTTTCTTTCTTCCTTCCTTCCTTTCTTCCTTTCTTTGTACTAGGGATTGAAACCAGGGGTGCTCTATCTCCAAGCTACACCCCACGCCCTTTTCATTTTTTATTTTCGAACAGGGTCTCACTAAGTTGCTGAGGGTCTTAATAAGTTGCTAAGGTGATCCTCGAACCTTCAATCCTCCTGTCTCAGCCTCCTAAGCCCCAGACTTACAGGCATATACTACGTAGTAAGTGCCCAGATGATGAGTGCATTTTTTTAGCACAGGGACAGTGGGACTCACCTGTTGGACCTGGGGCAGGTGTTGGGGGTGGTAGGATGGAGTCAAAGATAAGGAAGGTGCCCTGGAAAGGGGAAAAAAAGCTTCCAACAGGTCAGGCTCAGAGTGATAGGGACATATACCCCAAAGGACCACAGGGCTCCCCTCCATCCTATTCCACCCTGCCAGAGGTGTCAAAGTATCCCAAATCAAGACAAAACTCAAAGTACTCACTCAACTCCTGAAATATGGAACAAAAGGAGTTTTAAGAATAACTATTTCAAGCCGGGCGTGGTGGCGCACGCTTGTAATCCCAGCATTCGGGAGGCTGAGACCGGAGGATCCGGGTTCGCGGCCAGCCTCAGCTACCTAGTGAGGCATTCCACAACTTAGTGAGACCCTGTTTCAAAATAAAGAATAAAAAATAGGGCTGGGGGTAAAGCTCGGAGGTAGAATGCTCCTGAGTTCAATCCCCAGTACCGCAAAAAAAAAAAAAAAAAAAAAAAAGAATAACTATTTCAGCCACAAGAAGTCTCTCATACTTTTAATAGTAGGAAGTTTCTAGCAAGTTGTGTTACAACATCAAAAAGCGAATACCACCCAAACCTACATGACCAAGAGCTTATCTCATGGTCTTTCGAGGATCTCCCTTTGCTTTTGAAGTTTTATTATGTCTTTCACAAGCCAAATTGTATGACCTTAAAGATCAGACCTGCAGTTCACAGGTATGCACAGGACCCTCAACTTCTGTTTGCATACTTCTAAGTAGAGAGAAGGGGATGGTGAAGGGAGACCCAATGTTTACATTATTCCTTGTTCAGAATCACTGAACTGTTGCTTAAGAAGTTTCTGGATGTTGGGTACAGTGGCACAAGCCTGTAACCTCAGTTACTCTGGAGGTGAGGCAGGAGGATCCCAAGTTCAAGGCCAGTCTGAACAACTTAGCAAAACTCTGTCTAAAAATTGCAGCCGGGCGTGGTGGCGCACGCTTGTAATCCCAGCATTTGGGAGGCTGAGACAGGAGGATCTGGGTTCTCGACCAGCCTCAACTGCTTAGTGAGGCCCTCCGCAACTTAGTGAGACCCTGTTTCAAAATAAAGAATAAAAACAAAACAAAACAACAACAAAAAAAAACAGGGCTGGGGGTGTAGCTCAGAGGTAGAATGCCCCTGAGTTCAATCCCCAGTACCACAAAAAAAAAAAAAAAAGAATTGCCAGGTGTGGTGGCACATGCCTGTAATCCCAGTACTTGGGAGGCTGAGATCAGAGGATTGCAGGTTGTTGGCCAGCCTCAGCCTTAGCAACTTATTGAGGCCCTCTACAACTTAGTAAGATCCTGTTTCAAAATAAAAATAAGTAAGATTGGGAATGTAGCTCAGAGGTAGAAAGAATGCCCAAGTACCCCCCCACAAATATATATATATAATATATAAATATGTATATTTATATATATGTATATGTGTGTGTGTATGTATGTATATATATATAATTTTTTGGTGGTACTGGGGATTGAACCCAGGGGCATTCTGCCTCCAAGCTATACCCTCAGCCCTATTTTCTTTTCATTTTGAAACAGGGTCTCTCTAGATTGATGTTGATGAGAGTCTCGCTACTTGCTGAAGCTGTCCTTGAACCTGCGACCCTCCTGTCTCAGCATCCCAAGTACTGGGATTACAAGCATGTGCCACCATGCTCAGCAAAAAAAAAATTTTTAAAAAGGGTTGGGGGTGTAGCTTAATGGTAGAGCACATGCCTGGCATGTGTGAGGGTCAAGCCCTGGTACTACAAAACAAACAATAGTAACAACAAAACTCAAGAAGTTTCTGGAAACAGGACCTGAACAGTGAGAAAACTATTTCTAGAGCTAAGCTCAGAGTGCAGAGTGAGGTGGGTTCTCTATGCTTCCCAACACTCTGTTTCTTGTCTTTGAAGATCTCAGAAGAATCCAGATGGTGAAGATAGAAGCTTAAGATGATTCAGGGGCCCATTCCTCAGGCCCAGAAAGTTTCCCAGAGGTGGAAAATTCCAGGGGCAACAAAAACTTAGAACTGTACCCAGGATGGCAAGTGACTCCAGCTCTGTATCCCTGGCACACCGCCTAACACTTGGCATGTGAGGGATGCTCAATGAACTCTTGCTGAATGAGATGAGTGTGGCAACCTGCCTAAAACAAAATGCCCCTGGGCCAGGTCTCTATTACACAGCTGCAGCCACACTGTCTAGGATCAGGCACCGTCAGGCTCTGCTTTCCCAAAGCACCTTCTCTAAGCACGGGCTCCAAGGGGCTGGCTGACTCCAGGGATGAGCAGCCCCGCTCCCCTGGGTCAGGTGACTAATCTAAAGGATGCTTTATTTCATTTTGTGATCAGGCCCTACATTTTTTTTTTTTTTTTTTTTTTTTTTTTTGCGGTACTAGGGATTGAACTCAGGGGCGTTCTACCTCTGAGCTACACCCCCAGCCCCTATTTTTTTATTCTTTATTTTGAAACCGGGTCTTACTAAGTTGTGGAATGCCTCACTAGGTAGCTGAGGCTGGCCGTGAACCCGGATCCTCCAGTCTTAGCCTCCCAAATGCTGGGATTACAAGCGTGCGCCACCACGCACGCCCGGCTCCAGGCCCTACAATTTTATATCATTTTTGTCTTTCAAGTGAACTGGAGCAATAGCTGGAAATAGAGGAAATTTTAGAGAACTCTCGCCCTTGGGATGCCTGTTTTGAACTTTCTGAAAGCAGCTTGTTTAATGTCACAGACAGTTTATCTCCATGAATGAAAATGTCTCTTCAGGATGGAGAGGCCAGGGAGTAAACTATATTCAGTGCTCCAGGTGGTGAGGTGGTGTGCAAGAAGTTTTGTCATAATTGTCCTGTTTGATCCTTACAACAACTCTCTCAGGGTTTTTTCTCCTTATTAGACAGATACAAAAAAAAAAAAATGGGGCTCTTAGAGATTAAGTCAAGACCCAAGGTCACAGAGGCAGAAAGAGGTAAGGCCAGGTTAGAATCCAGGTTTGTCTCTCTCTCTCCAAAGCCATTTTATTTCCATCACTCAAGGATGCTCCTGCAGCATCCCTGTGGAGGAGACCAGGAGACACAACTCTGTGCTGGTTAATAACATGGTTTCTGGCAGCACTGCCAGTGTTAATATCACAGTCCTGAGGAACACACACCATCCTTGACCACCCAGGTAAATGGTGGTGTTGGAAGGATCTCTACCACTTACGGTTTATCATTCCTTCTAATGACAGTTATTGAAGAAGCCTGTAACAAAGTCTATTCTCAGAGCCACCATACTCTGAGCACTCCAAAATGGAACGGGCCTCTCCTGGCCTTCACTGTGGTGTACATGATTAGGATTTACCTAATACCAGGTGAAGGAAACTGCTATGCGATTTAGGAACTAAGTTTCTAAAGATCTGCCTGAGGGATTCCTTTTTGCTTTGGGACAGAGGGATTCCCTCCTTTGGAAGACATAGGTGTGTGTGTGTGTGTGTGTGTGTGTGTGTGTGTATTTTGCATCCTTGTATCTGCCCAAAGCATTGAGGTAACCATCAACTAACTGAACAGAAATTTATTTATTTATTTATTTTTTGTGGTGCTGGGGATTGAACTCAGTAGCATTCTACCTCTGAGCTATACCCCCAGCCCTATTTTTTATTCTTTCTTTATTTTGAAACAGGGTCTCACTAAGTTTCGGAGTGCTTCACTAAGTAGCTGAGGTTGGCCTCGAACCTGGATCCTCCGGTCTCAGCCTCCCAAATGCTGGGATTACAAGCCTGTGCCACCACGCCCAGCTTGAACAGAAATTTATATGTGAAAAATAAACACTGATTTTTCTAGGCAGTCCCACCTGAAACACACAGTGGTGTCAATCCCATCAAGAGAATCCTTTCAGCCCTGTGTGGTGACACACACCTGTAATTCCAGTACTTGGGAGGCTGAGACAGGAGGATCACGAGTTCTAGGATAGCCTCAGCAATGAGACTCTCATTGACCTAGCAAGACCCTGTTTCAAAATAAAAATAAAATAGGGCTGGAGATTCAATCCCCAGTAACACACACACACACACACACACACACACACACACACACATACACACGTAGTGAGACTCTCAGCAAACTAGCAAGACCCTGTTTCAAAACAAAAAATAAAAAGGTCTTGAGGGTATAGCTTAGAAGAACACACACACAAAAAAAGAGCATAATCTTGGTTCATTCAAACAGTACTTTTGGAGACCTTTGCATGGAAGCCACAAGTAAGTTGGTCTTGTCACAAGCCATTTATGAAATGTATAAACTGCAATGCAATGACAGAAGGTATAACAGTAACCAGAGCCCCAGGAATGGTCACCAAGCTACTTATTTTGAGTGTGAAAATTATATTTCTAAAGAAGGCTATAAATATGGTGAGAAGTACTTATTTTTGGTCAACCACTGTTCCTGTTTTATTTACCATGTGCCAGATCTGGGATTTCAGGATGAGTCAAGCATGGCCCTGTCCTTCCTGAGTCCATGGCAGAGCTGGGACGACAGTATCTTAACGGCTAATTACAAGACACCATAACTAGTGATGTGAGCCACACAGAGATTGAGGGAGACAGTCACTCTAGAGCAAGGTGACCAAGCACCTCCTGTCCTAGGCCTAACAAATGGTTGTGGTCCAATTCCACAAAAGGAAGCCAAGAATGAAAAGAAGTGAAAACATACATTAGCTCATAAACCAGGTTAAAAGAGTGTGGACTAAGCTGGGGTGGTGCACACCTATAATCCCACTACTTGGGAGGCTGCGACAGGAGGATCTTAGGTTTGAGGCCAGACTCAGCAACTTAGTGAGGCCCTCTGCAGCTTGATGAGACGCTGTTTCAAAATAAAATAGGGTGGGGGTGTGGCTTGAAGATAGAACATCCCTGGGTTCAATCCCCAGTACCCCCCTACCCACAACACACACACACACACACACACACACACACACACACACACACACACAGGACTAATCTTGTAGGCAGCAGAGCTCACAGGAGGGTCCTGAGCTGGTGGGCGTGCGACGGATTGGCCTTGTAGATTGATGACCGGTGGGGGTGGAGGAAATGAAGTGACACTCTCAGGTCACTCTTATTTTTATTTATTTATTTATTTTTGCAGTACTGGGGATTGAACTCAGGGGCGTTCTACCTCTGAGCTATACCCCCAGCCCTATTTTTTGTTCTTTATTTTTTTGAAACTGAGTCTCACTAAGTTGCGGAGTGCCTCACTAGGTAGCTGAGGCTGGCCACAAACCCGGATCCTCCGGTCTCAGCCTCCCGAATGCTGGGATTACCAGCGTGCACCACAGCACTTCTCCTAAAGACAGATTGGTGGACATACTGAGACTGATGTTCTGCTTCTGTGTCCTGGCTGGAGAGGAAGATAAGAGAGAGGGGGTGGTCCACATGGCCTCTGGGCTTCTGCCTCAGGTCAAGGTGCCAGCCCCTAAGGGAAGAAACAGAGATGGAGGAGAGGCAGTCTGGTGGGAGGCGCTTCTACTTTGGGCACGCCGTGTTTGAAATGTCGACTGCCTACTGAATGAAATATTAAGTCTCTCCTCAGCCAATCACGTTTCATTTTAAGTGACAACTGACTGCCTAGCCTTACCCAATCTCACCCAATCTCCTGTTTCTACCCTAGTTTGCCAACCTTAACTATCTGCTACTTTCAGACAATAATCTCCACCGCTGACCCTTTGCATATGGTTCCCTTGGCCTGGCTTGCCCTCCCATCTGTCTTTCTTGGTAGAAACTATGTGTCCCTAGACGGTCTTCTTGGAAGCCCTTCTTAATTCTTGTGAACTGAGAAGTACTATTAAACATTTCTGAATAATGTTGCCATGGGAGGTTATTTCCTTTGGTGAGAGTGGGGAAAAGCCTAGCACCAGGCTATGATCCCAGGAGGACCTGTATCTGCAGAGTTTGACAGAACTTTGCTAGGTCCACTAAGAACTGTCAACCCAGACCCAGAACCTGTGCTTGGATACTGCGTCTGGCCCACTAGAAATGACACCACTAGTGTCATGCTCTATGTTCGTAGGTTTGGGAGAGAACTGCAGCCGTCCCTTGACCTATAGCTGCTTGCCCCATACTAGAGGTAAGATATATGCATATAACGTTACTAGTTGAACTTTTGTGGTCTCAGTCATAAGATCAAAGGGGTTCTGCTCACAATCCTCTTATCCTAGGTGATTTAAATCTTCTAATACATGAAACCCAAGAGGTAGACTGAAAACTAGCAAACTCTTCAATGTGCTCCAGTGTGGTCCTTTTACACACAGAGAGACTGCTGAAAGCCCCTGGCTGAGACAGATTGCAACAGTTTACCACAAGAGTGACTCAAAACTTAGAAGATGCACTGTTTGGGCACAGAAACCAACAAGAACAACAAAGTCTGAGCAAGAATCTTCTTTTTCTAGCAAGAATCTTTTATTATATTAAAAACAAATAAACAGACCATGTCCCACTTCTCGTATTCAAAGGAATGCTGAAGTGTCAACACTTTACAAGCCTCAAAGGATCAGAAGCCCTCACAATGGCCCCATAAAGCGCCCCTTACACACACACAAACAGCCTGTGGACAGAACTGTTCTCTGCTCCGCGGCTTCTAGAAACCAGCGGGAGCCCCGAGCGCTGAGCACACATACATTCCCACTGCCGTGCGTCACACTAGCATTGTGGCTCGATTGCTTCCAGACCCGAGTCTCATTTGCGCCACTGCTCATTTTTACGACGGAAAACCTATTTCAAACCTGTGATCTCTGTCTTTTCCTGCAGCTCTGATTTTCCACAGGCTGCAAGGACTCTAAGCCTCGCACAGAGAGAAAACCAGAAGAGTAGAAGGAACTTCTCCAGGTGTCCCAACTGCTTCTGGCCTTGGCTCAGCCTCAGTCACCAGTTCCCCCTGTGTTCCCCGCAATCCTCCCCACCCCCCGCCTGCCCCCAGAAGATAGACCACAACCCAAAATCGGAAGACAGACCACATCCCCTTGCAAGACAGGCGCCAGGGGAAGGGCTGAGGAGGACTGCAGGAGGCTGCTGAGGTCAGCTTGCTGGTGGCCTGAGTCAGCATTTTCAGAGCAGAATAGTGGTTGGGAAATAGGCTTCCCTCCCTCAAAAACCCCAAATGTACCAGCAACCCAAGGGCTCACAACCAACGTGCAGTTCCAGAGCGGGAAGCATGTGCCCCACAACTGGGGTCCAGCCACCCATTCACAGCTGCTTCAAGAAGGGGTGGGAGGGCTGGAGAGACAAGCAATCATGCCAAGGTGCTACAAGGGTGTGCAAGGAGCTGTGCACAAACGTGTGGCACCAAGTCCTGCCTGGAGTTGGCCTCAGTTTTCAGTCCTTAAATTAACAAACACAACAATGACCTCATGCAGAAACCATTTTCCCCAGGAAGACTTGGAGGGCTTCAGGTTTCAACAGGCTGTGGCTTTTAGAGTAAGGGGTGAAAGAGGCTAGTTGGGGGTGCAATGGAAAGAAAGTCAAAATACTCTGGATACCAAAAAAAAAAAAAAAAAAAAAAAAGCAAGATATAAAATTGCATGCAGCCACATGTGCTAACTTAGAAAAAAGTTTGGAAGGCTCCTCACTCTTGATATAACCGGCATTCTTCCCTTCAAGTCTCTAATCATTGCTTTCCTAAATAAACCTCTGCTTCTGCCTAAGCAAATGAAGGAAGGCTGGGGGGGAGGGAGGGTGGAAGAGAAGAAACTAATCTCTTAAAATAGAAGTGATGAAATTAGGAATAATTTTTAAAAATTATTTTATACTCTCCAGAGTATCTGGACCTATGAATAATCTTCTAGCTCTCTAAAAAGGCGGTTCTCTTGCTGAGCACACAGCATTGGAGAGGGTGAGGCGGGCCCTTGACTGGTGTGTCAGATGGTCCACATCAGTTCTGCTCACCAAGAACGAGAAAGTGCAGCATAACTGCACACCCGTCAGATTCCCTGTATTTTTCAAGTTTTCTTTACTGAACGTGTATGGCTTTTCCACTGGGGTAGTGGGGAGACTTTCCACCTTAGCAGTTCCAGGGAAGTTAGAGCTGAAGCGTCACTTACCCGGGAGCCTCCAGGGCCTGGCAGCCCTCCAGTTTCTCCACCCCATGACCTGTGAAAGTCTCTCGATACCACAGGGCTGTACTGGTGGAGAGCAAGAGAAAGAGCACCCAGGGCTTTTGGACACAGGATTGGCAGAATTCTCAAAGGCAACATTAACTCAGAAGAACTGTGGGTTCTGGTGGTTGAATTAAAAAGTGCATTATCACTCAGTTGCAGAATAGTCCTGTTTCCAAAATGACAAGTTTTCCCTGCAGAGAGCCACTCACACCTCATCCACCAATTGCCCTGCACCTGCCAGGCTCCGAGCTCTACACTGGCCCTTCATCTGTGTCTTCTCCTTCCATCCTTCCACTGATGCAGAAGCAAGCAGTGTTGGCCCAGTTTTAGAATAGGAAAACCAAGAGTCCAAAACGACCACAGTGGACTGATAAATTGTGGAGATGGCACATGCACAGGCAAATTTGCTCTCAGATCACACAGACATGAACAGCCTTCTGGGGCGAAAACATTTCAGAAGGTTATTTCTGGCTCTGGAGGGAGGCAGGGAGACAGCCCTGGGATATTTGCTAGTTTTTCTTTAAAAGAAAAGTGCTGCTGTTTAAAAGCCCATCACTGACACCGCTGGGCTTCGTGGACCTCTTACCATGGCTGCTCAGGGGAATGGCAGCACCATTACACCATGCTGGGGTTCCTCAGGGAAAGTATGGGGAGTCGCAGGTTAAGGCTAGCACCACCCGTGTCCCAGGGGGTGTGGAGATGACTCATACAGGCCCAGTATGGGGTGAGTGCTCTTTTTGTGCCAGGCAATGTCCTAAGTAAGTACTTTACACACAGTCTCTCATTTCTCACAACAACTCTACACCCAAAGTCTCACACCACATGCAGCATTAGGGGGTAGAGGCCCGGGGCCCGCTGCTCTTGAGCCCATACTTTTTTTTGCTAACCCAGACAGAACCACCCAGCTAAGACCAATCTATCAGCACTCTGATGGAGAAAGAGTCGAGCCCTGTTGCAATGTTTGGCATCGACCTAACCCTATGACATTGTCAAATGTCCTGCACTTTCCAGGGCAATTTCAATTTGAAACATGCTGGCCCCACCACACCCAGGGTGCACTCACCCAGGGTGTCTCCTGGCGAGGTCGGCTCCAGGAAGCCTCCCTTGCTCATCCACGCCTGTGTGAACCTCAGTGCTTTTTCTTCCATGGAAGGCTGGGAGCTGCTCCCAGATGACACACTGTTCACGCGTCCCCATGAACCCTAAGTTCCTTTCACTATCAACTGGAAGACCATTCTCAAGGAGGGAATCCTAGAAACCGCAGTATAAACAGTCTGTAGAAGAAACCAGTCCTGCCTAAAATTTGTTTCGCAAATTATCTTTGTAGAGGGCATAGTGTTAGATGGAACGGCCTTGTTGAAATATGATTTTAAAATATTTCATTAAGCTGGGCATGGTGGCACACAACCTGTAATCCTAGTACTTGGGAGGTTAAGATACGAGGCTCACAGGTTGAAGGTCAGCTTTAGTAACTTGACTTAGTGAGACCTTGTTTCAAATGAAAAGGGCTGGGGGTATAGCTCAGGGGTACAATAATCCTGGGTTTGATCCCCAGTTCTGAAAATAAATGAATAAAGTATCTCACCAAAACGAAACTCCAAAATGGGAAATGACAACTTATAATTTAATGGGAACCAATATAAAGTCCTGTGCTTAGATTAAGAAAACTAAGTACTCAAACATGACACAATAAAAACCTAGCTTTGCTATAGATGGGCACAGTGGTGCACTCCTATAACCAAGTTACTCAGGAGGCTGAGGCAAGAGGATCATAAGTTTGAGCCTAACCTCAGCAACTTAGAGAGACTCTGCCTCAAAATAAAATAAAAAGGGCTGGGGATGTAGCTCAGTGCTAGAGTGCTAGTCTAGGGTATGAAAGGTCCAGGTTCAATCCCCAGCATGGTAAAACAAAACAACAATAAAAAAACCCTTAGCTTGGCTACAGTTCATTAAAAATTTAAAAACCTCAAAGCCTGGCATGGTAATACACGCCTGTAATCCCAGTACTTGGGAGGCTGAGTTAGAAGGATTGCAGGTTCAAGACCAGGCTCAGCAATTTAGCAAAGCCCTTAGCAATTTAGCGAGACCCTGTTTCAAAATAAAAAATAAAATAAAGCTCAGAGTAAAGCTTGGAGGTAGAACATTTTGGGTTTACTCTGTAGTATCACAAAAAATAAAATAAAACCCTCAAACTTTTGGTAGTAAAGCTGAAAACAAGCTCAAGAGCATAACATGACTGTTGACAGAAAAGAATAGTGAATGTACTGTTCAGATGCATCAATGGGAGTCTAGTGTCCAGACCACGGGAAGCAGATGCTCAGCTGAATCTCAGCGGAGCCTTCACTATCCAGAATGACAAATACCGCACTTGATTCTGCAAAGCAGGCTTACTGACAAGAGACAAAGTACTCAGAGAAGGAAGAGACTTGGGGTGTCCATCCTGGATAAGAAGAGAGAAACGAGAAGCACAAAGATGCTTTCGGATGTCTGAGAGGTCACCATGTGGAAGAGGGAGTCTGGAACATAAACCACCAGTGGAAGTAACTGAGAAATATAAAGAGGAACTTCTAAACCAGGCTTGCAGAAAGTTGAAAAAATAGCCCCAAGATGTCCGTGTCCTGATCCGTGGCACCTGAGACTGTCACCTTACACAATAAAAGAGACTTTGCAAATGTGATTACATTGAGGGACTTGAGGCGGGGAGACTTTCCTGGGTTTTCCTGAGAGTCCAACACAATCCCAGGGGCATCAGAAAAAGAGATGTGATCACAGAAGCAAAGATCACAGTCAGAAAAAGATCTGAGGATATGACACTGCTGGCTTTGCAAATGGCAGAAGGAGCTGCAAACTGAGAATACAGGCATCCTCTAGCAGCTGGAAAAGATATAAGGAAACAGTCTCCCTAGAGCTTCTGGAAGGAGTACAACCCTAATGACACCTTGATTTTCACCAAATATGACCCAGTTCAGGTCCGACCTCCCGAACTGAAACAGGGTAAATCTGGATTGCTTCAAGCCACTAAGTTTGTGGTGACTTGTTAGAGCAGCAACAAGAGATGAATACAACATCTAACAAGGGCGTAGCCATCACCAGCCCCAGCGAGGTCCCCGTCCCAGGAGGTGATCTCTGCCTGTCAGGAAGGCTGTGCGGGCAAGTCCTACATTAACCAGGACATCAGCTGCATGATCTGCACCATGGGGTAGAGCTTTCAGCATCTGTATTCCACGTGCAGGTGGGCAGGGCTTGTCCACTGCTTTCTCTCCAGGACAGCTGTGGTTATGACTCTTTCCATTTGCACCCTGGGGAAAAGGCAGGCCTTGGGATTAGGTCCTAACAGCCCCTGGGCCTGGTGTGACCAGGATGCCTACCTGAGCAGAGGATGCCCTTGTTCCTGGCGCAGGAGAAGTTGTCGCACTCGCAGAAGGGCCCGTAGATCTTGCCGAACTCACTCTCGAAGCAGGAGCACTGGTTGCAGCTGCACTCGCCGCGCCCACTGCACAGTGGCTTGCCCTCCGCCTCCCGGCACAGGTTCTGGTGCACGCTCTGGTTCTCCCCCTCCTGGCACTCGCACCTGGTGCCCAGGTGGCTGGGGTTGCACTCGCACAGGCCGCAGACGTAGGTGCCGTTCCCGCTACACCTGGCACTGTCCACCTCTAGCCTCGAGCTGCAGCTGCATATGCAGTTGTAGGTGACCTCCACCTGCAGGCTGTCCCGGAACCCCACGGGCCGCAGGGTGAACATGTGTTCTGTGGGTTTGCTGGGGCAGCTCCGGGCCTCCACCGATACCTCGAAAGATGCCTAGGTGGAAGGAAGAGAGGGGACATTGTGGCTGTGGTAAGCTGGGGCCCCTGACCACACATGGCCTATCATGAGTCCTGTGAGGCCCAGCCCCTTCATGCGCACAAAGAGAAGCCGCAGGCGGCCTAGGAGGAAGAGAGGAAGGATCAGCAAGCTCCCCGGCTTCATGGAGAAGAGGACACTCAAGTAGGCTGACATTGGACAGGCCTCGCTTGATTCTCCAGTGTTCATGATCTCCTATCATCCTCGCCACCCTGAGGAAAGGGGCCTCAAAGAGAAAATGGCTCACGGAGTCACTCCTGTTTCCCCTTTCTTCTCCTTCTATCCTATCCTCTTCCCACTCCCACTGTGGCACATCTCCCCCTCCCTATTTCAGAAGTCATTCAACCAACAAGTATCTACAGGGCACTGTCTGCCAGCCACGGTGCTGGATGCAGGGGGTGGTGGACCCCGCCTCCCCTTCTCATGAGAAGGGATGGGCTGATGGATACCTGAGGTCTCAGACACACCTGAACCCCGTCTCCCACCCTGCACCCCAACTTCCCCACTGGGAGTGGCTCTCACAGTTGCATCTTGCTCAATCAGCCTACAGCCCTGAGGCTTTCGAGGAGAGTCACCGGCTAATGAAACTTGTCACACACACATGGACAGACTTTTTCAACAAACCATGTAGGGGCCAAGGTGGTGGTGCACATCTGAAATCCTAGAGACTGGAAGCTGAGGCAGGAGGATAGCAAATTCAAGGTCAGCCTCAGCAACTTAGTGGGACCTTGACTCAAAGTAAAAATAAAACAGGGCTGGAGATGTTGCTCAGTGGTAGAATACCTCTGGGGTCTATCCCTAGTACCACTTTAACAAAAAAAGAAAAAAGAAACAAAGGAAAAAAAAAACATGTAAGGAAATGTTTATAACTTTGGAGTTTCTCATAGGTTGCCTTGGAAATGGGCAGCAAGGTGGACCTAGTGGGGTGGTGGATGGTGGGACAGGAGGGCTGGAGGGGAAAAGGAAGTGAGCACGAGGAGCTGGATCGTGGCTCCCCATTCTCCACCTCTCCCTCCAGAGAGGGAAGGAGCATGGGGGATCCAACCACCCAGCGGGGCCTTGGGCTGGGCACTGTCAACTCTACAGGAACCCAGACAGGTAGTGGCACCACTGACAACGGACCATGAGAGGTGCTTCTCCTGAGGGGGCTCTCTCTGCTCTCCGTCTAGACAGGCCTGGCCCACTGCATCTGCATGTCTTTATTTTCTGAAGCTCAGGATGGGTTAGGAACCCTGTTCTCTATTACTATTCTTAATTCTATTATTTGGGTTAGAACAAAGCTGACCTTAAAAAGTCATCAATAACTTGCTTTTCTGGGCACACTCTTCAGGTAACAGTGTTATTTTTTGAGAACACTGAAAATACCTATTTCCACAGATGCCTGTCACTCTGAGATCTTTGCTTCAAAAAGGCCTTTTCTCGGATTCTGTGACATCTAGGGACCATGGGGCAATGTGACTGAGGACAAACCAGACTCTGGGTTCTGGAGAAAGTCCTGCTTGGCAGCAAGCCACAGTCTCACAGATTTTGACAACAGATCCCCAGGACTCCGCACTGGCCGTGACACTTAACAGGAAGAACTTGGGTAGGTGAGCTGAGGACAATGGCCAGGAGCCCAGGGTCATAAGACACTGGAGAGGCCAAGTCAGCTGTGGACAGCTTGGACTAGCCGCCCCCACCTTCATTTCTTTGTGGAGTGGGGAGGGAAAGGCAGAGGGGAGAGATCGACACACAAGTTCAAGGCGCTTGAGTTAAGGAAACAAGATAGGAATCCACTGGCACTGAAATCTGTTGACAACACTAACAGTTAGCAGCTGCCCAGGGTCCACTATGCACCTAGCACTGTGCCCGGCATCGCCCCAAGCCTCACTATGTGCCCTCATTTCACTGGGCAGACAACAGGGGAGAGGAGGTACACAGCAGGAACATCACATCCCAGGAGGAGGAAGGGGGTAGATATCTGTCCGGATCTGGGCATAGTGGGAGCACCAGCCTGATTATTGCAGGGATCGCTTGATGGTGGCCAGAGGCTTCTTCAGAACTTCCTGCTGTCTTAGCCTGGGAATGGTTTGGGTCTGTAGATGGGAAGGGGGTGGGGCTCAACCTGACCACCACCATCCATGAGACCACCAAGAACTCAAAGGCAAGCAGAGCCTTCGAAGGGCGATGTCATCCCTCCCTCTGAGGCTCAGAGAGAAACAGTGGTTTTCTTGAATCTGTCACTTCCTAGGGCTACAACTTGCAACTTGCTAAATGAAGAATTTCTGCTCCCACAAAGGCATCTGTAGGTCAAAAATGAAACAAATGACCAAGGAATGACCTGGACCAAGAGTCAAAGGCACTTGACTATGGGGAGGGTCCATCTGTGAGCACAGCCTTTTCCCACGCAGCCTGGCCTGCGTCCAGGGATAAAGTAAGCAAAGAGAGAATGAATCTCCTGAGTGTCGCCAATGAGTTGTGCTTGCTCAGGATAAACGGAGGCTTGGGGGACCCTCTGAATCCGTGCCAACACCTGCATCACCCAGGATGTGGAAACTCACACTGTCTGCCTCGCTGGGCAGGCAAGGTGACCTGGCCTCAGCCAAGGCTTCAGTTCAAGAGAGGTGTCTGCCCCACGTGGTTGGCCTGTGGCCACTAATAACCAAAAAGAAGCATTATCTGTCTCAGCCACAGGTCTCAGCTCCTGCTGGACATGGGAATGCTATAAAAAGCGCTTCAGGAACAGCAAGTGAATCTGTTCACTCACCCCCCCCCCACCCCCTTCAGAGTTCATTTTCTCTACTGGATTAGGAAAGAATCCAGAAAGGCTGCAGGCAGCTGGAGCTCTTTGCTTTTCTCCCCTAGTGAGTGAGGATTTCAACTCAATACCGATACTGAAGGCTCCCCAGTTCCTGGAGACTTTCCAAAGTCTCTACTTCAAGATTCCAGAGGAAGGTCACAGACCCACAGCCTTCCTGCCCAGACTTGTGATTTAATCTCATTGGGATGCCCCTGGTTCCTGTGGGGCTGCTGGCCTGGTCCATTCTTTCAAAAGGCCTGCCCAGCCCCCACCCAAACCCACCAACCCCAGGGCTATGCAGATGCCAAGTCCACTCAGATCTCAATGAAACAAAGAGCTGAGACGGACACAGGGTGCAGAGCCCAGAGTAGACAGCAGTGGGGGTGGGGAGGGTGTGCCATGGGAAGTCCGTGACAGGGCTCACAGGGCCCTTTGTGCTGGGCGTTGGTGCTAGCTGCACAGCCGGCCACTTGCATACTGATTTGTTAAGGCCAGTTAATGAGAACACCAACTCCCAGGGCTGGGTCCACTTGGTCGGCCTTGTTGGTCACCCTCTAAACGGTTGATTACTGGCATGCTTCCTTTGTCCATGGGACTCTGAGCCTCTGCTTATCAACCTCATCTTTATATCCTGGGTGAGCTCAGTATTTGGCACATAAACATTAATTAAACACAAGTGGATTTCAGCACAGTCACAGGCAAGTTCTGAAATGTATGTGTGCAGACAAACGACAGACCCACATACTCACTTGGTAGCTATCACACCTGGTTGCTGAAGCCCAACTGTAAACTCCTTGGAGACAGCTCAGCCAGAGAGGAGGAATGGAAACTTTGTGTGCTGGGGCCAGGCCAAAGAAAATCACACTGACCTGAGCTGGGAGTGCGCTCTCTCCCCATCTCAGGGACTAGAGAAGTGGCAGGACCCTCTTGGTCAGCACAAAGAAGGTGCGGGCAGGCCCAAGACATGTTAGGATGGCTTTCTGGGTGTGTGCCACAAAGTCCCACTCAGAAGGATATGAGCTTAGTTTCAGCCTCTGCTGTTGCTGTCTTGAAATGAATAATTTTTTAACACAGACCCCACATTTTCATTTTACACTGAGTGTCACGAACTACGTAGTCAGTTCTGCCTGCCACTGCCTCCAAGGCCCTCCAGGGAGCTTGACCCTCCTGGTCTATGTGGCTTGGTGACCACATTCAGCTAAGATGAGCAGAGTGGCTGCTGCCCTGGGCCAGGCTGTCTTCCTCCACAGAAAACAAAACCCCACAGTCCTATAGCAGAGTCAGGGGCCATGTGACCGTGGCCTTGGACAGGACAAGAACACTGGACAGTGAGAGACAACCGAGGCTTGCTTCAGGGCCCGCTGCTGTTTCAACAGGGCGGCGGTCACTGAATTCCAGGGGAAGAGCTGCCAAGGTGGCCAGGGTGTGAAGGACCCTGCTTCTTCATTGTTTCTAGTACTTTGCAACCTAACACAACAGGAATTATTTCATTGTTGCAAAAAAAACTGTCTTTTAAAATCTTTTTTGGATTTCTGGATGTGTCTCTATTTTTCTGAGGTATGCCAACAAAAAACAAAAGCTGCATACTAGAGTGTCCATGTACCCACCCTCCCATGTCACTTTGAAGCTTTTACTTGCACAGAGCACAAGACCTCAGGAAAGGCACGGGCTGTAGCCCTGGTGGCCTCTGCTTTGAGTCCTGGTGTCTGCAGCTCAGTGGCAGTGAGACTTCTGTCCAGTTTCTTGACGATGCTATAAGAAGCATAGAAAGTGGCAACAAAGTCTGCCCGGCTGTCCCATTAAATGGTGGCAGATATGACTCCCTCTGGGAGTGAGACCGGTTAATTCAATGGCTCTGTCTGGAGTGGAAGGATCGTGGTTTAGGCTGAGTCTACCACTGATTAGTAGAGTGAGCTTGGGCAGGCCACTGCCATATCCACATCTTAGGCTATCCATCAACAGTGAGTGCGTGCTTTGTTCCTCAACGGCACCAACAGTTGCGTGGACTGAATATGATAAGGGGCACAGTGTCACTCAGGAAACTGCTCTCTCTGTGAAATCTACGAATTGTCATTATTTCAATCCAGCTCAATATTGGAAGAGTGTGTGTGTGTGTGCGCCTGTGTGTGTGTGTGTGTGTGTGTGTGTGTGTGTGTGTGTGTTTTTACTGGGAATTGAACCCAGGGGCATTCTATCTCTGAGTTTCACATTTTTTATTTATTGAAACAGGGTAGCCGGGTGTGGTGGTGCACGCTTGTAATCCCAGCATTTGGGAGGCTGAGACCGGGGGATCCAGGTTCTCAGCCAGCCTCAGCTTCCTAGTGAGGCACTCCACAACTTAGTGAGACCCTGTTTCAAAATAAAGAATAAAAAATAGGGCTGGGGATGTAGCTTGGAGGTAGAATTCCCCTGGGTTCAATCCCCAGTACCGCCAAAAAAAAAAAAAAAAAAGAAGAAAGAAAGAAAGAAACAGGGTCTTGCTAGGTTGATAAGACTCTCACTACTTACTGAGGCTGTCCTCGAACCTGTGATCCTCCTGTCCCATCCTCCTAAGTACTGAGATTACAGGAGTGTACCACCATGCCCAGCTGGAAAATATTTTTAAATCTTCTTTTTCCCGCTGTATAACATAAGCAGTTTTCTCCAGCTTTGAGACCTTCCCACATTTGAATAGCGGGTCTTTTGACCCACATTTGATAAGCAGGTGTGAGTTCTGCCATAGTCAACAGTAAATAAGACAGCCAAGAGGTACCTGCAACCTTGGTCAGGTCCTCCCTTGCAGAAGCATGTTTACTCAGCTACAGATCTGCCTGGCCGTGCTGTCGTCAACCCACATTATTTGTCCTATCCATAGACTGTCATTAGAATTGCTGAGAATCTTCTTGAAACCAGAGAGTCTTGAGTATGACGCATGTCCTTGCTTAGAGAGCCCAGCCCTTTGCCACCACTCTCCTGTTGTAACTATTTCTCCAAGCAAAGGGTTCCCTGGTTGGGTGTTTTTGTATATCACTCTTCAGCTTTCCTAACATACTGCACCAAACATTCTATTCACAGATCTACAGAATTCACTCATTTTTTTTCTGGTTACTTCTGCCTCTTTCTATTTTCATAATCATCTCTTTCTTGCTTACTTGCTGTACTAGAGATTTAACCACTGAGCTACATTCTCACCTGTCTTATTTTGAGATAGGGTCTTGCTAAGTTGCCCAGGCTAGACTGGAACTTATGATCCCCCTGCCTCAGCCTCAAGTAGCTAGTATTACAGGTGTTGACCATCACACCTGGCATAACTCTCTCTTTAAATTCACAAGACTTAAGCCTGGTGTGGTGGCACATGCTTGTAATCCCAGTACTTGGGAGGCTGAGACAGGAAAATCTGGGTTCATGGCCAGCCTCAGCTACTTAGTGAGGCCCTCCGCAACTTAGTGAGACCCTGTTTCAAAATAAAGAATAAAATATAGGACTGGGAGTGTAGCTTGGAGGTAATGCCCTTGGGTTCAATCACCAGTACCGCAAATATATATGTATAATAAATAAATCCACAAGGCTTTAATGGGTTTTAAAAATCCATCTTGATTGAGTAATCATTATAATTGATCAAAACAACATAATTGTTGACAATTATTAGGAATAAAAAGAGGTTTGTAATCCCAGTACTTGGGAGGCTGAAATAGGAGGATCACAGGTTCTAGGATAGCCTCAGCAAGTATGAGACTCTCATCAACTTAGGGAGACCCTGTTTCCAAATAAGAAATAAAATTGGGCTGGAGGTATTACTCGAAGGTAGAATGCCTCTGAGTTCAATCCCCAGTACCACAAAAATAAATAAATAAATAAAATAAAAATAAAAAAGTAATTTTTTGTGTGGTACTAGGATTGAACCCAGGGACATTCTACCTCCAAGCTACACCCCTAGCCCTTTTTATTTTTAATTTTTGAAACAGTGTCTCACAAAGTTGCCACGAGTCTTGCTAAGTTGCTGAGGCTGGCCTCAAACCTGTGATCCTCCTGTCTTAGCTTCCCAAGTACAAAAATTTATTGAAAGTGCCTCTTTAAGCCAGGCGTGGTGGCACACGATTGTAATCCCAGCATTCGGGAGGCTGAGACCGGAGGATCCAGGTTCGCAGCCAGCCTCAGCTACCTTGAGACACTCCGCAACTTAGTGAGACTCAGTTTCAAAATAAAGAACAAAAAAATAGGGCTGGGAGTATAGCTCGGAGGTAGAATGCCCCTGAGTTCAATCCCCAGTACCGCAAAAAAAAAAAAAAAAAAAAGTGCCTCTTTAAAGAGAAGAGGTCTTTCCTCCAAATACTTGAAATGTGTGTAAAATAATATTACTTACTGCTAAACAAGTAGAGACTTAAGCACAAAAAGCTTATTGGTATAAATGGGAAGATAAAGAAGTTTGTTATGGCACCTTGTTCTATGAATGCCTTCAGAGTTAAATGCTGTAAATAATCATTTGTGACAGCTTATCTGTCAAGTTTGTCGAAAGTAAGACACTTAGAAACAGCCTGTCTTAGAAAACAATTTGTTCCTAGTAAAACACCACACACACACAAAAAAAAAAAGAAAGAAAAGGAGTTGTTCCTGTCATTAGAGTTCTTCACTTTGTCAATTCCATCATCTTTCGAATTGTCTCTTTGGTGGCCCAAGGCATCGTTGTGAGATGTGGAAAGGACGAGAAGTTTACCTGCAGTTGTGATGTAAGAGGTGAGTGGGGAGGATCTGGATGGAAAGTGAGAGGACCCCAGACTACCACTGCTGGGGTGTAAGCAGCTGAGCAGCCACACCTAGGGAGAGGTTGGCTAACCCTACCATTAGTGATTATGTGTGCCCAGAGGATAGAGTCATTTAGGATTTTTTTTGCGGTACTGGGGATTGAACTCAGGGGCATTCTACCTCCGAGCTATACCCCCAGACCTATTTTTTTGTTTTTTTATTCTTTATTTTGAAACCAAGTCTCACTACATTGTGGAGTGCCTCACTAGGTAGCTGAGGCTGGCCGAGAACCCGGATCCTACGGTCTCAGCCTCCCGAATGCTGGGATTACAAGCGTGCGCCACCACGCCTGGCTGAGTCATTTAGTTTTAAAGTCCTTATGATTTTTTTTTATTCCAATCAGATTCTCTGAAGTGTGGGAGAGAGCTTTTCCACACTCCCTTCCTATTTTCTGAGCAATGGAAAGGTCAAACAGCAAGCCAGAAATGGATCTCCCGGCCTGCTCCTCGCAGCAGCGCCTTCCTGAAGAAGGGTAGACAGTGCTCCACACCGCTGGCGGCCTCGTGCCAGCATTGGTACCTGTGCTCTCATCCCCCATAAACACTCTGCCCTGCTCCCCACGCTGAGGCCGTGTTTAGCACACACCTATACACGTTCACACACATCATTTACATTCATACTCTGGCAAAGCATCTGTTCCCTCCACTGCTGTGGAGTCACCCATTCATCTCATCAAATCAGAACGGACAGATGGCTTTATTCATATTTTACAGAAAAAGTGCAGGTGAGATTCCACAAGGCACAGTAGGATGCAGAAGAACAGGGATGGATGCGGGTCTCAGATTCCTGCCCATTCTCTTCCACCTGACTGTATCTCTGTCATGCTAAGATGACAAGGGTTTGTAACACCAAGAGCACATGTCATCCGGAGGAAGCCTTAGGTGGCAACGCACCGAGGGCTGCCCATTGACTGGAGGCCTCGACCAGTCCACCTGGGACTTAGAACACACTATGCAGAGGTTAGGAAACTCCACCAGGATGCTGAACTGGAAGACAGACGCAAACCCCCAGAGGACAATGGAAGTCACAAAAGCTACCAGAATCCAAAGACGGATGACCAATGCTAACAAAGACTCAGATAAACCAGGGCTGACCGCTTACCGTGTCCCCAATCTTCAGGCCTTCACACTTCCTCTGACCTGGGTAGGATACTCCATCTTGGCAGGTAGCAGTGAAGAAAAGATTAAGATCCTCCGGCTGATCCCAGACCGACAGTTCCACTTTAGACCGGATACTCTGAAAGAGGGAGAAAATGAAGCCCACACCACTTGGTAAAAGTTGCAGCTGTGTCCACACTGGTTTTCTAATGCCCATGTGGCTTCCTCTAACTCACGAGGCCTAAGCCAAGGAAAGAGCCAGAAAGCCTGCTTCTCTTCTCTCTCCCCTCTTCCTTCTTTCTGCACCCAGACCATCTTGGTAGACCTGGCCTGGGGTCTCCCTCAGTGAGCTTGGACACATTAGGACACATTAATAATGGTGTGTCTGCTTCCAGGGGTTATGCTGCCCTGCTTGCCTCTCCAGAGCCACCTCTCACCCCCACCTCCGCCTCACAGGTGCCATTCCTAAAATCCTACCACGTGTTCTCCAGGCTTTGGGCTTCTGCACGTGCCCAAGATAACGTCCCTCTGCCTGTTGGCTCCCGGCTCCTTATCATTCTGCAAAACCAGTTCAGCAGCCACTTTCTCTAGGATCTACCCTGTCATTCTTCACACTCAAAGCCGTCCCTCACCAGATGAAGTCCGTATTTATGAGTTTGAAACTACACTATGAGAGAGTCCAATCTTCTGTGTGGATTATGTTCTCAAGACAGCGCATGAAACAAAAACCAAGTCAAAACAATCCATTGGAATAGAAAAAAAATAAGAGTGAAAATATGATGTATTAGAAAGGATTTGTAGTAACTGGGGCCCTCATCCATTGTGGTTGGAGTGTAAGTTGGTAGCACCTTCTATAGCTTAGGCCAACCTCAGATCTACTGTTCACTGAGGATTAAACCCAACAGAAATGTAGGTGTCACCAAAAGATGTGGGCAAGAATATTTGCAGCAATACAGTTTGTAATAACTAGAGCCTGGAAACTAAGCAAAACCTATCAATAGTAGAATGGATTTTTATTTATTTGTTTCATTTTTTGGTGTGGTACTGGGGACTGAACCATGGAGCATTCTACCTCTGAGCTATACACCCAATCATGTTTTTATTTTTATTTTGAAACAGACTCTTCACTAGGTTGATGAGAGTCTCACTGCTTAGGGCTGTTCACCTTGCCCAGTTACATGCCATACAGTCTTGCAGCCTAGAAGCAAGAGGTTATATCCCATGTAGCCTGAGTGTATAGTAGGCTACACCATCTAGGTTTGTGTAAGCACACACTCTATGATGTTTGCACAACAATGAACTTGCCTGAGGACACATTTCGCAGAACATATCCCAGTTGTTAAATGATGCATGATCGTATATGAAATTCAAAAACAGGCGAAACGAATGGTAATCCTTGGGGAATAATGATGGAAGAAGTATGATAGGAATTCCCCAGTGTTGATATTATTCTGTGGTTTGTTTTTGTTTTTGTTTTTTAACCTGGGTGGGGGTATATTTAATTTGTGAAAAGTTTGCAATTTTCTGTATGTTTTGGAAAAACTACCTTTGAAAATATCTAAGGAAGATGTTACCTTGGAGTCCAAGGCCAAATGAAGTAATTGGCTTAAAGAAACCACCAGTGGGTATCGTGGCACACACCTATAATCCCAGTAGTTGGGAGGCTGAGATAGGAAGAGCACAGGTTCAAGGACAGCCTCAGCAATTTAGCAAGACCCTCAGCAACTTAGGGAGACCCTGTTTCAAAATAAAAAGGCTAAGGGTATAGCTCAGAAGTAGAATGCCCTTGGGTCCAATTCCCAATACAAAAAAAAAAAAAAAGGAAAAGAAACCACCATGTGTTTATTACTAAACACTCTCAGTACAGCAGGATATACATACTCTGAGGCACACAGAACCAAGATCAAACTCTCATGTCCCTTCTCAAATGCACCCTAGGAGCAAGGCCACTGAGCAGAACAGTGGGCAGAACTGCCTCTTGCTCTGCTGGATTTTTTTTTTTCCTTTTCTCTTTTTCTGCTGAGCTTATAGTGCTAAACTTAAGTGAAATATTCAGTTTTCCAAACAAATTAACAGCTTGTTGAAAATATTCTCTGCGAAAAATTGTTTCTCTCTGTGCAACAGATTGTCTAAGTGCTTCCACAACTCTAAAAATACTATCCCTCTTAAATCCACTTCCTGTTGAAAGTGCCAGCCTTAACTGGCCAAGGGTCACAAAAGCGCTACTCAACACACAGCGCTCTCCTGCTGAATGCGCTTAGCTATTTACAGACCCGTCTTGCTGCTGCACTGTGACTTCCAAGTGCCATATCATATATCTCTCTGACACTTAGCACAAGCCCTTGTTGAATGAATGGATGGACGGAAGGACGAAGGACAGGTGTTTGAACAAGTCATACTAAGGGGCTTGGGCCAGTAGATGAAAAATAAATATATTTTTTAAAGATAAGGTGTGCGTGTGTGTGTGTGTGTGTGTGTGTGTGTGTGTGTGTGTGTGTGTGTGTTTTGCTGGAGATTGGTCCCAGGAGCATTCTACTTCTGAGCTATACCCTCATCCTATTTTTTTTTTTTTTTTTTGTGGTACTGGGGATTGAACTCAGGGGCATTCTACCTCCGAGCTACACCCCCAGCCCTATTTTTTATTCTTTATCTTGAAACCGAGTCTCACTAAGTTGCGGAGTGCCTCACTAGGTAGCTGAGGCTGGCCGCGAACCCGGATCCTCTGGTCTCAGCCTCCCGAATGCTGGGATTACAAGCGTGCGCCACCACGCCCGGCTCCTATTTTATTTTGAAAGAGGGTCTCACCAAGTTGCAGAGGGCCTTGCTAAGTTGCTGAGGCTGACCTCAAATCTGAAATCTTATCCTCCCAAGTACTGAGATTACAGGCGTGCACCAGACAAGGTAAAATTTTAAAAATATAGTTGCAAGTAAGTATGGGAATGAGAAAAAATGGCATATCATAAGAGTCAGGTAGATAGGAGCAATAGAAGTTATTTGAGAATAGTCACTTGAAACAGGAGGGCTCTTGGAAGGAAGCGTTGTCACCTTCCCTTCAAGATCTGATGAAGTCGCCACTTAAAAGCATTAATGGAGGATTTGGCAGAGAAGAAAGAACATTGGGGACAGGGGTTCGATCTTACAGATCAGTAATGGTAACAGGAGAATCCTCTCTTCTACTCAGTCCGTAAGACCCCAGAGCCTTATGTTCTGACCTGAAGTTTGTATTATTCCTGCCTTCCACAGAACTCATGGGATCAGAAACTCTTGAGATGTTACAGGCAGCAGGAACTGCAGAAAAGATTCAGTTCTAACCTCCCATTTATGAGGCTAAAGTTCAGCATCCAGAGGCAGGCAAGACCAGAACAGGTCCTCTCCATCTCCTCACCCCTGCACTCATGCTAATCCCCACACCTGAGACACACTTCTTTCTTTGGAACCAGTTCTGTCACTTCAGAAAGTGTGGATCACCAGTTTGTACCTGGTTCTAAGGGTCAGCCTCTCCCCCCAAAGACTACGAGCTCCTGGAGGGCAGGACTGTATTTGGCTCACTGTTTTATTGCCATGTTGTAGCATGATGCTTGCCACCCATTAGGCCATTAGTATAGATTTGATGAATGAATGAAGTGCAAGTAGAGAATTAAAGCCACCGGCAATCAGTTCTTAGGCATGCGGACTCCTGGAATTCAATGAATCCCTACCAGACTTGCCCCTGAAAATGATTCCTTACTCCCTATCCTAGGAAAAGGAGATGATGTCAAGACTGTCAGAAGTTACAGTCCCCTTCTATTAAATACCCGGTCAGGTTAGGTCACATCTGTAACCGCTTTAAGTCAGGCCAGCTGTGGAGTGGGCGGAGTAGACTTTATGGCAACAACCAAAAGAGAAACATGTGCGCTGCTGGGGAAAACACACCACCGGCTCTGATGTCACCTACCACATGCGACTCCAGTGGTTTCCAGCTCATTCTGTTTCTTTCCTCGTTGAAAAGAGGCCCCGTGATTTCTGTCCCAGTCCTACCTCCCCTATGTCAGCAGGACATGATGCTCCCATCTATGTGTGGACCTGGGGCCCTGTGGCTCAGCTCTGGAAGAGAACCTCTCACCAGGACCTACTCCCCACAAAGCTCTGCACTGCCAAATGCCCTCTGGAGGGCTTGGTAATTTCTCACACTGAAGAAGTTGGCACAGCAAGAAAAGAAAAATGATAATTCCAAGAGTTGACAGTTTCACATTGCAAAAGATATGCACAACAGACTGCTTCTACACGACATCGGGTTAATATACCCTCTGCATTTTACTCCCTCCTCAGCGGGGCCAAACACCACAGCCATCCCATCTGGCACATAGGCGCCAACCCAAAGCTTCTCAGAACGTCCCCACAGACCACTTGCCAGCCCTCCAGAGGAGCAAAGTGGCCTCCCACACTTGGTTATGTGTTGCATGACTCATATGAAATCCACCGCCAACCACTCCAATGGAAGGTAACACCGGAGATGCATCCAGGATGCAGGGCTGTGGCCCGACTTGGCTGGAGTCAGGAGCAGGTGAAAGACTATGGAGAGCCTCTGCTGCTGGCCAATGAGCACACATGCACAACAGAGCCCATGCGGGCTCAGACCCAGAGAAAACGCAAGGAGCTTGAAGCCCAGCCCTTTCCGTTGGCCAGACGAGAGCAGCAAGAAGATGGTGTCTGAAAGAAAAACACAAACTGCTGCTCCTGCTCGCTAGCCACCCAATACAATACTGCTGACACCAGAGGGGTGAGAGTTCCCCCCAAATACTCACTAGGCAATTCTCCACTGGACACAAGCTAAATGTTCCATAATCCAATTCAATTCAATTCTTTTTTTTTTCCCTTGGTAGTGGTACTAGGGATTAAATCCAGGGGTGTTCTGCGTCTAGCTAGCCCCTCAGTCCTATTTTGTTTTGAAACAGTCTTGCCAAGTTACTGCACGCTGGCCTGAAACCTGTGATCTTCCTGTCTCAGCTTCCCAAGTACTAGGATTATAGGCATGCATCACCATGCCTGACTTTATTTTTAAATTTTGACTGAAAAGAGGGGCAGATGTAGGGAATTATGAAAGGGACATAACATTGTGTGTGTGTGTGTGTGTGTGTGTGTGTGTGTGACTAGGAATTGAACCCAGAGGCATTCTACCTCCAAGTCATACCCCTATCCCTTTTTTGAGTTCTTATTTTGAAACAGGGTCTTGCTAGGTTGCTGAGAGTCTTGCTAAATTGCTAAGGCTGGTCTTGAACCTGTGATCCTCCAGTCTTAACTTTCCAAGTACTGGGATTTCAGGTGTGTACCACCACACCCAGGTGGGTCACAACTTTTGAGAGAGATGGACATGTTCAATGTATTGATGGAAGTAATGGTTTCACAGATGTATACCTGTGCCAAAACTTTTAAAATCTGTACACTATGGGGCTACAGGTATAGCTCAATGGTAGAGTGCTTGTCTAGCATATTTGAGGCCCTGGGTACAATAAAGAAACAACTGAACAAAAACTGTACATTTTGTTCTATGGTCATTATGCCTCAATGTAGCCTTTTAAAAACTTTCCACCGAATTCGAATAGTTGCTACTGACAGTATTTTAGTTATTGCTCACTCTTTTAAAAGTTGAGTCTCCTTTCATAACATGTTTTCTGCAGAAGTCAGTTTAACTCATAAAGCCAAGGCAATAGTACTAAATCCCCAGGGTTTCATAGGGGACTCGTCCCAGGTTCCAAATGCAGTGGTGGCCTGGAAATATCATTTTCTCTGTTCATTCCCAGACTGGACTCTTCAGTCACAGAGAGGGATCCCCACTCCTCTTCTGCTTTCCCTTCTTGCTCCCTGACCCCCAGGTCCCTGGATTTCCCTCAGGAAAACAGATATACAATGAATCCTGCTCAGGGCAATGGCACGAACCTCAGAGAAAGAGCACGGCTAAGCATTCGTGAGATCCCACAGGAGACCAGCAACGGCACCTTGTGCCTTGGTTTTCAGTGTTCCACACAGGAGCTCAGATGTACAGAGAGACTCCGCCACATGAAATGCTAATGACAGAGAGCTCTCCCTGCCTGGCACACACTGCCCAGCCACTCCTGTAGAGCCATGCTCCATTATGTCCTCTTTATCAAAGGCAAGCAGCAGAGGGCCTGGGCTTCACCAGGAAGCTCTGGAGGAGCCCAGGTCTGTTGGCCACCATGGGGTCTGACCTATGAGCTGTCTGAGGGTGGAAATGCTGGAAGCAGCTCCTCCTCAGAGGCAGGGAAGGCCGTCCCCACCCCATTCCACTGAGCCCAGATAACCCCACTCCTCAGCCATGCCTTCCCCAAAGGCGCTCGCTCAGCAGGAAGCAAGCTGTGGTTGCCCACTGTGGCCCATCTCCCTCATCCCTCGGGGTCCCCAGGCTCGGGCATCCTCAGTGGAAAGAGGCGAGTAGCAGGCCAGGGCTTCCAGCTCTTGCTCTGACTCCCTTAGTTCAGTGTCCAGCATGAGACTCCACAGGCTCACGGAGTGAAGCCCTAGGAAGGAGATCACGCTGGCGGCCTGGGCCCTCCCTCACACTCACTTCTCAAAGCCACTCTCGGGATGCTCTGTCCAAGTAGATCTGCTGTGCCCACATAACCAAGCGTAATTGTTCTCCCTCTTTGTGAAATGCAAACCGAATTACTCACTGTGGGATCTGAAAACCACTAAAGTAGAAGTTAACTTGGAAACCCTGTCTCCCTGGATGTGAGGTGGCCACTGGATGGGGTAAGGATTTAAAGGTCAAAGATGGGAGAGAGAATGTTAGTGTGTGGGGAGCAGGAAAGGGGAAGGAAATCTTTAGTTTCTCTCAAAGGAAGTCCAGGAGTGAGGAAGAATTAGCATGTAAGAGGAGGAGCCCCAACTGCAGCAGAAGGTAGTGGTGATGTGTGTGTGTGTGTGTGTGTGTGGTATGTGGGGGTGGGGAGTTAGCCAAAAATCCTCACTGCTGCTCAATTTGCTGCCTTCAGGACACAGAGCCTTGGAAAGAGAGGGTAGGGCTGGCTGCACCCCAATCTCTAGGATCTCTAATGGTGAGGGCATTCCCTGGCAGCTTCTGGTTTACCTGAGCAGCACTTTCTCACTCAAAATAGGAGCGAATCTGCAGTGGGCAAAGTCAACACTGGGAAAGGCAGGGTTCCAAATTCTCATCCACAAATCTGTCACTACTGGGAAAGTAATATAATTTTTCTTTTTCTTTTTTTTTTTTGCGGTACTGGGGATTGAACTCAGGGGCATTCTACCTTCGAGCTATACCCCCAGCCCTATTTTTTATTCTTTATTTTGAAACCAGGTCTCACTCGGTTGCAGAGTGCCTCACTAGGTAGCTGAAGCTGGCTGCGAACCCAGATCCTCCAGTCTCAGCCTCCCAAATGCTGGGATTACAGTAATATAATTTTTCTAAAAGACATGTGATGCTATGTTGAAGTTAGGTTCCCAGGTTAGCCCACAAGTGTATTTTTACATAAGTTTAAGACCAATGGTGTTAAACTTATGTTTAACCTATGTTAAACTTAAACCATATTTACTCTCTCTATAATTTGTTTCAATGGGCAGAAGCATTCTGAATTCCAACTTTGGAATTACCCCCCCACACACACACACTGGATGCTACAACCATATTGGGCCTGTGGGGGGGGGGGGCGGGGGTGCCTGAAGGCACAAACCTCCCAGTGCAAGACACTGCTTGCCATCTCCTGAGGGAAGTGGCTCTGAGCCAGGTATTTCTTGGGTGTTATGAATTGAGAGAAAGGAGCGTGAGAAGAAGACAGGTTTGGGAAGTGGTTCCTAGGACGATGGGCTTGGAATGTGGAAGTGCCTCCTAAACCATGCCTACAAGCCCTTGCACTAATGTTAGAGCCAAGTGCACAAGGTGAGTTTCCACAGTACAGAATCTCACAGGCCACTTGGGGTCCCCCTCAAAGGACTCGGATGCAACCAGGTCTTAGGGGTGTGGACAAAACACTGATTGCATTCTCTTGGGTCCTTCTCTCCTGTGTCGGTCTGCAGTTCTCTGAGCCTCATAATGCTGAGGAATCCCAACTGTCCTGCTGGCTGTGAGGTGAGGTCAGAGTACAGGCCGCTTACTTCCCAGCGTGCAGCTGTGGCGAGTGGATGCTTTACTCGCCTTACACATGGAATATTGCTGTGCAGGACCACACGGGCAACTGGACGGGTGGAGAGTACCAGCTCCCACATACACCAGGGGCCGGAACATGAGCACGTCCAGGCCACTGGCCTGAGTCTGGCCGAGCCACTGGCTGGCTCACTGGACCAGCTGCTGCTGAGTCAAGATTGCAGAGGTGAGAGAGGAAGGTGCCAAACTCAGGGGAGGAAGGGGAGCAGAGCCAAGTCCACAAGCATGGCATGATCCCCACTGAACCCACATTGGCTCCCAGGTTTCAGTGGGAGACAGTGGGGAGGGGGTGCGCTGGAGGACAGAGTCGATGACTTACATTGTATGCATTGATAATCAGTTGAATAATATTTTTGGAGTCTCCGTGTAAAATCTCCACTGTAGTTCCAGGTATCAAGGCCGTAAAATTCTTGAGATTAAAAAAAAAAAGAAGAAGAAGAAAGAAAGAAAGGAAATGAGTCCATTTTGTCCTCCATCCCATGAAAGAGTGCACACTCCTGTACTGACCAGCACAGTAGGGACCTACCCAACAGCACTCTCTTCTGCCCTCTCCTGCACCACACCCTGGAGAGGATGTCACAAGGAAAAGCAAAAAGAAAGGGCATCAGGAGCAGTTGCCGAGGTGGACTGGGGAACTTCCATCCCTGTGGAGCTGAGGGGAGGGGGCCGATGAGGCCTGTCCCCAGTGCAGGGTCTGGGAGACCGCTCTCCTCTGGCACTTAACAGACAACTGCTGTATGGCAGTCCATCCTCCTAGGTCGGCCTGCCTGTCATAATTTTCTGACCATTGCTCCCCTGGTATAGACCAGGTGTGGACAGGTGAGCCCAGGTTCAGCCTCCAGAATGCACTCAGTCTGCTCCCCAAGAGTGCCAAGGGCAACTTCCCCAAGGGTTTCCAGTGCACCCTCTTTTCTCAATAGGAAGCTGAGATATGAAGGGCGTCTCCTGAGGACCTCTGGATACCCCCAAGTGGGGTCCTGGGACAAAGCAGGCAGCCTTGAAGTCCTGGCCGCCCTTTTCCCTTAGCACACTCCTGAGTGTGGCCCTCATGAAGGGACAGAGCAGCCACCACCCTCAGCCTCCTGAGCCAGGAGATTTGGATCTGGGGAAGGAAGGCTGAAGACAAGGAGGGTTGCTTCCCTCATGAAACATCTGGAAGCTCAAGATAGTACATGCAATTAGTCCCACTAAGAATGTAGTTTGTAAATGTGATCTTTCAACCAAACAAAAAGAGAAAAACAATGGTGTTTCCCTGTTTTCATAGTTTAAATGGAATTGGGCTAAAAGAAGGTCAAGAACTCAGGAAGACATGGGGGCATGTGACCAGGGACCATCTCAGGCAGGAGCCTCAGGGAAACATACAGGACAGGGTCTTTAGTGTACTTAAAGGATTCCTGATGAAGTTCCCTATCTTCTCAATGTAAAGGAAGGCAGAGGTAAGGGAGCCGGGCTTTGACGTCTTCAGCTCATGTGAGCTCTTGTTGTGCAGCCAAGTAGCTCAGGTTTTGCGTTCAATGCGTCATACGACCGTTACAAGTACACGCTTGGGAGGGGAGTGGGTGAGGACAGTCCATAGACAATGCAGGAGAAGTCTCCTTAGATGGGACAGACCCCACCAACCACTCTATTCACTCAGGGCAGTGGCTGTTTTCTTGGGGAGCTCCTGGTCTCCCATCCTCTGCAGCCAAAACTGGAATACCAGATTAGCCAAAAAGGCCACGACCATACCTCAGTTTCCTTTCTGCATATTTTCACTCTATATTTTCCTTTCCTATTAGAGTGTGCTCCTCTGTGTTTCCATTTCATCAAATGAAAAATGCGAATTCATATTATTTTTAAGGATATTCTTAGAATCTAACTGAATACCATATGTTTAAATTCCTTTCAAAGATATTCATGGCTATGTGAATTCTTAGGAGTTTCCTTAGTATTATTATTTTCCACTAGATCAAGACAGGGCTATATTGCACCCCTCCGTTGACTCCCCCTACACAGAGCAGGGCTGGAATACTCCTTACGCACCTCCAAGTTCTAATCTCCCATCTACCTTAGGTCAGTGAAGCCCCCAGAATCGGGCCACCAGGCTCCCAGGCATACCTTGTAGAGCATATAGTGGTTTTTCGTCACCGCAAAGATGAGGTTGATGTTGTTCTCTGCCAGCTTCTCTCCGAGCAAGGCAAGCGATGGATAGTCCTAGAGCCAAGGCAAAAGTCAAGGCTGTAACACTTTTTTTTTTTCCCTTCTTCTTCTTTCTGTTGGTAGTACTGGGGATAGAACTCAGGCCCTGGCACATGCTAGGCAAGCGCTCTACCACTGAGCTGCATCCCCAGCCTTAAGTTATAACATTTCTAATAGGCTGAGATACCAGCTCTGCTCCAACATACACTCAGCAGCTCTGTACTGGCCCCTAAAAGGAAAATATTCCCCCTAGTGGCTCCTGAAAACCCCTCAATAACCCAGCCCATCAGTAGCTTCCTGAAGGAAACCTAATTCCCAGCGTGAACCAGAAAGTCAGTGAGGACCGAGGTCAGAGGAGCTGGAGGCTGGGGAGCGCTCAGACCACGGTGGGGTCTCAAGAGGCATTGGGAGCCTGGCCCGGCCCTCACCATCTGGTTGGACGCGGTGTATTCATTGGCTTCGTTCAGGTGGCACTGGCCGTCATGAGGCTGCACCAAGCCCCCCAGTTTTCCATCCAGTGCGATGTGGGGTACGTCGTCTGTCGTGAACACCAGCAAGTGCAGCGCATCCTTTCGCCAGCCGATCTTCTCCTGAAAGACAGAAGTTGGAGGGTGCAACGGCCTTCCAGCCCAGCCTGCCCTGGGGCAGACACGACACTGCCCAGCTACAGGGCTGCCAGTGTGCATCAGAGGCATGCCCCTACCGTCCCCACCGGGGACGGGTTCTACAGAGGCTCGGAAGTCACATACCTAGATGCACAGAGACAAATCTCCAAACCTTTGCCCACACAGGCCCATGAGCCCAGAACCCCACACCCCAAGCCACTGTCCTCATCCAGGCTCGCCTCTCCCTCCCTTCTCCTTCCCTCCCTTTCTATGCCAGGGATTGAACCCAGGGGCATTCTACCACTAAACTACACCCCTAGCCCTTCTTATTTTTTTATTTTGAAACAAGGTCTCACTAAGTTGCTAGGCTAGCCTCAAATCTGCAATCCTCTTGCCGCAGTCTCTCAAGTTCTGGGATTACAGGAGTATACCACTATGCCAGCTTCTCTTCTCGATTCCCCTTCCCTGTCCCTTTCTTCCCTCCTTTTCTTTTCTCTTCTTTTCCTTTTTGATACTAGGGATTGGACCCAGGGGCATTCTACCTCTGAGCTACACTACCTGGCCTCTTGAAAGAACAAAAGAGAAAGAAAGAAAGAAAGAAAGAAAGAAAGAAAGAAAGAAAGAAAGAAAGAAAGAAAGAAAGAAAGGAAGGAAGGAAGGAAGGAAGGAAGGAAGGAAGAAAAAAAATTTAAGTTTAAAACAGTGTCTTGCTAAGTTGCCAAGGCTGGCCTCAAATCTGTGATCCTCCTGTCTCAGGCTCCAAGTACTGGAGGCTCATCCCTGCAACTGTCTTTTTTTTCTTTTTCAGTACTGGGGATTGAACTCAGGGGCATTCTACCTCCGAGCTACACCCCCAGCCCTATTTTTTATTCTTTATTTTGAAACCGAGTCTCACTAAGTTTCGGAGTGCCTCACTAGGTAGCTGAGGCTGGCTGTGAACCTGGATCCTCCGGTCTCAGCCTCCCGAATGCTGGGATTACAAGCATGCACCACCACGCCCGGCTCCCTGCAACTTTCAATTACAACTCCTTTTACTCTTGCTCTCCTGGATGCCTCCTTTTTTATCCTTACTTATTCTTCCTTCCCAGAGCAACCTGGAACTTGCTCTGGCTGGGCTCCTCTAAGATGATGCTAAGTGAGCACCATGATCTCCCTGTTGGACATGAATCACTCAGGACATGGTGCTCAAGTGACCAGCACAGGGGCCTGTGTTTTGATGGGTTGCTGAGAACTGCCATCTATTCTGGTAGACGTACACCACTCGAATCATGAATGGAACCATTTCCACGCCCAATGTCAATTAGAGCTGCTCTTTTCTCCATTACTGCTTCATTCTATGAATTTATCGAGTTTTTAGACTGTGCCACAGCTAAATATAATCTGCACAGCAAGGGAAGGACTGTATTTTTGAGATTCAGCCACTATAGTCCTAACATTACACATAAATAGGGCTGGGTGTGTAGCTGGGAGGTAGAATGCCCCTGGGTTCAATCCCCAGTACCGCAAAAAATAAATAAATAAATAAACAAACAAACAAATAAAGAGTAATGTCCTTGGGCACTGTTAGCTGTCCCTGAATAGTCTAAGCAAAGAGCCTACTGATAAGACAGTGAAAGCCCCACCAAGACCCTGCAGATGACCAAAACACCTTAAATTGTCCTGTGACATGGACTAATGTCATCCTCACACCCCTCCTCCTGCCCATGTTTCTGAAAGCCAGCCAGAAGTGGTGGCGTATGCCTGCAATCCCGGTACTTAGGAGGCTGATACAGGAGGATTGCAGGTTTGAGGACAGCCTGAGCAACTTAGTGAGACCCTCAGCAACTTAGTGAGATCCTATCTCAAAATTAAAGAATAGGGGTAGGGTTATAGCTTAGAGGTAGAATGTCCCTGGGTTCAGCCAGGGGGAGGAAGAGGAGGATCTGTGAACCCCCAAATGTGTCTCTCACTCTGGAGAGGGCCTGCACTCACTCTGGAGAGGGCCTGCATTCTTCCTTCAATGTATACTTCTTACTTTCCTAGATAAGTCTCTGTTTCTGATGGGTTCATGCTGAAATCCTCTTCTGTCATATAAGACAAGGATCCCATCAGTCCTGAGTTGCACCCCCCCCTCACACTGAGAGCTCCTCAGACCCTTCACAGAATCAACCCTTCTCCGGTGTCATTAGGAGCAGCAAGACTGGGATACAGAGCAACAAATTCGGGCTCTATGGTCACCTTTTCACTAATGGCGAAGAGCATCCCACAACGTGTTGGCAGCAGAGTGACTGTATGAAGGATATAAACACTGCCCAGAGGTAGCTACAGGTGCACATTCGATATTGAAACAGGAGGCTGGCTGGTTACAGACCTATCAGGTGAAAAGCTACTGTTCTCTTAGGGCAGACAAGGGGAGAGGCCCACCAAGTGCTGTGTGCATGTATGTCATTCAACATGATTTACATTATGATGTGAGACTATAATGCACCAATAAAAGCACATTATTAAAAAAAAAAAAACTTTTTAGGAAGTATGTATCTTTTGATCCAGTGACTACCTCAGAGGACTCTATCCACAAGGAGCATGATGGAATTATGCATGACAATACTTTTAATACTAGTAAGAAAAAGCAAAAGACATGAAGATCCTCTTTGTGGGAACAGGTAAGTAAACTGAGATATCCCCTCTATTGCCTTTAGAAAATATGGTTGTTCCATAATGCACCAGTAAAAGCACATTAAAAAATATGATCATAAAAAGTATATTATGTGCAAACATTGCACTATATTTGTAGTACGATTATAAAGTATAAAGAAACAAAGCACTGGTGATGTAGCACAGTGGCAGAGAATTCTAGCATCTGAGAGGTCCTCAGCTCAATCCCCAGTGTGTGTTTGGAGGAGGGCAAGGGCTACTCTATAGTCTATTGCCAAGCATAATGAAGCATGCTTATAATCACGGCAACTCAGGAGGCTGAGGCAGGAGGATCACCAAGCCTGAACAACTTAGCAAGACCCTGTCTCAAAATAAAAAATAAAAAGGGCTAGGGGTGTAGCTAAGTGGTAGAACACCCCTAGGTTCAGTCCCCATTACGGGGGCAGGGGAGAGGGAGACAAGCATAACTTTCTATTTAAAGATAACAAGAGAGATTGAAACAAAATACACCATAACTTGATTTGGGTTGGGTTGAGATGATGGGTAATCTCTTTTCTTCTTTTTCCCATTATTTTCCAAACTGTCTTTAATAAGCAAGTACTATTTTTGCAAGGCTGGGTTTTGAATGCTGGCTGTTACTTAATTTCTTCAGTCTATGCAGCTTGCCACACACCAGCCCACTCCACTAGCAAAGGCCGGAGAAGCCAGGTCAAGATGGCTAGTATCTTACCCACAATGCTACACTGGCCCGCCATAAACCACCAATCCGACACGGAGAGGAAGCTGTGTAGGCCTAACAAACGAGATCATTCAGAAAGGAGTCTGGCACATGGTAGGCTTTCAACTAACGATTGCTGGATCCAAAATAAATGTTTGCTGAATAGAAGGCTGCATCTGCGGTGGAAAGCGCTCCACCAGGGGAAGTGGTACAGCATGACCATAACTATCACCTCTCCAGTGGGCTCCTGTTCTGTAAATGGCATTAGCAGTCCTGGCCCGTGGCCCACCAAAGGAATGAGTCAGGACAGTCACTCACCAGGCTTTCAGGCTCGGAGATTTTATACGTGATGACTCCATAGAGTGTTTGCATTGGAAATAATTCCCCACTGTCTGCTTGGCTACTAGAACTATTTTGAAGAATTAAGTTTTATTTTGAAGAATTCCAAGTTTGGAGCAGGAAGCAAAAGTAGGTAAGACAAAAAAAAAGTTAAACGGAATTACTGAATTACAAATGGAACATGGCATTGAAACCAGACTCACTGGTTCAAATCTTTGCCTTGCTCCAAAGACCCTGAGTCAGTTCCCTCATTCTTGTAGCTTCACTTTCTTCTTCTGTAAAATGGAACTAAGCTTGTTTTGCAGGGCTGGTGCTAGGTTTTTAGGCACAGTGTATTAAAAAAGTACTTGGGAGGCTGAGAGAGGAGGATCTTGGTTCTCGGCCAGTCTCAGCTACCTAGTGAGGCACTCTGCAACTTAGTGAGACCCTGTTTCAAAATAAAGAATAAAAAACAGGGCTGGGGGTATAGCTCGAAGGTAGAATGCCCCTGAGTTCAATCCCCAGTACCGCAAAAAAAAAAAAAAAAAAAGTACTTAGGATACTGAGACAGGAGGATGCAGGTTGGAGGCCAGCCGCAGCAACTTAGTGAAATTCTCAGCAACCTAGCAAGACCCTGTTTCAAAACAAAAAATAAAGAGGCCTGGGGGTGTAGCTCAGAAGTAGAATACCCAGGATTCAATTCCTAGTAACACACACACATGCGCGCGCACACACACACACACACACACACGTACTTGGGATATAAAATGGAGTATAAAGCGAATCTAAAATTATTCTTAGAAGGCAGGCATGGTAGCACATGCTTATAACCCCAGTACTTGAGAGGCCCTTCGCAACTTAGTGAGACCCTGTTTCAAAATAAAGAATAAAAAATAGAGCTGGGGATGTAGCTCAAAGGTAGAGTCCTGGGTACTGGGTTCAATCCCCAGTGCCATAAAATAAATAAATAAATAAATAAAGTAATTCTTAGACCCATAATGACTTTTGTATTTTTCTCCTTTTCCTATTTGATGGATAAAGCTACACAATTGTTTCAGAGAATATGAATTATTGCACAGCAAACAGTTTAAAAGCCCTGCATTAATTAAAAACCACAATGAGATTCTATTGCATGCCTATTAAAGTGGCTAAAATTAAAAACACCAAAGGCACCAAATGTTGATTGATATCTAGAAACTGAAACCTTCACACACTGCTAGAAGGAACATAAAATTATATAAGTTACTCTGAAAAACAGGCAGTTTCTTTGAAAGTTAAATACCCATCATGTGACCCAGTCACCCCACTCCAGGTTTTGACTGGAGAGAAATGAAAGCACATGTCCATGAAAGACACAAACACAAATATTTATAGCAGCTCTGGATAACAGGAAGCAACCCCAAAGTCCATCAACAATAAATTGCTAGGTATGTGCAATGGAATACTACTCAGCAACAAAAATAATGAGCAGATAAACTCAACAGCATGAAGGTGCCTCAAAATAATTGTGCTCACTCGTGGGGCATGGTGGCATACACTTGGAATCCCAGAACTTGGGAGGCTGAGACAGGAGGATCATGGGTTTAGCCAGCCTCAGAAACTTGTGAGGTTCTCCACAACTTAGTGAGACCCTGTTTCAAAATAAAAAGTAAAGTAGGGCTGGGGTGTAGCTCGGAGGTAGAATGCCCCTGGGTTGAAACCTTAGTGCCACAGAAAAAAAAATAAATTGTGCTCAGTCAAATAAGTCACCCCCCCCACACACACACACAGAGTATATACTGTGTATATAAAACTTTAGCAAATGTAGAATGTGGCTGCCTGGGGTAATGGGAGAGGTAAAAAGGAGCACAAATACACTTTAGGGGGTGAAGAATATATTAATTATCTTGGTTGTGGCAATGGTTTCTTGAGCTTATATATATGCCAAGATTTGTAAAACAGTACTTTTTTTTTGTTTTGTTTTTAGTACTAGGGATTGAACCCAGAGACATTCTACCTCTGAGTCACACCCCCAGCCCTCCTCTCTGTCTCTCTACACACATACACACACACACACACACACACACACACACACACACATTTATTTATTTATTTATTTATTTATTTATTTATTTATTTATTTATTGGCATTGAGGATTGCACCCAGGGGCATTCTACCTGAGCTATAAGCCCAGCCTATTTTATCCTCTATTTCAAAACAGGGTCTCACTAAGTTGCAGAGGGCCTTAAGTTGCTGAGGCTGGCTGCGAACCTGCGATCCTCCCGTCTCAGCCTCCCAAGTACTGGGGTTATATGTGTGCTCCACCATGCCCAGCATAAATGGTACACTTCTGATATGTGTAGTTTATGTATATCAATTATACTTCAATGAAGTTTTCTTTTAAAGAAGCCTTGATTTGCTCAGAATGTCATGTAAAGATAATAAAGCTCATGAAGATTCTGACTATTGGGAATGTGCTGAGAATACCACACATCAGTATCCCTTTATTTGTCAACAGTTCCACACGACAGGTACCTGCTTGGGTTTCAGTGACTGGCAAATCTGGGCTCAAGCTGGGCATGGTGGCACACACTTGTAATCTCAGTACTTGGGAGGCTGAGACTAGAGGCCAGCCTCAGCTACTTAGTGTGGCCCTCCACAACTTAGTGAGACCTTGTTTCAAAATAAAGAATAAAAAAATAGGAATAGGGGTGTAGCTCAGAGGTAGAATGCCCCTGGGTTCAATCTACAGTACTGCAAAAAACAAAACAAAACAAAAAAACTCTGGGCTCAGCCCCATGCCTGTCTGTCTTATGTTTGTGACGTTGGGCAAGTTTCCTAATCTTTGCCAGTCTCAGCTTCCTGGACTATAAGAGGGAGCTAATAACAGTGATACAGGGAGCACCCAGCCCAGTCCCTGGTATGTAGTAAACAGTTAATAATTATACTCATCGTCATCAGTGTTTCCATGGAGTCAAGAAACTCTCACTTACGTTTGTAATTCAGAAGCACACAATCTTACCTTTGGATGTGATGTTTATGTCCTTTCTGTTTACTCACAGTCTCTAAGTTTTATGTTGAATATTCTCTTTATAAAATAGAATTTTTAAAGGGGGGGAAAAAAGATCTATTTAGCTAAAATTTCCTCCAGTCTCTAAGTAAGAACAACATAGAAACAAAACCGATCTCTTTCACAGTGACAGAGGCTAGCCCTTGGATGAAAAGGCCAGGCGGGTGGGACGGAAGCTCTCTGGACTCCAGCAAGAAACCTGGCACCTGGCCAAGACTGCGATTCACTCAACTTTTCTGTGTTTTCTGGTCAGATCTGTACCCAGTTCACCACCAGGTCTGCTTCAGCCTTCAAATCCCCAGTCCTGCACTCACTCAGGTGGCCTGATTTTTTCCAGCACTCAGAGGGAGAGGTAGCAGGACCCCCTCCCCACCTGTTCTGAGTCTCTCCCAGTGTGGAGTCCACAGTTGCAGCAAGGATGCCTTTCAGCCAGTATCCTCCTTTCCATCCTAAACATACTCACTGTCCCAAAGGGAAGAGGGCTCCTCCCTCCCCAAGGAGACACAGCCTCACAGATCCCACCCTTTTTGGAGACCATTCCATCAGCCAATCTCTCCCCAGTTCCTTCCCATGTGCCTAAAAATATATAGGTTCAAGGCCCAGTTATCATAACCCTTCTCTTGACCCTGCTACTCCACCAGACTCTCATCCCTCATTTCTCCCTCTTCTTTAAAACTAGTAGATTTATTGCCTCTATTTCCTCCCCTTGGTCTCTTAATCTAACCTCTCAGTCATCCAAAAAAATAAAGGGAAGCAGAAATAAGAGTGAAGAACAATCCTTCCCAGTCTTTGAGAAAATAAATAAAAATTAGCTCCACCCAAGAGTGAAGACAGACTTGCTGGCTTGTTTGCCTCCAACAGCTGGCCCCTGCAGGCATGTGGGAGAGAAACAAACTTGAATTCTCTAGTTTGAGAACAGAAGTCTCCAGCCTGTAGGGCAATTTGGTTTCTTGGGGTTGGAAGGATCATACTCACTGGCTGCAAGATCTGATAAAGGAGGAAGGTCTCCTAAAGAAGCAGGATCAGGCTTCCATCCTCCCTGTGCCCCGCCTCCCCAGCCTGTCCCTGGGCTCTGGGAGAAGTTCCCCTGCTCCAATGGTAAGGTGGCTCCATGGGAAAACACAGGAGCCAGGGAAAATTTCCCACACACCAGCTCAAAGCAAGCTGTGCTTGGCAAACAAAACGAGTGTGTATGGGTAGAGAGCTCATGGTCACAGTGGCCAAAAACAAGTGCAGCTTAGAGGATACACTGCTGAGAACCACAGAAGACAGGCTCAGAAGGGCTACTGGGGGACAAAAGTACCAGTGGGTTACTAGGTAGGAAAAGAGACAGAGGAAATACATGGCACTTGAAGCTTGGAAGGGATCCCAGAGGTTCAAGACCAACCTCCCATCCAGGGCAGGGATCTCTGGCACCCACCATGTGAGTACAACCCCCCCCCACACACACACACACAAACACACACTCCCTGGCACATCGGCAGTCTGCTCCACTGCTGAGCTGCATTCCTGGTTAGAAAATGCTTCCTTACCTAGGACTCCAAACCACTTCCCTGTGGCTACCCTCCTGCATCCCCTGGACCAGACAGAAGGGTCTATTCCCACTTCTGTAATGATAGCCCAAGTCAGTTACATGCTTCTCATGGTGCCTCCTAAGACTGAGATAGAAATTAAGAAATAGGAAGAACATTCTGAGTCTAAAAGAGAAACATTCATAAACTGTTAGAATGCAGAACAAGCCACTTCTGGACAACCAAGCCAGCGTCCTCCCACCTAAGTCCTTGCCCACAGCTTGCTGATTGGCTGAAAAACCAACTTATCTACTAGATAAGCGTAAGGCATCCGGAGGAACCACTCCTTTAGGCAGTATATGCACTAGAGGTTGTGGTGATAGGGAAATGACCCTGCCTCATTATAAGAGGCCCACACATGAGTGCAGGGTTAAGATGCTAATGAGACATGCCACGGAGAAAACAGCATGATCCGAATACTGAGGACAATATGAAAGCACAAGGAAAACTGGCACAAAATCATGTAACTCCGACCTGACTCCACCTCTAGTTCAGCCCCCAGCTACTGTCCCTCCATAAAACTCCAGACCAAGATGGGGCGACTCACTCTCTCAGATCACCCAAACTCCCATTCTTTAGTGTGCATTTTCTACTTTATAAAAAAAAAAAACCTCTTGCTCTGCTACTCATACCTGATACGTTCTTAAATTCTTTCTACAACGAAGAAGCTGGACAGTCTGAATGGAGGTCTCTGCTCCTGAAGACCTCCTAGACTCCATGCAGTGACCAGAGGATGGGGTTTCCTCTGCACTCTGTCAACAACTGTTTTAAACACAGCCCCCAGAAGTGAGACTCGCACAGAGGAAAGTAGGTCTGGGACAGTGACCTTCAAACTATGACTGGGCCCTGAGCACATAGCCCTCGTCTGGCAGCTGAATCTTCTGCCAGGCTCATGGTAAGCCTGCAGGTCCCCAGATCCATTTCATAAAGACTTATTTACACACATGGACCACACAGAGCATGACAAGTGAGGCAGGCTCAAGGAGGTTCCGCTGAGAGTGCAGGGAGGGCCTGGCAATCTGAGAACATCCATATCCTACTCTGCTGTCTTAGAAAACAGGTGGGTGCCTATGACATGTGGGCAGCTCGCTGCTGTGGATCACCTGTGCGGAGACAACACTCACATATCCTCTGGAAAACTGTTCAAACACAAAGGCATCCTAGAACAAAGATGCCACCCCGGAAATGGTTACAGTGAAGACTTAAACCCAGCTTGATGGCGCATGCCTGTCATCCCAGTACTTGGGAGGTTGAGACAGGAGTACCACAGGTTCAAGGACTCTCAGCAACATAGTGAGACCCTATTAAAAAAAACAAAAAAAAAAAACAGGCTGTGGGTGTATCTTGGAAGTAGAATGCCTCCCCACTTCAATCTCTAGTGCCAAAGGGGGCGGGGGGAACCATTAGCTTTAAATGACCAAGTTCTCTGATCTCAAGGTCAATCTGTCCAATTAAAATTAACAGTCACCAAATGAAGGGGTCCTCATGCCAGATGTCAACAGGGTCCACAGCCTTGAAGTCAGCAGGGATCTGTTCCCCTCCTGTTGGAAAGGACGTGCCCTGTGAGCAGAGCCTGAGGGGTGGAGCCAATGGTTCTGAGATACCAGAGCCCAGGGCGAAGCTAAGCTTGCTCACTGGAAGGGCGGGGGCCCATCAGCACACTGACCTTGGGACAGTACTGCCCTCTCCCTGGAAATTCCTGGCTGTCAGTAATGCTACAGTTGTATCTGGCAAGCAGAGTGGCAATGCTTGCTGCAGAGAGAAGCGGCACATGCAGCTGTCTCCCAGGCTTCAGCCCATTCCACAGCTGGCTCAAGAGTCAGGGATAAGTGTGATGGTTCCTTAAACTCAGACTTTGCTCTCTTTGGAAGCTCACTCCTTCCAATCCTCCTGTGTGACTTCAAAGGTCAACAGACTCTCTCATTTCCAAGTTAAGTACATTGGCAGGTAGACCCAGCTTCCATCTCTGACTCTACCATTTCTAGCTATAAGGCATTTGAGAAGTTACTCAATCTTCTTAGGCTTGTTTGCTCATCAAAAGGGGACAAAATGGCTGTGATGGTGCATGCCACTAATTCCAGTTCTTGGGAGGCGGAGGCAGGAGGATCGAAGGTTCAAGGCCAACCTCAACAACTTAGTGAGACCTGTTTCAAAATTAAAAATAAAAAGGGCTGGTGGTATAGCTCAGAGCTAGAATGCTCCTGGGCTAAATCCCAGTCCCCTCCCCACCACCACCACCACCAAAGAGGGGACCAATACAACCACCTTCAAAGGAGAGAATGAAACCAGCCTGCAAGGTATTGGCAAAGGCCTGGCTCTCATAAGCATTCAGCCACTGGTGATCACTCACATCATTAGTATCTGAACTCCGCAGGGAAGCATAGACCAGAGCGAGCCCTGGAGGGAGAGGAGCACTGTGATGCCACCACAGTCCTAAGGAGTCTGCCCTCCCATAGATCCTGCACCCTTAGACCTTGCAACTGGAGTGAAGCTCATGGCAGCAGCAGCTGTGGCCACTTCAACTGTGCATCCGTCACAGCACCCCCAGAAGGTACACAACACATCTTCACACAGAGCAATGAGACGTTCTGTATATCAGCCCTTCAGGCAAGCACTGAGAAAGGACAGGCTTAAGGAAGGAGAGAGGAAAGAAGGGGCTGACCTGGCCAGCTGATGGGTGGATCCCACCGCAGATCTGGGCTGGGGACTGAGGAGTCCTAATTCTAACGTGGCACACAAGGATAAAAAAGGTTCAGCTCTCTGTGATTGGCTTCCCGAACCATGCTGACATTCAAGCCTGTTTCCATAACTTTATAACAATAAACATGTTCTCATCCGTCATTTGTTTTTCCTGCTTCCACCCATACTTTGCAGTGAAATATCTTTTTTAAAAAATCTGCTCTGTGGTTAAACGTAATGAAGCCAAAAGTGTAGTCTGTCTTTCTTTTCTGGGAAAAGAAATCTTGACCTGTGACTCAGGGTATAAACATCCACCCAAGCCCAAACCCATCCATGTGTGGCAGAACTTTGTGTGTGTGATACTGGGAATGGACGCACAATGGAGTGTTCTACTTCTGAGCTACATACCCCCAGCCCTATTTTATTCTTTTATTTTGAAACAGGGTCTTGCTAGGTTGCAGAAGGCTTCACTAAACTGCCAAGGCTGGCCAAGAACCTGTGATCTTCCTGTCTCAGCCTCCCAATTACTGGGATTACAAGCATGTGCCACCACACCTAGAACTTTTTTTTTTTTTTTGCGGTACTGGGGATTAAACTCAGGGGCATTCTACCTCTGAGCTATACCCCCAGCCCTATTTTTTATTCTTTATCTTGAAAAAGGGTCTCACTAAGTTGCAGAGGGCCTCACTAGGTAGCTGAGGCTGGCTGCAAACCCGGATCCTCTGTTCTCAGCCTCCCAAATGCTGGGATTACAAGCGTGCACCACCACACCCAGCTTGGTGAGAACACTTCTCATGTGGCTTCTGTGGCAGGGTCTGGTCCAAACTGAAGATAATTTAGGAAATATATAAGGTTAGCCATATGCATTTTCTTTTTCTTATAGGAGAAAATACCAATAAGCAAATATCATTGATAGTTAAATATCAATAATTTCATGTGGATCAATGTAATATTTACAAACAAGTTGCTTTATTTACCTTCTAGTAGATCTATAAGCTCAAATCAAATCCCTGAGCATCAGGACTTTTTTCTTATTGTCTTTAGTTTTCCCTACCATACTGTCACAGAATCGGAAAGTATTACCAAGAAATACTCCTCCTAGTCCGTTTCACAGGACATGTATAAAACACAGTAGACACCATGGTATGATGGGGGGGGGGGGTTGTGGGGTTGTGTGGGGCTGGAGGATCTGGGAGTTCCTGAATTTCAGAAGCACAAAGACATCTATGAGCACAAACTATCTGTTTGTTCACCAGATGTTTTTGTTTGTTTTTTTTTCAGTACTGGGGATTGAACTCAGGGGCATTCTACTTCTGAGCTACACCTCCAGCCCTATTTTTTATTCTTTATTTTTGAAACAGGGTTTCACTAAGTTGCGGAGTGCCTCACTAGGTAGATAAGGCTGGCCTCAAACCTGGATCCTCCGGTCTCAGTCTCCCAAATGCTGGGATTACAAGTGTGCGCCACCACACCCGGCTTGTTCACCAGATGTTTGATGAAGACCTGTTTTGTACCAGGCAGGGAGCTTCATGTTGGGGATGCACAGTCATGAGAAAAGAGAAATAGCTCCTGCCTTCAGGGATTTTACTGTCTCAAAGAGGACGCACATGTCAGTCAAGAAACGGCTCAAATACAAATAAAGTGATAACTGGGATAGAAGTGACCGAGGGCTTGGTGCTGGGGGCCCTGGGCTAATCAGAATGACCAGTTAGAGAGGCTTCCCTGACAGACAACTAAGCCAAGGTCTGTAACATAAGTAGGCACAGGTTAGACAGGAAAAGAAAAGTAGGCTTAGGGGCAAGAAAGGAGGGATGAAAATGAGCACAGGGAACTTTTAGGGCTGGGAAACTACTCAATATGATATCACAATGGTAGATACGTGCAGTTATACAGTTGTTAAAATCCACAGAACAGAAAACAGCACAGTGGTACACACCTGTATACCACTAATGACTTGGAAGGCTGAGGCAGGAGGATCGCAGGTTCAAGGCCAGCCTGGGTATCTTAATGAGATCTTGTCTCAAAATAAAAACTAAAAAGGCCTGGGTATGCAGCTCAATGGTAGATCTCTCCTGGGTTCAATCCTCAGTAACACAGACACACACACACACACACAACCAAAGAATGTATGACACCAAGACTGAACCCTAATGTAAACTATGGACTTTGTTTGGTAATGCATTCCATCAACACTGGTTCATTGATTGGAACAAATGTATCATGCTGATGTGGGATGTTGACAGTGCAGGAGGCTGGAGGACAGTGGAGTCTGCTCTAAAAAATAAAGACTATTACTAAGAAAAGACGGAAAACAAGGGAGGAGTATTCCAAGCATAGGAAACAGCATGTCCAAAAGGCCTAGCAGGAGTCAAGAGCAGCTGCCTCGAGGTCACTGTGGAACCCAGAGGCCACTGTGAAGGCTGGGGAGAGAGCAGTGCCAGAGGAAGACCTGATCCAGGACTCTTTTCCCAATGCACAGTCCAAGCAAGAAGCCCCTGGCTTGAAATAAAAACCTGATGTTCTCACCAGGTATGGAAATGCAAGCTCAGTCATCCAAGGGGCCTCCTGGCCTTTCCCAGGCAGATCCTCCTTATCTAGTCTGTGAAGGGCCTCCAGCATGTGCAGGCACCTACAGTCAAGGGGGAAGGAGGCCCACAGCTGGTTCACACTAGAGGGTGAGCTTGCCCTGTCGACGATACCGAAGCATCCAGTCAGGTACCACAACCCACGTGAGGACAAACAGCTGTCAGCAGGACAGCAAAGCCCCCAGCACAGCCTACCACAGGCTCACATATGGGAGATGTCACCTCAAAGGCCAAGCCAGTGGAGTGATTCACAAGCACGTGTCAAACCACAGCCATCTGCATCACAGAGAACCAAGGGGACCCGGCACCACCAGACGAGGACGCAGCAGGGTGGAGGCTGCACACACACACTGAGGAAATCCCACACTCTGAAGGCATTTCCCAAAGGCACTGCAGTGGAGGAAGGGCAAGCAGGCTGGTCCTGGATGGAGCCCCAGCACATGGGTGGGGGGACCGCTTCTGCCCGGGACAGAAAGTATACGTGTAGAGACAGAAAACACAGAGCACGTGGAAGAGTCCCCGCAGATGGTATGAGGGGGGCTGCCTTCTAGAGGAGCGGAGGGCAATTTCCTACACTTCTCAGCTCCTGCTTAGAAAAATGGCACAAGTCTAAGGTCTAAAAGTAATCAGGCAACAAGTCAAAAGAGACCAAACTAACAATGTGGGGACTGGGAAAGGGGAGGGTGCAGAGAGGGAACCCCTCCCAGCTGTGCCTGACTGCAGGCCTGGGGAATTTTCCACCCTTTCCAGGCACCTGTGGCAGCCCCTACAGGGTCTGAGGCTCGAAACTGAAGCAGGAAGCAAGAAAGCAAAATTGAGGACTCTGAATAAAGGGGCTCAAGGCTGTGACCACGTCCTTTGAAAATAATAGCAGTGACCAGCACAGCTGGAAGACAGCCTGGAGACCTCCTGGCCAGCCCCCCTGCATTTCCAGATGAGAACACTGAGCCCTAGAGAGCCCAGCTGGCCTCCATGGAGCAGAAGAGGCAGAGACTGGGGCAGGTCAACTGACTCTACACTGTGCTGTCACTGCTTCCCAGGTGTCAGTGAATGGCCACCAGAAAGGCACGGGCTTTAGAATCAACCAGCCCTGGTCTGAATCTTGGTCCTACTCCTCACTAAGTGTAATGGATTCCTGTGATACTCAGTTTCTCCACCTGCAAAATGGGGATCACCACTGCCAAGTCACTGTAAGACTCTTATAAGAATCAAGATAAGTGACTCAGGGTATGGAGTTCAGTGATAGAGTGCTTGCCTAGCATGCATGAAGCCCTAGGTTCGATCCCCAGCAACACACACACACACACACACACACACACACACACACACACACACACGAAAGGCACCAAGACTGTCACGGTCTGGATATGGCGTGCCCCCCACAGCTCATGCATTGGAAGCATAATCCCCAATGCAGCAAGGTTCAGAGGTGGGGCTTCGAGGCAGTAACTGGATAATGAGGGCCTGACCTCATCAGTGTACCGATCCATTTGGTGGCTCAATGGACCACTGGGAGGGGGGACCTAGTTGAAGGATGTAGGTCACTGGATATGTTCCCTCTCCCTCTCTTTTATCTGCTTCCCAGCTGCCATGAGCTGGGCAGCTTTTCTAGACCACGTCCTTCTGCCATGATACTCCATCTTGGAGTCAGCTGGCCATGGATTGAGTCTCTGAAAATGTGAGCCAAAATAAACTCTTCTTCTCTAGGTTATTCTTGTCAGGCGTCAGGTACTTTGGTTACAGCAGTGGAGAGTTAACACAAAGATAACATATACAACATTATCTGGCACGGGGAGGACAGTCAAGCAAGGGTAGCAATTACTTCTGTTTCTAGAGGCTCAGAAACTCTGTATTCCTGCAGAAAGTCTTGCCAGCATGAAGCAGTCCAACCAAGCACTTCTTGGGCTGCCATCTCCATTTTAGATTAGAAAGGTTTTACCAGCAAAGAAATAAAAGACTAAATCCATAAAAAAAAAAAAAGAAATTATATTCAAACAAACAAACTTTGTTTGCTTTAAGACTTACTCATCCACCTATTTCTGAGAGGACGGAAATGCTTTAAAAGTTTAACACTCAATGTAAAATTAGAAAATGAGGATTAAAACAGTCTGTCTAAAGGATATGGAGGCTAAATGCTGGGCCAGTGGAAGCCAAGGCCAACAGAGAAATGTGCTGGGTTGCAGAGGTCTTATTTTATGGCTGACGGGAGAGAGCGGCTCATAGAATCCTGTGCAGCAGGATGTCCCCAGCCAAGCTTGAATGTGCAAGCAGCTTCTTCAGCCTAAAGGCCATGAGAACGGCTAAGTGTGACTGGCAACTTGGAACGCGGAGCCCTTGGCAACCGCTCCCACTCTGTCCTGCCGAGGCCAAGGGCACTTCTTATTTAGGGAAAATAGAAAGACAGCCCTAGTCACACTTCTACCTATACAATTTCGGAATGAACAACTTAGAGACAACTTCTAGAAAGTCCTGGAAGAGCAATAAAACTAGTAATAGGAGAAATCATTATTCTAACCAAGAAGATGTAGAAGCAGCTTCCATCATAGACTTCTGGGTAAAGATAAGAAACTAAGGTCACAACCTTCTCCAATCCCAACCCCAATGGGAGCAGAGCATTGGAAAAAATGCCCCGTGGTGATGAGAGGCATCCCTCAGCTGAGGGCAGGTGATGTAGAGCTACCTCTCCCAGCAATGCGATCTCAAACACAGCAACTCAAAACTACCACTCGCAGAAACAGGGTCCTTAGAATCCTAATAGAAACAAGTAGTTTCCTTCTTTTTGCAAAGAACAGCTTTTCAGGAAATACAGAACAGGCCACAGAGGTGGGATTTAAAAAGTCAGTCATGTGAATGTTCCATAACATTGTGTCCCACAGATTGATAACTAACAGCCTGTCCCAGGGAAGCCAGGCTGAGAATAAAAACAGAGTAAACAGCTGGGAGGGGGGAGGGCAGGCCTGCTTATTATCAGCTCCATCTCCAAGGGCTGGGTCAGAGGAAGCAGAGTGCACATGCTTCAGGGGGATTGTCCAGGCAATTCCAGCCCTTATAGGCGCCCAGCCAAGCAACAGGAGATTCCAGGCCTTCTCCCTCTGGCACACTCAATTTGCAGGATTAAATAGAAAGGCCTTTAATCTGGGCAAAGGGGAGGAGGAGGCGGAAAAAACTCAGTAAGCAAAGCAGGGAATGCTTAGGATTTAAAACTGATATCTGGAATTTGCTTCAAATTATTGGGGATAGTGTGGCTGTGAACATTAACAATAGATCAAGGGGTTTGATGTCACTATTCTCTCCACTTTTCTATGTCTGAAATGTTGCATAATAAAAAACAAAAACATATATATTCATTGTGGAAATTTAGGTAAAAATTTAAAAATAAAACCACACAATCCTATCATCTGAGACAACTACCTTTATCATTTTGGTCTATTTCCAATATTCTCTATATTTTTTCTTCCTTTTATTTGCCAAACAAGATCGACCTGTTCATACTGTTTTATAACCTGCTTTCCACTCCCCTCTTAATTTGTCTTAGGTATTATGCAGTTCATTAAACACACATACATACACACACAAACATTTTTGGTACTAAAGATTGAACCTAGGAGCATTCTATCTCCAAGCTACACTCTCAGCCCTTTTTATTATTTTGAAACAGGGTCTCACTAAGTTGCTGATCTTGTGATCCTCCTGTCTCAGCCTCCCAAGTACAGGGATTGCAGGCATGGGCCGCCACACCCAGCAAGTCATTAAATATTTTTAATGTTATGATTGTTGCATAGTCTTTCACCAAAAGGAAGTCGATGATCTATTTCTAATTTTTGCTGCAATAAGCAAGGCCATAATAAACCAGGGGGAAAAAAAAAACAACCTCAATTCTTATCTGCTGAAGGAAAGATTTCATCTGGACGGATGCCATTAGGTAGTCATGAGAAACTTTATTGGGTAAATTCCACAGGTGAGTCCAGGAGCGGTCTAAGGGAAGAGAGCAAGCGCAAGAGATCCAGAGAGAGCAGCCCTGACACATGATAGGCTTTTTTAAACCCCAGAAAATCCACTCCCTTTTATGTATATTCATTTTGGGTTTTATGTTGCAGCTCAGTGTGGTTGCACAGGCTTGCAATGTGTGGGAAACTTAAACTGCAATGTGATAGGCTGGAAGTCTGACCACAGCTGGACAGAGTCTTTCTTTTCAGGAAGGCTTTCCTGTCTTTTTTTTTTTTTTTTCTGCCCAGTCTTATTTTTCCTATCTAACTACCTAATATTCCCCACCCTGAAAAAAAGGAAATCCACAAAATTCTCAAGGAGAGAGATGAGGGGAATCTTATGTTTTCCTTGTACTATCTGTTCCCTGCTGAATGTCTGTGAAGACAAAGCCTCCTACAATCAATTTCTGAATGCTAGTCAAAAAAATTTTTTTTTCTTTTGGAATAATTGAATTCATAAACTATTTTGTAATGCATTTGAAAGATTCAGAGCTGCACACATTCTAGCTGTGTAACATCTGGCTTTCAGACTGCTAAAAAACACCAAGGACCTCTAAGTAAACCATGTGTTTCTGGTCAGCAGCCATTCTGGCTGGGAAGCCACTGTGACCTTTCCCTCCAGGAGGGCCCAGGACTCAGTGGCCAGCGGACCACAGTGGGAAAAAGGGATGTGCTACTTTCTTTACCTTTTTCTTCCCCTTGTCCATCTGTCTACCACTTAGGGCTTTTTTATTTCATAAGAGAAGACTTGGCTCTCTTCCTGTCCTTGTCAAAGACTCAGTGGACCGAAAAAGGGAATGTGCGACACAGTGAACACATGCGCTCTGAGCTCAGCAATGGAAGTGGGCAAGTCAAGGCTGACCGCTGAGCAGGTGACCACTGAGCAGGCCGTGTGTGCCCTCCCTAAAGTGGGCTCTAAGCTCTTCCCTATCCTCCCCAAACAGAAGAGTCCCCAGCACCCCCCTACTGATGGCCTCCTGGGCTTTCAAGAATGCATTACCAAGCGGGGCATGGTGGTACACGCTTGTAATCCCAGTACTTGGGAGGCTGAGACCAGAGGATCTGGGTTCACAGCCAGCCTCAGCTACTTAGTGAGGCCCTCCAAAACTTAGTGTTTCAAAATAAAGAATAAAAAAAAACAGGGCTGGGGGGTGTAGCTTGGAGGTAGAATGCCCCTGGATTCCATTCCCCAGTGCCGAAAAAGAAAAAAAGAAAAGAAAGCATTACCGATTATACACACTCTACAACAATCACTGCAGAAAAATGCTCAGAAAGCGTCTGCAAAAAGCGTCAAAGTATGTGCTGGTAGTGAGGGCAAGAGTGATTTTATATTTTTATCTTTTGCTGTTGTTATTCTGGTTTTGACAGTAGAAAAATATTTAAAGATTAAGTTATTAGCAATATTCCAGTTATATATTTCTCTGAGATTGGAACCACTCAAAGTATGAGTTCATTTCTGACTAAAGTCTCTGTCCGCCCTCTGGATCCGTATCTCATAGAGAAAAGGAAATAGACAGAAATGCAACCAAAGATGTCATGCAATTTTTTTTTCTCTCTTTTTGGCTAGCTTTCTCAATAGGGCAATCTTTAAGGTTTATCAAAATTGGGCCAGGATGTTCTATGCATGAGTTGACTTTTTTTTTTCTCTGGATGAGTAGTGAAAAGCCAAATGTCAACACAGAACAGCTGTCTCTGGCAAAGCCAGGATCCCATGGCACACAGCCACACCCTACACAGAGACACACACCAGCCCCTTCCATCCCCAAACTTCAGCTGACACATCTGCTGTAGAGTCCCTGAGGTGCCACTGAGCCCACCCTCTGACATAAGAGTGGAGGACAGGAGCCACATGCTGGTGTGGCTCAAAATCTGCCACCTCCTGCAGGAAGTGTCAACCCTGACACGCTCCACCTTGACCTCTCTGTGCAGGCACGGGACCAGAAAGAAGAGTTACCTTGCAGACAGCTGCCTGGAGTACAGCGTCGAAGCCCCCCTCGGGGGCATCACGGTTCCGGGACACCCTCTGCTTGCGAACTTCCTCGTTGAAGCTGTCCACTCTGTCTGTGAGAGGCAGCAGATGGCGGAACCCAAAGGAGGGGACGCAGTTTGGAAACAACTTGTAACTAGGGAGAAAGGAAGAGAGGAGTCACTTTTCCACCATCATATCTAAATCTTAACCAAGTGTCCTGGGCATTTGCTGAGTGCCTTGGGAAGCACCAATCAATATTTACCTAGCACCTACCACATGCCCAGGTGGGAGGTGTGTGGAAGGGTGCTCATGCTAAGGAGTTCACATCAGGTCTGAAGTGTCAGGACTGGACCGAGGCCCTAACACCTTCAGCAGCACTCTACCAGGAGCAGGTGACCAGCCTCGGGCCTGTATGAGGTCGAGCAGGCAGAGGGCATAGGGGAGAGAACCAAGGTAAATAACATAGTCCCTCCTCTCCGAACACCCAGCCCTAACTGCAGGCAAGACAGCATACACCCTGAGAGTGAATGGGATGGACAAATGGCTCACAGGAAGTGGAGATTAGCAGAGGTGCCTGTGAAAACAGAAGGACCTAGAGAACATCATGTTAAGTGAGATAGCCAGTCACAGAAAGTGAAAGGTCATATGTTTTCATTCATATGCAGAAGCTAGGGAGTAATCGGGATACAAGAGGGCCTTTAGATAAAGGAGGAAAAACCCGAGGGGAGAGATAGAGGGGGCCTGGGGGCGTTAATTAATGAAGGCAACATTTCCATTGATGTTATATACATATATGAAATTATCAGCCGGGCGTGGTGGCGCACACTTGTAATCCCAGCATTCGGGAGGCTGAGACCGGAGGATCCGGGTTCGCCGCCAGCCTCAGCTACCTAGTGAGGCACTCTGCAACTTAGTGAGACTCGGTTTCAAAATAAAGAATAAAAAATAGGGCTGGGGGTGTAGCTCGAAGGTAGAATGCCCCTGAGTTCAATCCCCAGTACCGCAAAAAAAAAAAAAAAAACCCGAAATTATCAACACCAATCTTAATATCCTGTAAGCACAGGGAAGGAGGGTGGGGAGAGAGCTGGGAGGAAGCTCATCAAGTACGCTGTGCATATATGTCACCATCAGTCTGAACTTCATTATGATGTGAGACTACAATACACCAATAAAGGTATATTAAAAGTGAGAGAGAGAGAAAAGAGGCTCCTGTGGTTGGAGGAAGACTTGGCATGGGGCTTGAAAGCTGAGTGGGACCAGCAGTAGGGGCGAGGCATTCCAGTGAGAGGAATATAGGCAGAGTGACTCCAGCTTCTCACATCTCTGGTACTGCTGCCCCGTGACAAAGGGTCCCTCACCTCGTTCTGTCACCCCACTCAGTGACCACCGGATGTACTGGCACATGAAGAGACGCTAAATGGAACAGGAATGAGAAGGTTCTTCCTGCTCTTTCCTTCATTTATAAATAGTGCACTGATAAACTATCTGCTCTTCTAGATGCACAGAAGTCAGAGGAAAACTTATCTGAAGCTTGGGAAGAAGGAAGTGCTGTGTAGGCTAATGTCAAGCCTTTCTCTTGAAATGTTGGGCAATCTCCTCTTGGGTCTGCTGTGGAAACCGCAAGGGGCCCCATTCCTGGAAGAAGTTAGCTACCACTGATAGTTCAGGGAGCTCTGGCTTTATATATAGCTAATAAAGTAGGAAGAGGAGCCTTATTTTAAGAATGGACTCACAAGCCAACGGGGGATAAGGAAAAGTGTGGCAGCCAGAGAGAAGAATGTGCAAGAGTCCTGTGGCAGGAAGGGGACAGAAGAAGGCCAGTGGAGCTGCAAGTAGAGAATGAGGAGTGAAGACAGCCTGGCCGGGGCATGCAGGATCTATAGCCATGTAAAGGAAGTCTATCTATCTGTCTGTCTCTCGACTCTCGTGTGTCTGTCTGTCTGTCTGTCTGTGTCTCTCTCTCTCTCTCTCTCTCTCTCTCTCTCTCTCTCTCTCTCTCAGAACAAGCACTAACAGGGAGGCCTGGGAAAGACTTTAGATTCCGATTTAATCTGGGTGCATAGCTAGGGAAACAGGCTGAGCAACTTCCAGGAGGACCCTGCCTTCCCTGCTGTCAAGAAGCAGCCGCTTCAGGCAGGTCCAGGCAGGCGCCTCTCCTCTGCACAGGAGATCGTTGCTCTCTAAGGCACCACTCCATTCCCCTTGGGGGCTACAGTTCCTGCTCCAGCCACCACGGTCACAACAGGGAGCAGAGCCCTTCGGCAGCCTGACTGGGACAGAATCAACCCTCCCCCACCACAGCCACGCTTCTCTCTGGGACAGGGGGCAGCAGCTAGACGTTACCTACCTGCTTTTCCTCTACTTTTCTCCCTTCTCCTTCCCCAAATCTTCATGTACAACTTGTGCTTGGACAGGTCAGACTCCTTTTGAATCCATCCCTTGGGCCATGGGTACATTTTGTCATAAAGAGAATAGTCATGGAAATTACATTCCCACTGGGAGAAGGGGTTGCACTCCCACTGGATGAATGGACAGGCTCAAAGGGAAGTAAATACATCCACGTGTCTCCTCCTTCAAGCTCCCTACTCCCTCTGGGCTGTTCTGGCCCATGATTTAGGACTTCAGGTGTGTGTTTTTGGTCACGGTTGGTCAGGTGTATTGTGGAAAGGGAAGAACTGCATAACTGCAGTCGAATGAGAAGGGCAGCAACAGCCCGTATGTTTTACATCTTCCCTCTTGCTTCTGCAAATGGCAATAAGCAGATACATCTTTACTGTAGAGAACCACCGCTTCGTAATGAGGAACTAGAAAATGTGTTTGCCAGAGAGAAGACTGAATTGCAAAGAATTTACCATAACAAATCAGAGACACTTCTTCCCAAGAGCAAAACAGACTTGGGAATGTCTGCGCTGTCACTGGGACAGCATACTGCCTGTGGCTGTCATCTGAGTTAATCCCTGGAAGTGCTGTCTGAGTGGCCTGGAGCCCTGGCTGTTTGGGGGCCTCCTGCTAGGAGACTAGCCCACTCCCACTGTCTGCTACAGGACCCCAGTTTAGGGCAATTCAAGGAGTTACTAAATTAAAGATTATTAAACAGGAATATGAAAAATAAAATATGTATGGTTAAGGAGCTATGGGAGTGTATCTATCTCTCTCACTCATATATATGGTGAACTCGTTTTGAAGACAGTAGATCTAGACAAATCCAGTTAACAATACAATGTTTGGGACAAGATTATGGAGTGAGCTGATGTGGAAAGGTTCTCTTCTTATTCTAGACATAGTGAATTGCTGGACAAAATATAATTTCAATATTTTTTTTTTTTTCAGTACTGGAGATTGAGCCCAGAGGCATTCTACCTCCGAGCTACATCCCCAGCCCAGCCCTATTTTTTATTCTTTATTTTGAAATAGGGTCTCACTAAGTTGCGGAGGGCCTCACTAAGTTGCTGAGGCTGGCCATAAACTTTCAATCCTCCTGTCTCAGCTTCCCAAGTACTGGGATTACAAGTGTGCACCACCATGTCCGGCTCAAAAATTTTAAATAAACTAGGCCTGGTGACACATGTCTGTAATCTCAGTACATGGAAGGCTGAGACAGGAGAATCACAGGTTTGAGACTAGCCTCAACAACTTAGTGAGGTCCTTAGCAACTTAGCAAGACTCTGTTTCCAAATAAAAATAAAATAGTGCTGGGGGTGTTGCTCAGAGGTAGAATGCCCCTGGGTTCAATCCCTAGTACCTAAAAAATTAACTAGATAGCCCAAACTGGAAGGTTAGAAAGGAAATCCCAGGTGTGCCAGAAACAAAGAAGCAAGCACTGGACAGGTGACGGCTGAGAAGCATGGATGGAGGTGTGCGGAAGGGAGCTCATGCTAGCACCGAAGTGTCAGGACCAGACAGAGGCCCTAAAGACTTAAGCAGGACTTTACCAGGGGCAGGTGACCAGCCTCTGGCCTGTACGACACTGAGTCCTGAAACAGGGCTCTCTGCACAGAGCAAAGTGTTGCAAAGAGCTGCCAGACACTAAACCTGAAATAGAACGCCTCCAGCTTCTGGCTTGGGAAAAAGGCAAGGAGCTTACTACCTACTCCAGGCCACGAGCAAGAAGAATCACTTATAAAAACTGTAGCTACCACCCAGAGCAATCAGAATTCAGAACTTTTGCTGGACATGGTGGAGCATGCTTGTAATCCCAGTACTTCGGAGGCTGAAACAGGAGGATTCAGGCTCATAGTCAGCCTCAGCTACTCCTCAACTTAGTGAGACTCTGTTTCAAAATAAAGAATAGAAAATAGGACTGGGGGTGTAGCTTGGAGGTAGAATTCCCAAGTTCAATCCCTAGTCTCGCCAAAAAAAAAAAAAAAAAAAAAAATTCACAACTTTTATGATAAAGGAACCCCAACTGAGAAAGTAACAGGAAAACTAGTTCCACAGTGAATGCTGGAGGTTCCCAGCAGCAGCAAACTTAAAACAGCTCTGCAGGAAGCCAAAACACCAGGCATGTGGTCCTCCACAGAAAATAGCCTCTGATGAAGATGAGCTGATAAAAAAACTCTAAACCCCAGGAGAAGCTCACCACCATGAAGGAATGTCAGCAAGTCCAGCACCGAAGGAGCCACAGTTCAAGAACTGGAACAAAATGGTCTGAAATTCCTTAAAACAGGGATATTTAAAACATTGAAAAAGAGGAAGGAGTAGAAACCAGACAGGATATTATTAGAAAAACAAGACCAAAACCACTAGAAATTAAAAAAAAAAAAAAAAGAAAGAAAAGAAAAACAGAAGGGACTCAAAAAGAACCAAATAAAAATTATAGACACAAAAAATACAGTCACTGATGTTCAAAAGTATAATTTCAAACCAGCTGTGGTGGCACATACCTGTAATCTCAGTATTTGAGAGGCTAAGACAGGAGGATTGCGTGTGAGGTCAGCCTCAGCAATTTAGCAAGATCCTGAGCAACTTAGCAACGTAACGAGACCTTGTTTCAAAATTAACAAAGAAAGGGCTAGGGGTGCTGGGCATGGTGGCGCATGCTTGTAATCCCAGCATTTGGGAGGCTGAGACCGGAGGATCCGGGTTCGCGGCCAGCCTCAGCTACTTAGTGAGGCACTCCACAACTTAGTGAGACCCGGTTTCAAAATAAAGAATAAAAAAAAAATAGGGCTGGAGGTATAGCTCGGAGGTAGAATGCCCCTGACAGTACCGCAAAAAAAAAAAAAAAAAAAAAAAAAAAAAAAAAAAAAAAAAAAAAAAAAAAAAAAAAAAAAAAAAAAAAAAAAAAAAAAAAAAAAAAAAAAAAAAAAAAAAAAAAAAAAAAAAAAAAAAAAAACGGTATAGCTCAGAAGTAGAATGCCCTTGGGTTCAATCTGCAGTACCAAGTAAGTAAATGAAATTTCAGCACATGGATTAAACCGAGACTAAACAATGCAATGGAAAGATGGAAGAAATTTCCTATTATGTGGGTAGTGATGAGAGAGAAAGAAAGAGGGGGAAATTGTGGGATAAATTAAGAAATTGGATGAAAACAGACAGAAGGGGAGAGAGGAAGCAACCAGAGAGAGGGGCCAGCATGGTCGAGTAAAGATGCACTCCCAGACCGGACAAGCAGACCAAGCTGAAAGCGACGTTGCTAAAACTCTATCCAACCTGGCAACACTGGACTGCTCATCACTACCGAATATATTAAAAGCCACTAGAGAGGAACATAATGGTTAGAAAAACATCAGACATCACACGGGCCACAAGATGCCAGAAGACAGTGGATTAACACCTTCCCAGTAGCGAAGGAATACTGTGACTTCCTGGGATAAATACACAAAGAGTAGGAAAAACATAAATAATGAGGGATGAAATGCATTAGCTCACATGCAAGTATTTTTACATATGTATTTCAACATGAGCCCAGTGCCTCTGACAAAAGAAAAAGTGCCCAGAATTGGAGATAGCAAATCCTATGTGGGTATCATGTGACTCTTCTCATAAAAATGATCCCTGTTACTCAGAATAACAACTGAACACTTCTTTAATCTGACACTTAAGTTACTCTACGCCTTTTTTCTTCCTGGCAGCCCTGATACTTCTTCAGATTTGGCGTTTCTGGTACATTCTATGATGGGAAGGGATGTGTACAGGATTTGGATCTTTTAACAGAAACATCTGGAGCAGAGGACAGAGGGATGAGCCTCGGGGAAGCCCCAAGCACACTGCCTATCTTTCCTCTGAGGCATCCCGCACAGGTGGTTAAGTTACCTCCCCTGATTCTCTTACTCCCCAAAACTTCCTGGGGGCCGCCAGTGCTGTTTCCACCACTACAGGAGAGAAAGGCCTTACTGCAGGTGCCCCTGGAGCTTGAGAAAAACTCTGTGGTTTCCTCTCCACAATAACTAGAGGAAACCACCAATCAGACAAGGATGTCAAGCGAAGGTTCACCAAGGCCAGCATGGAAGGCAAACAAGAGAAACAGGCCAGCATCAAGAGAAGACAGCACGGTGGGGATTGTGGCAAAAGCCACAGAACTCCTAGTTTTCAAGAAAATTAGACATTCTGTTTATTCTTAGTTAAGTCTTGTTCTTCAAATGTTGGTTCTTTAAATTCATTCACAGCTCCATTGAAAAAGAAAGGCAAAGCCAGGCGTGGTGGTACACACCTGTAATGCCAGTACTTGGGAGACTGAGATAGGAGCATGGCAAGTTTGAAGCCAGCCTCGACAATTTGGCGAGATCCTCAGCAATTTAGAGAGACCCTGTTTCAAAATAAAAAATAGCTAGGAGCCCGGCATGGTGGCACATGCTTGTAATCCCAGTACTTGGGAGGCTGAGACAGGAGGATCACAGGTTCGAGGCCAGCCTCAGCTATTTAGTGAGGCACTCCGCAACTTAGTGAGACCCTCTTTCAAAATAAACAATAGTGTAGCTTGGAGGTAGAATGCCCCTGGGTTCAATCCCCAGTACCACAAAAAAAAAAAAAAAAAAGCTAGGTGTGGCAGTGCATATCTGTAATCCCAGTACTTGAGAGGCTGAGACAGGAGGACCTCAGGTTTGTGGCCAGCCCCAGCAACTTAGTGAGTCCCTTTTTCAAAATAAAAAGTAAAATAGGGCTAGGGGTATAGGTCAGAGGTAGAATGCCTGAATTCGATCCCCAGGAACACAAAAAGAAAATAAATAGATAAATAAATAAAGGGTTGGGTGTATAGCTAAGAGGTAGAACACCGTTGGGTTCAATTCCTAGTACCAAAAGAAAAAAAAAAAAAAACCAGAAAGGCAAACAAAGCCCATGTACAGACTGGATTAAGCACAGGAAGAGCCAGATCATGTGTCCCAGCTTGAGCTATTCTCCCAAGGAGCAGTGCAGGTTCTCAGTGGAGAAGTGGGACACCACACTGCCTGGACATGGAAACAGAACTTTCAGCGGCTCCCCGTGTACACAGGACTCCCCTGTACTGCCCAGCTTGAAGAAGAGAGAGCTCCGTCACTCAGACCTGCACCCCTCCCTGGATCCCCTGCCTTACACGGAGCTTCTCAGTGTGCCTCGTACTCACTGTCAAGAATCTTACTGTCTGCAGTCGGTTCTGCCTTGGAGGGCTTCTCGAATGAGCTATGAACAAGCAATGTGGAACAGCCTTGAACATTCAAGTGCTAAGCAGCTGGCCAGGCCTGGATCCTCTACCAGCCTCCACCCCAGGATCCCCATTCATGAGACACACCCTGTCTGGAGACAGGGCCCAAACAGGGGTGGGAAGAAGCAATGAAGTCACTGGTCCAGATGAAGTGAAAAGGTTATGCTTCGATGCCGCTGTCCCTGGTAAGCTGCAAAACCCCAAAGGGACATTTGGCACAGGACTCCGCTGATGAGGGCCTTAGAGATAGATAGCACTGAGCCATAAGAATGCCAGTGGCCACCTGTGCCTGGAAGACGCTAATCCTGGGGCCCCTGCACCAGGAAGGAACTTGGAGTCTCCTTTGGATTGGAAACCTTTTCTCATCTTATTGTCTTTCCATCCTGGTGTTACTTCTCTGAAGAGATTCTTTAGAACACAGGCTACCAGCACATCACCACCTCGCCGGCTGGCCCACCCAGCCCAACTCTGACCTGGGAGCTGTTGAGGCTGCCAAAGGTCAGCAGCAGCCCCTTCCCTCTGTGGCAGTAGGGGGCCAAGAACCGATGGTGACGTCGTAAGATGGAAAGAGCCTGGATCCCTGGATCCAAGAGTCACCTCTGGAAGGAGAGCTGCCAACGAAAGGCGCTCAGCCCTCCTCAAATTTTGCACAAGCGACAAGACTTTCCACTGTGGTGAGGCACGGGGGCTTGGGAGTGGCTTATCACTCCAGCACAGGTGGGCCTCAAGAAGGTGGGCACAGGGAGGCTCTGGAGCCGGCGTTATTACACAACCTCAGGTGAAGCACCTGGGGTTAGTGGGACGTGGAGGGAACACATAGGCATCAATGAGATGCAGACTCTGAAAGTTGTAGGTCTGGATTCATATCCCAGCTCTACCCCTTACTATGTGTGTACTCTTGGGTAAGTTATCTGCTTTCTATAAACCCAGTCTCTTCATGTTTAAAATCGGGTTTATTGGGCTAGGCATGGTGGTGCATGCTTGTAAACCCAGTACTTGGGAGACTAAAACATGAGGATCACAGGTTCAAAGCCAGCTTTAGCAACTTAGTGAGACCCTGTTTCCAAATAAAAAACAAAATGTGTCTAGGGGTGTAGCCTGGAGGTAGAAGGCCCCTAGTTCCATCCCCCATGCCACAAAAAAAGAAAAAAAAAAAAATCTGGCATATGTGTCAGTGTGACAGCACACATCTGTAATCCTAGTACTTGTGAGGCTGAGATAGGAGGATCACAGGTTCTGAGGACAGCCTCAGCAACGTACAAGATTCTGCTTCAAAATAAAAAATAAAAAGAGCTAGGGGTGCCGGGCATGGTAGCCCACGCTTGTAATCCCAGCATTTGGGAGGCTGAGACCGGAGGATTCGGGTTCGCGGCCAGCCTCAGCTACCTAGTGAGGCACTCCACAACTTAGTGAGACTCGGTTTCAAAATAAAGAATAAAAAATAGGGCTGGGGGTATAGCTCAGAGGTAGAATGCCTCTGAGTTCAATTCCCAATACCACAAACAATAATAATAATAATAATAACAACAACAACAACAACAACATCTGGCTTACACCTACCTGAGAGACCTCAAGAGACTGTTCCTTATCTAGTGACTACTATGGGGCTTTCTATCCCAAAACTTTATTAAAATTGAACTTGGAGATGAGGCAAGAAAAAGGTGAACGTTATCACTTGTTCTATGAAGACATATTTCATCATCTTGCCATTTAAAGGAACACTTGAAAGAATAAAAAAAAAAAAAAAAAAGGAAACCACCAGGTGTGGTGGCAGATGCTTGTAATCCCAGTACTTGGGAAGCTGAAACAGGAGGATCACAGGTTCAGTGAGGCCCTTCACAACTTAGTGAGAGCCTGTTTCAAAAAGAAAAATAAAATAAGGCTAGGGGTGTAGCTCAGAGGTACAATGTCCCTGGGTTCAATCCCCAGTGTGACACACACACACACATGCTAAAAAAAAGAAAAGAAGGAAACCAATCTATACAGAGGTTGTGTTAAGTGCACTGGAGAAGGTGCCCCCTGCCCAACACATACACACACAAACCCAGTGCAGAGACCTGTTCTCCAGACCTAGTTCCTTTTGTTCCTATTTGGAGGGGAACAAATGCCCAACCTCCCCGCTAGGATGCAGTTCTGTTAATAGAAAATGGGCACAGAAGTGGCCACTTCAGACCAGGCCCGTCTGATTCTGCTATGTGCAGTCCTCCAGGCAAGATGACCCTCAAGCCAGATGTGGACAGTGAAAGGAATCTGGGTCCCTGAATTATTGTGTGGAAGAGATATGTCTGCTATTCAGAAAATCCCACTGGAATTAGGTAAACAGGAAATGAACTTCTAAGAAGTTTCAGCCATTATACACTTTTGGATTTGTTTTACTGAAAAAGTTAGAAACTTCTGTTTTCTAAAAATTTGTTAAACACATTTTTGGGGGGGTACTGGGAATTGAACTGAGGGGTATTCTACCTCTGAGCTACACCCCCAGCCTTATTTTTTGGGGGGGAGGGGGGTATTGGGGATTGAACTCAGGGGCATTCTACCTTCAAGCTCCACCCCCAGCCCTATTTTATACTCTTTATTTTGAAACAGGGTCTCACTAAGTTGCGGAGTACCTTACTAAGTAGCTGAGGCTGGCCGAGAACCCAGATCCTCCAGTCTCAGCCTCCCAAATGCTGGGATTACAAACGTGCGCCACCACACCCAGCGTCTTATTTTATTCTTTTTAATTTTTTTTTGTTTTTGCGGTACTGGGGATTGAACTCAGGGGCATTCTACCTCCAAGCTATACCTCCAGCCCTATTTTTTATTCTTTATTTTGAAACAGGGTCTTACTAAGTTGTGGAGGGCTTCACTAGGTAGCTGAGGCTGGCCACGAACTCGGATCCTCCTGTCTCAGCCTCCCGAATGCTGGGATTACAAGCGTGTGCTACCACGCCCAGTGCCTTATTTTATTCTTTTTAATTTTGAAACAGGGCCTTGCTAAATTGCTGAGGCTGGCTTTGAACCTGTGATCTTCCTGTCTCAGCCTCCCAAGTACTGGGGTTACAGGCATGTGCCACCATGCCTAGCTTGTCAAATACTTTCCAATTCAGGTATTTAGCTTATGTTGAAAAAAAGCTCATACCTTTAAAACAGAAAGTGTTCATGTTAGTTTCATGTAGATAAATAGTAGCTATTTATATATAAACAAAAAAGACAAACTTTGAATTCATTTATCTCCAAACATCTCAGGCACTCCAAGCAAGTGAAAAGTGTAAGTATACCTGCCTGGTCCCTTCCAGAATCACCTGGGGCCATGACTCCCTGAGAACATTCTCTAAATTCTATTAATGTGAGAAACAGTATTATGTGAGGCAGGCAAGAAAATGAGTGGTCTATGACCATTACATCTTCATGTAGCCTGTGACAGTTCACTTCTTCACATGTGGGGCAAGGACAGAACTTGGTCTTTGTTAATCAAATTAGATGCCTAAGCCTGGTCACCCCTTCTAACCCCACGACTCCATTCCCCCACCCTTCAGTACCCGACAGAAGGGCAGCTGGCCACTTACCCTATGCATGGGTTGGTCTGGTATCTCGGCGCCGTATAGGAGAAAGGAGAGATGTCCTTGTCGACAAAAGACCCAAAGCCCAGCCGGAAGTTGCTGGTGAGCTTCCTCATCTCCTCGGCAAGCTTGGTGCCCAGACTCCGGATGTTATCCAGGTCATCCTTCATGGACAGGGAGAGGTCCATCAGGTAGTACAAGTCCACGGGATAGTCCTCCACCTGGCGAACCTGCAGCTGGAAGGTAGTCTGGTCACCTGTGACAGAGAGGTCACACACATTAGAGGCCATGCAACTTGCTGGGGGCTGAAGGGATGGATTTTGCTTTCAAAGCTGCCTGGCCTCTTACTTTTCTTTTTTTTTTTTTTTTTTTTTTTTTTGTGGTACTGGGGATGGAACCCGGGGGCATTCTACCTCGAGCTACAGCCCCATCCCTATTTTTTTATTCTTTATTTTGAAACAGGGTCTCACTAAGTTGCAGAGGGCCTCGCTAAGCAGCAGAGGCTGGCCTCGAACCCAGATCCTCCAGTCTCAGCCTCCCAAATGCTGGGATTACCAGCATGCACCACCACGCTGAGCTCACTTTTCTTTTTTTGATACTAGGGATTGAACCCAGAGGCATTCTACCTCGGAGTTACACCTCCAGCCCTATTTTATTTTTTATTTTGAAACAGGATCTCACTATGTTGCAAGGGGTTTCAACTTTGTTGAAGCTGTCTGTGAACCTGTGACCTCCTGTCTCAGCCTCCCAAGTATTGGGATTACAGCGGCACCACTATACCCAGCTCCTACGTTTCTTTAATGATGGTGTACCCCCCAGAACAAATATTTTTCTTGGAAGTGGAATACCTAAAGGGAATACGGTATTGAGGGTGAGGACCTGGGTTCTTCTCCCCAAACACTTGTCCCAGCATTTCTGAGTAAGCTCTTTAACAACCAGGCTCCTTAGTGATGGTCTATTTTCTCAAAAAAACACCCTTGGGTGGAGAGCAGCCCACCAACCACATTCCTATTCCACAGAAAGACCTTGCCCAGATGGGAATGTGTATGAAACAGAAAGCAGGGAAGGAATTAACACGAGGGTATGGACATGAGTAAGAACTAGGTGAAGAAGAGAGATATATAAGTCAAGGGAGGGTAGGTAACAACATTAGTACTTAACATAGCCCAAAGGGCGAAAGTACTTAGGCCTGTGCCAAATCACCAGTCTCTATTTCCCCAGCCATTTACCAAATTACAGCATTTAGTTTGAGGGCATATTTGGCATTTGGGGATATCACAGACACAACTCATTATCATTAGAAATTACATGTATAAATACATGTATAATTACATGTATAAATACAGGAAAATGGATTCCAGATTTTAGCTTTATTTAGAAAAAGAAACAGAGAAGAGAAAAAGAACAACAACAAAAAACAAAAAGAGAAAAAGAGAGACACCACTAGATGTATTAACCAGCTACAAGCAGGAGAAAATGATTTTTCTTTCTGCAGTAAGACACCCAACAGATGAAGAAAGAGGAATTAATTGAGAGGAAGAGAACAAGGAGAAAGGCAGTGTGATAGGTGTGGCCTTTGCTACCTCACCCTCTGAGGGTCAGAAAGGCGCAAGCCAGGGCAACCACCAGAGGACCCATGGCAGGGTAACAATCCCTAAATCACTCATCATTTCTAAAAACAAATCACTTAGAACCAACTTAAAGGTTCAACTCATACCCAGTAATTGGATCTGCTTTGGGCTTAGCCTTTCAGGTGTACCAAGCCATGCCTAGGGCAGAACTGTCCATGCACATTTGAAACGCTGATATATTCTTTGCAGCACTAAACCAGGAAGAATCCAATGACCAAAAGATTTTAGTTTAAGCTGGGCATGGTGACACACGCTTGTATTCCCAGTACTTGGGAGGCTGAGACTGGAGGATCCGTGTTTGCAGCCAGCCTCAGCTACTTAGTGAGGTTCTCCGCAACTTAGTGAGATAAAATATTTTATAGCGATAACGTCCTGCACAAAGGAAGCATGATGATTATAATAACTATTTGTAGCTATAGGGGCAGCTCCAAGCCCACTTCCTCTGACTTGTTTTTGCCTGTACTGTTCTAGCTACCTCAAGATTGATGTCATTTGTGTTGCCTGTTGGTATGAGTCTATTTTTAAAAACCATCAGAGTCTGACTCAAACAGAAGAATGTTCAAGATTTCATCCAGAATGAATTCCAGACTGCTGCAGTATGTCTCTGGCTCCCATCAGGCAGGCTGAGTAGGTGCCTCCATAGGGCCCTTGGATGCCACCTTGCAGTGGGGGGCAGGGTGGGGATGAAGGAGGAATGGGGAAGGGACACCTCTTTGGCCTTTTTGCATGGGCAGACAGACCCCAATTGGACAAAGCCTGCAAAATATACCTCCTTGTCCAATTCTAGCACTTCTTTGCAGGTTCTCTTGAATTTTCTGACGCCTGTCCACCTTCTCCAAGTTTTCTTCTTTTATCCAGAATCTACTTCTACCTTTTTTCAGATTATAAATAATTAACAAATGGGTGCTTTAGGACCAGGAAATGGGAAATTGGCTTAGATTCAGGGAAGCACCCATGGACAGAAGCAGCACAAGGCTTGAAAATGGGAAAGCTGAGTTTGGATCCAGGCATGGTCACCACGGACTCAGGAGACCACAGGCTCCTTTAAACTTGCTGCTCAGTTTCTGTGTAGTAAAGTGGAGAGGATATTCATCATGAGGATTAAGAGAGATAATGTAGGTAAATACCACACAAATGCTCCTACACAGGAAATCTTTGACCTCAGAGGAAATTTTTTTACCTTATTAAAGCAATTTCCTGGGGGAAAAAAAGATAAAAAATTTTTTATCAGAAACTTGAATTTGAATGGCTAGATCCCTGGGCATATAGATTTAACTCCAAACTTTCCAGACATGAAGGCAAAGAGGGAAATAAGATATAATACATATAGGTCCTGGACTCTGCTAAGAAGGTTATCTACTGGGAATTGAGAAGTTCTTGGCATTAAATTCTAAGGGAAACCACATGGAGGATTCCAATGTTAAAAAGGAATGTTTATCCACATTTTCCAGAAAGGGAGAAATGTAAGAAAGAGGGTAACACCATTCATGTTTAGAACGAGGTTTTACTGCCACCTCTGATATGCTAGGTTTTATCTTTCATTTATTTATTTATTTATTTATTTGTTTATTTATTTATTGGTCTTGTTAGGCTGCTAAGAGTCTTACAGTTGCTGAGGCTGTATTTGAACTTGTGATCCTCCTGTCTCAGTCTCCCAAGTACTGAGGATTACAGGCTTGCTCTGTCATGCACAGCTTGCTTGCTTGATTTTAAATGCCACAAGCTCCTAAATGGGCAGTGGCGATAACAGCATGCTCTGCAGCAGATCTTGAAGGACGGGCATTGCTGTTGGGACTCTCTGTGTGGGTGTTCAACTTCCAACAAACTGACTCCCCACCAGGGGAAGCCCCCAGTGTTAGCAGATTGAGAGTGAATCCCTCATAGTCGCCCAGCTTGGCGCCCTCTCTGCTGGGAGAAGGTCTGGGGCACGGTTCCCATCACAGCTACGCAGGCTCAGACAAGCTCTGCCCTCCACTTGTCTTCTAGCCAAGCTGCTCTCGGGCACCTGCTAAGATTTTATAATCCTCGTGCCCCTCCCCAGCCCTGCAGGGTGCAAAGCCTATCTCTGGTGACAGCATCCCCTGCTGTCTCCCTCTCTACATAGGGTCCCTGCAGGCGTGGACCCCTTCTCTCCAAGGATGTTCCACATAATCCCCGCCTCAGGACCAGCAATGGGATCAGAGAATCGGGATAAAGCAAACTCCAAAGAGAAGCCGATGGGCTGGCACCTGTGAGGATGAGAGTAGTCCCACAAGCAGCCCGCTCATGGCCTTCTGGTTTTACACAGAACTCCTGCTGCTGCTCAGCTGCAAGCACAGGCTCTCTGGCTGGTATCCAGTGTCAACTAACAATCCACCTGAAATGTACTTTTTACCGCTTTCTTCTCTCTGCCTTCCCTTTAATAAAAAGGCAAAGGTCAGCTTTTCCCTTAGGGATATATATCAGATGACAAATAAGTCTAGGGAATAAGTAGAGAATTCCAGCGGGACTTTTAGGATCGATTTTTGCTCACATTAAGATAGTGTGGTATCTCAGCAGATAAAGCCTCCTGTGATCCCCAAACAAACATGAGTAGCTTTTCATTCCCTATAATTACCCTTTCTGAAAAAGAGAGGAAACATAAAAATCATCTGTTTTAACAGGACCACAACTGCACAAGAAATTAGGGTCCTAGGACATGACTTATAAGATGAACCTACAGCTATTCTGTCTATTACAGCAGCAGTTAATTTGTATCCTGGAAAAACATCCAGACACAGAGCCAAGGAATCACCTCCCTGGTTTAGAACCAGGCTGCTGGGCCGCTCTACACTACAGCCCACTCGGCACCTGGAGTTGACTCCTGACAGGCGGAGCCACAGGACAAGGCATCTGAAGATATGGTGGTCTCCACTGAGTCTGCTCCAATCATCGGGCCCTACATTTCCACTTTCCTTTAAAACAGCCCCTTATAGCCTGGAGTGGTGGCTCACGCTTGTAAGACCAGTACTTGGGAGGCTGAGACAGGAGGCTCACAGTATTGACGACAACCTTAGCAACTTAGCAAGACGCTCAGCTACTTAGCAAGATTCTGTTTCAAAAAAATTTATAAAGGACTGGGGTGTAGCTCGGAGGCAGAAGGCCCCTGGGTTCAATCCCTAGTACCACACATACTCACACAAAAAAAAAGCCACTAATCACCTGTAGGTTAGTAACTACAGTTGTACCAAGGTGAATTTCCTGGTTTTGATAACATACTCTGGTTACATCAGATGTTTTTACTAGGGAGAAGAGAAGGATACAGGAGAAATCTGTGTATTGTTTTTGTAACTTCTTGGGAGTCTAAAATGATTTCAAAATAAAATGTTTAAGATGAAAAAAAAAAGAGGCTAACAATCAAGGGTTGTTTTTTTAAGAAACTGAGGGATTGAGGCAAATATTGACTTTAAGAAACCCTTTCTAATCGTACCAGGGCTTCAAGACCACCTCTATCTAGCTTTGGGCCATCTCAAGAAGATTTAGTTTATGTCCTCTCACGGAATTTATATATTATATATATTTTTTTCAGTTCTTATTCTGACATATAGTTTCCAGTATTGAAATAAAATGGAAAACATGATACTGTGTTTATACAAAATCCTGCTTAAAGTATGGCAGTTCTTCAAAAAGTTAAACATGGAATTACCATATGATCCAGCAATCCCACTTCGAGCTATATACCCAAGTTTATTGAAAACATATGTCCCCATAAAAACTTGCGCTTGAATGTTTATAATTGCCCATAAGTAAAAACAGCCCTCAAATGCCCAACAACTAAAATGTGGCATAACTACATAGACACAATGGAATATTATTTGGGCATAAAAAGGGACAAAGCACAGTCTCCAATGTGGATGAATAAATGCCCACATGTTATATGACTTATAGGAGAAATGTCCAGCCTAGGCAAAGTCATAGAGCTAGAAAGTAGATTCGTGGTTGCCAGGGGCTGAATGGGAAGGGGAGAGTAGGATAAGAAGTGACTGTTAATGGGTACTGAGTTTATTTCTGGGGTAATGAAAATGTTCTGAAATTAGATAGTGGTAACAGTTACGCAACCTTGCAAATATACCAAGAACCACTGAATTGAACATCTTAAAATCATGAATTTTGGCCAGATGTAGTGGTGCACACTTATAATCCTAATACTTTGGAGGCTAAGACAGGAGGATTGCAGGTTTGCGGCCAGCCTCAGCTACTTAGTGAGGCCTTTTGCAACTTAGTGAGACCCTGTTTCAAAATAAAGAATAAAATAGGGCTGGAGTACTTGGAGGTAGAATACCCCTGGGTTCAATCCCAAGTACTGAAAAAAATAAGATAATAAATTTTATGGTAGGTGAATTATAACTTGATTTTTAAAAAAAGAGAAATTTTAAATCCTGCTTAAAGAAAGAAGAAAGCTTTCTTCCTTGTTTGCCTTTCAGATCCATCCTGAAACAATCACTCAGCCTTCATGAAGGGTCTTTCATGTCATGCTGAGGCCTGTCCCTGATTAGCCTTGTATATGGCTGGCAAAGTGTTATATTACACTCAACAAATACCTATTATGAGGCCCAGGGGCAGAGCGGGGGGAGGAAATGAAAGCATTTCCAAAAGTGCATGATGGAAAAACCAATCCCTACCTACCTGAAGCCATTCTCAGGATCAGTGGGGATTTTCCTGAGCTAAGTATGTACTTGATAAACTAAAAACCTTTCTAACTGCAATACGCCAGTCCACATACCCTCTCCCCAGACAAATGGGTCTTGCCTCTACCCCACTTTATAAAGATTCAAATGATATTTTCCAAGTTTTAAGAGATCTTACTGGTGTCAAGTATTTCTATATTTAGAAATATATTCACAATGCTTCTAGAACTTTAGGAATTCATGTTTTCATCGGATCACCTGCTGGTCTTCATCTCTACAGACTAAACTATTCTCATGGTCTGAGTGTGTCTTCAGGGGCAGCCAGCCCTCCATCACCCGACCTCCCAGCCCTGGGCTTCCATAGGACTGCCCAGCAACAGAACTCACATTTGTACAGACGTGGGAACAGGTTTTCTACTTCATATTTCCAATACTGGAAACAGTACCATAATGCTTATCAGGAGACATAATGAGATTCACTTCTTTTTTTCTTTGATTGAGCACACACTGAGCTCTGTGCAGGAACCTGGCATTGCTCAAACCGCCACTTTAACTCCTCTATGAGGCTATTTAATTGTATGTAGTTATTTATTGCTGATACTAGGAATTGAACCCAGGGGTGTTCTACCTGCAAGCTCCTCCCAGCCAGCCCATTTTGTTTTTTTTTTTATTTTTGTGATATTGGGGATGGAATTCAAGGGCCTTCTATCTTCAGGCCATACCCTCAGACCTATTTCATTTTTTATTTGGGAACAAGATCACTAAGTTGCTAAGAGCCTCACTAAGTTGCTGAGGCTGGCTTAGAACTGCGATCCTCCTTCTTGGCCTCCCAAGTACTGGGATTACAGGAGTGCATCATGGCGCCTAGTATGGGTCTATTTTAAGTTAGTTGATAGGTCAAATCACACAGTCTCTTATCAAAGCCACACTTTCTAGGATAAGGATTTGCTACCATAGAGTGTTTCTTAGAGAGAACCAACCCCACAGGCTCTGAGAACTACTCTAGATGCAGAGCTTCAAATACACAAGTTAAGCCGGGCGTGGTGTCACACTCTTGTAATCCCAGCATTTGGGAGGCTGAGACTAGAGGATCCAGGTTCGTGGCCAGCCTCAGCTATGTAGTGAGGCCCTCCACAACTTAGTGAGACCCTGTTTCAAAATAAAGAATAAAAAATAGGGCTGAAGGTATAGCTTGGAGGTAGAATGCCCCTGAGTTCAATCCCCAGTACCACAAAACAAACAAACAAACAAACAAAAAAACATAAGTTACAAACTTCCCAGATGTTGACTCTGAAACTACAAATCCTTTTGGAGATATAACTTTGATCCTTATTTTCAGATTACTGAGTAAAAATTGTACACAATTATAAACACATTATGGAAGCCGGGAGTGGTGGTGCACGCTTGTAATCCCAGCATTCAGGAGGCTGAGACTGGAGGATCTGGGTTCGTGGCCAGCCTCAGCTACCTAGTGAGGCACTTCGCAACTTAGTGAGACTCGGTTTCAATATAAAGAATAAAAACTAGGGCTGGGGGTATAGCTCGGAGGTAGGACGTCCCTGAGTTCAATCCCCAGTACCACAAAAAAATAAAATAAACATTATGATTCTAGGTATGTGAAAATGTGAATACATGTAAAAAAAAAAAAAAAAAAAGACTGAGGATAGAATAAAAATAAAACAATATTGTGTTTAAAGTGGATGGTTCTTCTAGAATTTCTTTGAAATTACTGATATATTATCATTCTGATAAAAAAGAATTTATGGTACTTATATTAGTTGATAACCATTCCTATAAACAGTGTTCCAATATCCTAATAGTCTACAACAACTTCAACATTGCCCAATAGGTGAGAGCCCTCCACCCTGAGCCATGTGCACACAGGATGAGTTACTTCCCCAGGGGACACACCAGGGCTGACTGGGGGCCCCACTCACAGTGTGATAAGGCTATTTCACTTGTCTCTCTACTTGGTATCTCAAACACAAGACAGCTGAGTGCCCCTCACAGTGAGAAGATTTGCAAAAATCCCAACTTCACTTACTCCCACCTCTAATCTCTGGGCAGGCAATCCTGTAGCTGAGCCATCTCTACTCAAACGTGCATCTGGCACCCTTGGCCATTACCCCCTGAAAATTATGATTTTAACTTTTTAGAGTTCTTTCATACAAAAAGTGTCATGCAAGCCTCTGAACACGCCAGGGAGGAACGAAGGTGACAAAGGCCTGAAATGCTGTGGGGTGACAGAGTCAGGACCCAGGACCGCCAGTCAGATCCGCGCTTCAACCTGCCCTGCACCCTAGTGACCACCCAGGAATAGTTAGTGTACAATGGCTTTCTAGACAATGGGATAGAAGTGGCCAAAAAACAATGCAATTTGGAAAGATCTTCCTCTTCCCAAAAATGTGATACTTTCAACTTAGTCACATGCACATCTACCCTTTGAAAACTCTGCTAAGATTCTAATATGCAGAGTAGGAGATAACAAAAGTGGTGAACTAGAAACAACTGTGGGTTTGCAGTCATAAAGGCTTGAGATGAGCCAGACATGGTAGCACATGCCTGTAATCCCAGAACTTGGGAGGCTCAGTCAGGAGGATCACAGATTCAAGGCCAGCATCAGCAACTTAGTAAGACTCTGAGCAACTTAGTGAGACCCTATTTCAAAATAAAACAGAAGGGCCGGGGGTATAGCTCGGAGGTAGGATGCTCCTGGTTCCAATCCTCTGTAGTAGGAAAAAATGTTAAAAATTAAAGAAAAATTAAAGCCCTGAGATGAAGTCAGATTTGCCACTTCCTAACTGAGAGATCTCAGCAGGTAGTTTCCTCAGATGTATAATGACCTGCTCAGGGAAGGTCAAATATTTAGCATAGAGTAGGTATGCAAAAACTGTTCATTTCCTTATATTCCCATCAACTCGAGGGCCCGCAGGGCTCAGGGGTCACAGAAAAAAATAATCTCTAAAAGTCTATCCCTTCAGAATGCCCATGACTCATGGAATAGGAAGGAAGGAAGGAAGGAAGGAAGGAAGGAAGGAAGGAAGGAAGGAAGGGAGGGAGGGAAGGTTGGTTTTTCTTAAGAGTAACACCTTCCCTGAACAACTTGCATTAACCAGAGAGTAAATCTCCCAGCATCCTCCCAGAAAAAGCAAGAGCATTATTCACAATAGCCAAAAGGTAGAAACAGCCCAAGTGCCCATCAACAGATGAATGGATGAACAAATGTGGTATATCCATACAATGGAATATCATTCAGTTGTAAAAAGGAAGGAAACTCTGCCATATAATACAACATGGGTGAACCTTGAAAATGTTATGCTGATGGCAAAAGACAAAATATTATATGGTTCTACTTATAGGAAGTACCTCAAATAGTAAATTCAGAGAAAGAAAGTAGAATACGGGTTACCGCTAGGGAATGAGGATGTCTAGCGGGTACAGAGTTTCTGTTTGGGTCAATTAAAAAAGTTCTAGAAACAGATAGTGTTGATAGGACATAACATGGTGAACTGAAGTGTACACTTAAAATGGTTAAGATGGTAAACTTGAGGTTATATATATTCTATCACAATTTTTTTTTAAATAGCAAAAATATTCCATCGGTCCACAGGGGCCCTGTACTCTGCTCCCTGGGGTCTGAGCCCCACCTCCCATTACCATCTCTTGGCTCTGACCGCAGCCTGGCCTGGCTCACTTCCCCCGTGTCAGCACGGCCCATCTCCCCTGAGGCTTTCCTGAGTTCTGGGGGACTCACCGGGTCGAAGGCTCAGGGCGATCTCCTGCGGCGCCATCTGAATGACATCGGAGCCTGCGGCGCTGGAGCCCTCACTGCTGAGAGGCAGGCTCCGCAGGACTTGGGTGCTGCTGGCCGGGCTCTCGATCTCACCTCCACAGCCGTTTCGGATGAGGTTTGCCCTCAAGTCACACCGGGAGGTGACGGACCTCGGGCTGCCAAAGTCCTAGGTGGGGAAATAGAGGCAATGACAGAAGGTGGTCAGATTGTCTCTCCAGAACCTCTCAGGCCCATTGATTGGTCTTAAAACTCTCTGTACTCCATTTTTATTGTTTGAAAATGGAGACAATAATCCCAAGTGCCTCATCAAGTATTAAGAGTAGAAGGTTTAACTGAGGTGCTGGATATGAAAGCAGTTTGTAAACTGTAAGTGCATAAGGCATTCAAGAGTGAACTTTTGCCAGGCATGGTGGTGCACGCCTTAATCCCAGCTATTCAGGATGCTCAGTGAGCAGGAGGCGCTCCACTTCAAGGCAGCTTAGTGAGACCCTGTCTCAAAGTAAAACTTAAAAAGTCTGGGGATGGAGCTTGGTGGTGGAGTGCTTGCCTAGCATGCACGAGGCCCTGGATCCGACCCCTGTTTGACCACTCCCCAAAAAGTGAATTTTTGAGCCACTCACACATTGGCTTTTGTAGATATTGGATGCTACACAGCCATTCTCTAGAACAACATGGCAGTACACATCCCAGTGGTCTATTCCTAGAAGCTTATCACAAGAAAATAATGGGAAGAAAGGAAAGCCCATAAAAAGATACAGATTGCATTATCATAATCTTATAAACTTGGAAACTAAATCCCTAAACCATCAGAAAAATATGGCACATCACTTCAACAGACATAGTCCAGACAAATAATCATGAAGACTAAACAGATTTCAGAAAATTTATAGTAAGGAGGGGGGAACACATGAAACAGAATTAAATCTGTATTAGAATTGGAAAGATAAAGCCGGGCGTGGTGGCGCATGCTTGTAATCCCAGCATTCGGGAGGCTGACACCAGAGGATCCGGGTTCGCGGCCAGCCTCAGCTGCTTAGTGAGGCACTCCGAAACTTAGTGAGACTCGGCTTCAAAATAAAGAACAAAAAATAGGGCTTGGGGGTATAGCTCGGAGGTAGAACGCCCTGGAGTTCAATCCCCAGTACCGCAAAAAAAAAAAAAAGAATTGGAAAGATAATTTTTTTTTTTTTTTTTTTTGGTACTGGGGATTGCACCCAGGGGCATTCTATCACCAAGCTACATCCCCCGGACACTTATTTATTTTTAATTTTGAAACAGTCTTGCTAAGTAGCTGAGGCTGGCCTTGAATCTGTGATCCTCTGGTCTCAGCCTCCCAAAGTAATGGGATTGCAGGCGTGCACTACCATGCCCATCTTTGGGTTTTTTTTGGTACTGGGGGTTGAACTCAGGGGCGTTCTACCTTCGAGCTACACCCCCAGTCCTATTTTTTATTCTTTATTTTGAAACCGGGTCTCACTAAGTTGTGGAGTGCCTCACTAGGTAGCTGAGGCTGGCCGCGAACCCGGATCCTCTGGTCTCAGCCTCCCAAATGCTGGGATTACAAGCATGCGCCACCACGCCTGGCTCACCATGCCCATCTTGAAGGAGAAATTTAAAATGAGATGTTACAGCACAGAAACCAATATATCTGTTTTCATCTTTATTGTTGAGTGATAAAGGTATATTAATAAGAAAAATCTTTATGTCCTTAAATTGGATTTGGGAGAAAGCTGTACATCAGACTAACTCAACCTAATTTGGGACAACAGGAGACTGAGGCATCAGTTAATGAAATAAATATACTTTGTTAAAAAATATGGTGCCATGCTGGGCGTGGTAGCGCATGCTTGTAATCCCAGCATTTGGGAGGCTGAGACCGGAGGATCCGGGTTCACAGCCAGCCTCAGCTACCTAGTGAGGCACTCCGCAACTTAAGTGAGACCCTGTTTCAAAATAAAGAATACAAAATAGGGCTGGGGGTGTAGCTCAGAGGTAGAATGCCCCTGAGTTCAATCCCCAGTACTGGGGGAAAAAAAAAAAATGGTGCCTATCAGAGTGGATCATTTTCAGGGAAAGGGAATTCTAATGACAAAGACCAGGCTCCTTCTGAACACCTTGTCACCAATAGATGTGGAAAACAAGCCCCTCCCTCCAGCTGTGCTGCACCATCCTTTCAACAGCTGGAGTTTAACATGATGATCTAGTCCTCTCCCCTCTGCAACACTTCTCCAGAAAGCCTCAGATGAGTCAGTGTCCCTAGGCCCCAGCATTAGAAGCCAGACTATTGGCAGAAGCACAAAACTCAGAGAGACACACCCTTCATCAAGGGCTTGGCTCCCCAGGACTAATCAATGCCCCTTAGAATCTGCAAACTCAAAACTGAAAAGTCAAGAAGATTCTGCACTATTTTTAAATAAGTAAAACCAGATGTACTGCCCTGGGCCTACATGATAGCTTTTCTGCTTCTTTGTTTTAAGGGGTTTTTACTTATTTTTAATTAATTAATTAATTTTTTGTGGCACTGGGGATTGAGCTGTTGCAGAGGGCCTCACTCTTTTTTTTTTTTTAAATTACTGACCCCTTGTAATCTTGCCTGTCAACACTCTCAGGCAGGGCTTAGTGGTGTGTGCCTGTAACCATTGCACATTTCTATAATCCCAGCAACTCGAGAGGGAGGCTATGGCAGAAGAATCAAAAATTCAAGGCCAGTACATGGTAACTAGTGAGACCCTGACCCCAAATAAAAAATAAAAAGGGCTGAAGGTATAGCTCAGTGGTAGAATGCCCCTGGGTTAAATTCCAAGGAAATAAGGAAGGCAGGCAGGCCCACACAAGCTCAGGGACTACACTGTAAGTGTAAGTGGCTCCATAAACACTTATTATAGAATGAAGTGAGAAATTATTATTCTGAAGCTAAATTTCAAACCGAGGGCTTCCAAATTGGGGTGCAGGAAGTCAAGCTTGGCGAATAGTTCTAATGAAGCAACAAGGAAAACATAGGGATGGAGAGAAGAGGGTTAACTCCCTGAGGGCCCATGAGTATTGGTCTACTGTCCTGAGCTGTCTGAGGCAGAGGTCTGACTAGCTGTCCAGTGCTCAAAGGGATCCGGGCTCACCTGCACCAAGCTCACTCAGCTAGAGAATTTCTAAACTCTGACAAACTGGGCTTTGCTGCCTACCCCTTCCTGCTCTAAAAGCTGGCTGTGCTTGGCCCCATTATGATTGCCAAGGTGCACCTGTCTTGGTCCATCCAGCTCAGAGCCCCATTACCAACTTGGCCACCAAAGTATCTTCCGTATCCCCAGAGTGATGGAACTCCTGACCCCTCCCATTGGTCTGGACCAGCTTACACCCTGGAAGAGACGAGGTCATGGAGCCGATCTGCTTCACTCTGACCGTTGGCAGTTGATGGTTCAGTGATTCACTTAGGTTCTCATCTAGACCATCCCTGACTGCCTGGGACCTACACAAGTAGCAGACTTCATCTGAGCTTCCCAACACAGCCAGTCTGTGATGAAGGGCCACCCACTGGGACCATCAGGAGACTCAAGTCCAGAACACATTTTCCAAACCAAAGAACTCTGCAGTAGCCAGGTCTGTGCCAACGACAACCTTGGCAGGGCTTCTTTATTCTCCAGGGTGTTAGCAGCAGAACCCTCCTCCGCTCCAGAGTACCTGGCATCCCTGTTCCCTGCACCAACGGTAAGGATCATGGACTTCCACACTGTCACCCGGTTGCCAATGTGAGAACCACCATCAATCATATTAAAGCTGCAACTTGCAGGCTGACTTTGGAAGTGTCGGCCAAGCCAGCAATGTGACAGTACAGGGAAGTCCCCTTCTCAGCAGCTCATGCACTATAGATAGCAAGGGACACTCTAGAATGCCACTCAAATCGAATTTAGATATCTCCTCAGTGCTCTGCACCTCTGTCATTAATCAGTGTGTCAACCTTCTTTCCTTTCCCAAAGTCCAGCTGCTTGCTGCTTGGGAGAGATCCAGGGGTTTACTGATGCAAAGGCTCAATGGCCTTTGTGACACTTCACATATATATCACATCTCGTCACTGTCCCAGAGCACTAGCCCTCAGAGCCACCAGCTGAAGCACTACTGGTCATGACAAGTCTAAAGGATGTTTAGGGAAAAGGCAGCTACCTCAACAGTGGGATTTCCCTAAGAGCAGAACATCTCTGACATGGTCTGAAAATAGCCATGACTAATCTTTAACCAGAGCTTCTTTTTACCCAAGAAAAGGACGGAAAGTGTTGCAGACCCAAACAGGGAGTGAGAAACCCATGCCTAAGAGCTTCTCTTCTCCCCTGAGCTCCTTTCTAGGGATTGAATTCTGAACAAGGACAGATGCATATTTAAAGAGAGGAAACTAAAACCACATATCTTCTGATGATTATGACCTTCCAGGTCCATAAACAACATAAATCAAGAAAATGTCTCAAGCTGGGGGAAGTGGCACACAATTGTAATCTCAGCTATTCAGGAGGCTGAGTCAGGAGGATCGCAAGCTCCAGGCCAACCTGGGCAACTTAGGTCCTGTCTCAAAAAAATAAAAAAGGCTGGGATACAGCTCAGTGGTAGAGCACCTCGGGGTTCAATCCCCTGTACTATGGGTGGTGGGGGAGGAAGGGTCATAGTATCCATATTTCTAAGCTCCACATTCAACAAACGCAGATGCCTAAATTTTAAAGCCTTGAAGAAAGCACTTATATTAAACCCTTCTCCCCGCCCCCCCCCCCCCCACATAATACCCAATGTCTAATGTCCTAAGAGCTTCAGATCCCAGAGACCTGCCACTAGCCCTCTGCCAGATGTCAGGACAGAGCACCTTCCCGGGGGGGAGGCCCTTGAATACATCACCAGGCACCGGCCCCTCTTCTGCATGTGAGGAAGCAGAGGGCCACATGCCTGAGTTCATCCAAGGGGTCTGAGTTTGGTCCAGGCTTCCTGGGCCCAAGTATGCTGCCTTGCAACATCTGCCTTCATCTCAGTGAGGCCAGGAGATAACCAGGACTCTGCAGCAGGAGTCTGACCAGGCCCACTAATTCAATGCCTCTCAATGCAGTATTGTGTGTGTGTGTGTGTGTGTGTGTGTGTGTGTGTGTGTGTGTGTTGCTGGGAATTGAACCAAGGGGCATTCTACCTCTGAGCTAACCCCCAGCACTATTTTATTTTTTATTTGGAAACAGTCTCTTTCTAGGTTGCAGAGAACCTCACTAAGTTGCTGAGACTGGCCACAAACCTGTGATCCTCCTGTCTCAGCCTCCCAATTACTGGGCTTACAGGTATGTGCCATCATGCCTGGTCCAATGTAGTATTTCTCTGCTGTCCCAAATGCAGAGATGAAGAGATCATCTGGCTACCTATCAAACTCAAGGGATAAATATCCTCTTTATGTATGTGGTAGGGTGAGGGGTACTGGAGAGTAAGTCTAAGACATTCTATCTCCAAGCCAAATCCCCAGTCCCATTTTATTTTTTAATTTGAAACAGGGCCTCACTAAGTTGCTGAGGCTCACCACGAACCTGTGACCCTCCTATCTCAGCCTCCCAAGTACTGGGATTACAGGTGTTCACCACCACACTGGCATAAATATCCTCTTGATTCTGAGAAACAGGTAGGAAGGGACCCAAAGGAAAGGGGACAGGGGAAACTCCTAGGAAAGGGGACAGGAGAAACTTCATCCCAGTATAGAAAAGTGGAAACTAGCTTCAGGATGGCTTCTAAGAGGCCACAACATGCTGTTTGCAGATACTCCTGGTGTTTGCAGCAGGAAGAGGTCTCAGTACATGAATGAGCACCTATCCACGCTCTGCAGGACCCACAAAGGGCCTAATTACAGGCGAGTGGCCAAGAGTAGCAAAAGAATAGGAACAGTACCTTGAAGCATCCTTGGTGGCTTGAAGACACTATGTGGTAATGATAAAGGAAAGGAAAGGGAGGCGTTCCCAACTTAGACAGGTTTTAGGTTTTTTTTTTTTTTTTTTTTTTTTTTTTGTGGCACTAGGGATTGAATCCAGGGGCATTCTACCTCTGAGCTATACCCCTAGTCCTATTTTTTATTCTTTATTTTGAAACAGGGTCTCACTAAGTTGTGGAGGGCCTCACTAAGTAGCTGGCTGGCTGCAAACCCAGATCCTCCGGTCTCAGTCTCCCAAGTACAAGCGTGCACCACCATGCCAGGCTGGTTTTAGTTTTTTCAACACTAGTACATGACCTTGTTCATAAGTCACTGTTGCAGCTTCTGCTCCCTGGATTACCTGGCATGGGGAGGGTACAGTGCTATTGCTATCTGTTGTAACATGGTAACCCCCAATACCCTGAACATTTGTTAAGAAGATCTCCTTCCCTGCAGTCAAGGCCAGTGCTCAGGGGCGCCCCGCCACCCAGCATCCAGGCCTGTACATTCACACTGAAGCGTAGTGCTCCAGCAAGATGTGGGTAGATGGCTATGGGGAAAGAGGAGTTTCTGGGTGATCTTGAAACAGGGTAAAAAGGTGAGAAACTGCAGACCCCGGAGGAAGAGGAACCCAAGTAGGAATGTCGAGGAACCCAGGCAGGAAAGGAGGCCACCGGGCCCAGCCCCTGGGACCAAGAGGCAAAAGACAGACTGGGAACCAGGCAGGGAGCCGGGTGGAGGGGTGTGCATAAGCGGGGAGCTGGCTGCTCCCTGTGGCTGGCCTTCCTCACTGGATCAGGACCCAGCCCTCTGACCAGCCAAGGCTGCAGCCCAGCTTGGCAGAGTGCTCTCGGATTCAAGGGGAAGGTAACTGATGACAAACCAAAATGTGTGTTGTGCACGAGGAACACATCGCCGCGCGTGCTCTCTGCCAGGGGGACAGGAAATCCCTCTGCCAGCTTTCAGTCCACTCATTTAAGTCACTTGGCCTACAACAGGCCAAGATGATCCCGTTCATTTAGTCTGAGCACACAGAGGTTCTCATAAAGAATCTATATTTTATCAGGAGCTGAGCTGAACACTGATTTTCCCCATTTCTTCCCCTGCTCAAAGATAAACACAGAATGTCTCCTCCACCTTCCCTGCACCATTATTTGCCCCAGAATGCCTATCTCGCTTCCCAGCTTCTCTTCTGTCTCCTCCACACTGTCACCTGCAATCCTACAGAGCACTTCATTCTCTCTTCTCCACTCTCACCTCCAAGGGCAAGGACCCCTGCCCCTAGCCCAGACTCCTTCTACCCCAAATCTATTTCCACGAACGCAAACACCAGGGGCCTCGCTGTTCTCCCTGCACGACTTCAGTCTGATGTGGAGGCCCTGCCTAATCTGGTCCTTCTCCTTCTGGATTCCACACAGCCTGAAACTACCCAGGGCCACACCTCATGGAATCCCGCTTTCATGTCCTAACCACCTCCCCACGTACCCCAGCCCTGGTGCCAGCGTCGCCTGCCTCCCCCAGCCTGACTGTGCTCACTGGCGCGCTCACCACTCAGCCTGCCTACGGCACGGCCCACGGTCTCCTGAACCCGTTCTCCTTTTGTTCTTGGCATGCAGCTACAGCGAGTCTCCCCGTCCTCACTTCGGTGAGGTACAGCGATGTGGTGGGAATTTGAGACTGTGACTTGTGAGAAGAAAGAATGTGGGCTGCCTCTCAGCCTTGCCATGAGCACATCTGCACACTCTCTTCCATGCACATTCCTTGTTATAGCTGGCTGGGTTGTGAAACTGACCACCTTAGGGAGAGGCAAAATTTCCATAAAAAAAAGTGATAGGCAGCTCAGGCATGGTGGCATAGACCTGTAAGCCCAGTACTTGGGAGGCCGAGACACGAAGATCACAGGTTCAGAGCCAATGTCAGCAACTTAATGAGGCTGTCAGTAACTTAGTGAGACTTGTTTCCAAATAAAAAATAAAATAGGGCTGGTGGTATAGCTTGGAGGCAGACTGCCCCTGGGTTCAATCCCCAATACTGAAAAAAAAAAACAAAAAAAACAAAAAAAAAAAACAAGGTTGTGGGGGGGGGTGTGGGCAAAATAGATAATCGACTACTGGAGTCGGTTGTGTGTCCTGTTCTGTACAGGGCAAACTGCACCATTAGTGTTCAAGGTGGCAAGAAAGCACAGGGCCAAGGTGGGCCAGAATAAGGCTGGGGCGGGGGCGGGGGGCATGAGGACAAGCTGGCAGGGGCAGTGTAGACAGATGAAGAAGCAGCCTGCTCACCGGTCCCCGAGCAGGGAAGGGTCAGGAGAGGATAAGTGTGAAGCCCCCAGCAGACCATGGTTAGGAAACAAAGGCAACAGGGCGGAGAGAACCAGCGACTCTATGCGGGAGGCAGTGAGTGAGGACTCTGGCCAACTCCAACACAGTACCCACAGGAGAAGACAGAGCTGCGAGAGGCAGAATCGGGCTACAGGGGGTGTTAAACGCAGAGGGGAGGAATTCCCTGTGCCCACCTCCGGTAAAATAAGGAGGTCGCCAATGGCTCTAGGGCAGAGTGTGTGCTCTGGGATTAATGCAGAGACGAGACAGGTGGCATCAGCAGGTAGCTAGGGACCTGGTCCTCCCTGGCTGTCTACTCCTGCCACTATAAATGCACTCACGCGTCACATACTCATGGCAGCAGCCTTACTCCTCTGACGACATCCCAGGATGTGGTTAAGGCACCACCCAAACTCATTCCGTCTTGCTAAGGAGCAGGGTGTATATGGAAACCATTCCCGAATGCTCCAGACCCAGCTCCCTGAAACAATCATGCCCTGGAGAAAGTTCCCACGATGGGAAACTGCAATCCAGCGCAGGGACACAGGAAGGCCTTCAGCCAGGAGTGAGGTAAGCAGGCAGGGAGATGTAGTGAAGTCCAGAGGAAAGATCCTGGGCTCAGAAGCCTAAGCAGACAGCTCCAAACCCCAGCTTTGACACTTGTGTGGCCTTGGACAACTCAGGGTGTATTAGCACCCACCTGCCAGAGCTGTCATAGGGATTAGAGACAGTATGTATACTACGTGTAGATCTTTTACAAATTTGTACTGGGGATTGAACCCAGGGACATTCTATCTCCAAGCTACTCCCCCAGTCCTTTTATTTTGAAAGGATCTTGCTGCCAGGTGTGGCAGCGCATGCTGTTAATCCTTGGGAGGCTGGGACAGGAGGATCACAGGTTCAAGGACAGCCTCAGTAAGTAGTGAGACTCTCATCAACCTCATGAAACACTGTTTCAAAATAAAATAGGAGCCGGGCGTGGTGACGCATGCTTGTAATCCCAGCATTCGGGAGGCTGAGACCGGAGGATCCGGGTTCGCGGCCAGCCTCAGCTGCCTAGTGAGGCATTCCGCAACTTAGTGAGACTGTGTTTCAAAAATAAAGAATAAAAAATAGGGCTGGGGGTGTAGCTCGGAGGTAGAATGCCCCTGAGTTCAATCCCCAGTACCGCCAAAAAAAAACAAAAAATAAAAAATAAAAATAAAAATAAAATAGGGCTGAGGGTGCAGTCCGGAGGTAGAATGCTCCTGGGTTCAACTCCCAGTACCATCAAAAAAAAAAAAAAAAGAAAGAAAGAAAGAGAGAGAGAGAGAGACTTGCTAATGTGTGGAGCCCTCACACAATCATTTTTAGCCACTGAAAGTTAAAGAAATTCCTGGACCCTTAGTTCCCTTTCCATGATGGAGAATAACCCTGCCCCTTGGGAGCCACCTCTGGGTCCCCCTGACGGAGAACACACACTGGAACACAGAGCTGGAGCCAGTCCAAAAACAGGTCTTGGGTTCTTTTAAAAACAATCTTCATGGTGCACTCATGCAAGAGGGTTTGTGCTCCATGTCCTAACAACAAGTTTACAAGAGTGACCCAGAAATGTCCTTTAAGCCTGAAAGCTTGCTAGGCACAGTGGAGCATGACTATAATCTCATTCCTTGAGACACCAAGACAGAAGGATTACAGGTTCAAGGCCAGCCTCAGCAACTTAGTGAGACACTATTTCAAAATAAAAGATAAAAATAGGGCTGGGGGTATAGTTCAGAGGTAGAATGCTGCTAGGTTCAATCCCTAGTACCACAATAAATAATTAAATTAAAAAATAAAGAATAAATAGGGCTGGGAGTATAGCTCGGAGATAGAATGTCCCTGAGTTTAATCCCCAGTGCCCCCTCCCACATACACACGGACTAGAAGTTTAGAAACTGATCATTTCCTGGTGAGCCTCATAAGCTCTGATATTTGCATTGCTTTATGATAGCAATATATCTAACATTGCCCCAAATGTATCCCTTCCTAAAGTGTTTAAAGAAATGAAGCCATTGTTTTTAAATAAAATCATTCCATAAATGCCAGTTCTTAGTATCCATTCTCAAATAAGCCACACTAGGATGACAGGCATCCAACAACATGCCACCCACCCAGGGCATGCTTTGAATTGTTATGCAAAAAACTCACTCCACAAGCTCCAGTGTCTTTGAGTTCTTATCCAAAGATCAGAAGCTATAGGAGAGTCCTAACTGGTTCCCTTGTTTCCCCAAAACAGGATTAACATTCACCACCACCAAGAGGACCAATTTAACTTCTCATTTCATAAACCTGGGTCTGTCATCATCTGGGGGGAAGTGGAAGAGGCACTCGCAGAATCTGCACACACTTTTCATGCACAGTGAATCTGTGTGCTGTGGTGCAGCCCCTGCCCCTCCCCCTCCTGCCCCACCTACATACCTCCTGGGCACACCAGGCACATTTTGGGTGGATCAGCAGACATTCTTCACAGGAGGTGGCACTTCCACTAGTGCATATATTAAGTCCTTCAAAGCAAGATAAAGATGCACAGATTAGTTCCTGGCTATAAACCTTGCTAAGGCCCTTGAATGGGGGGGAAGGAGGGTGGATCCTGAGGCTGAAGGCGCCCCAGTGCTAATTACAAGTTAAAGCTCATTGGCTAAAGCCAAACCACCTAACACTGAGTTTTTTAAGCAGCCAAGCAGGCACCTCCTACCACCAACACCATTTCTTCTACTAGGCCCACTTGGATTTCATCTCCTTCCCCAGTAACTCGGCAAATCTTCCTCACTGAGGGAGAAAAGGGCCCTTTTACACTTACTCTATCCAATAGTGACAAAAAAAAAAAAAAAAAAAAAAAAGGGAAAGAAGAAAGGAACAGAATTGTTTTATTCAGGCATTTAAAAAGAAAGTCCTAAATCAGATACTATCTCCTGGAAATCTACAGTGTCCTGAAAGAAGCCAGCATGCCCCTTAAAGAAGAAATACAAGGCCGGGCATGGTGGCACACGCTAGTCGCGGCCAGCCTCAGCTTTCATCACCATTTAGTATCTCCTGGTCATTTCCTTTGTAAAGAGAGGAGGAGAGAAGGACACTGGATAGAGATGAAAAGAAACCCAGGGCCACTAGCCCTAGGAAGGGGGTCCAGCTCTTTGGAGGGAAGAAAACAGAAAAAAAAAAAAAACTATAACAAGCTAGGTGTGGTGGTGCATGCCTGTAATCCCAGTACTTGGGAGGCTGAGACAGGAAGTTTGCAGGTTCAAAGCCAGCCTTAGCATCTTAGCCCCTTAGTAAGGCCCTCAGCAGCTTAGTGAAATCCTGTTTCAAAAAAAAAGCCGGGCGTGGTGCTGCACGCTTGTAATCCCAGCATTCGGGAGGCTGAGACTGGAAGATCTGGGTTTGCGGCCAGCCTCAACTACTTAGTGAGGCACTCCATAACTTAGTGAGACCCTGTTTCAAAATAAAGAATAAAAAATAGGGCTGGGGGTATACCTCGGAGGTAGAATTCCCCTGAGTTCAATCCCCAGTACCGCAAAAAATAAAAAAATAAAAAAGTAAAAAATAAAAAGGGATGGTGGTGAGCTGGGCGTGGTGGTGAATGCTTGTAATCCCAGCATTTGGGAGGCTGAGACTGGAAGATCCGGGTTCGCGGCTAGCCTCAGCTACCTAGTGAGGCACTCCGCAACTTAGTGAGACCCGGTTTCAAAATAAATAATAAAAACTAGGGCTGGGGAATAGCTCAGAGGTAGAATGCCTCTGAGTTCAATTCCCAGTACCGCAAAAAAAAAAAAAAAAAAAAAGGGATGGTGGTGTAGCTCAGAGGAAGAATGCCCCTGGGTTCAATCCTCAGTATCACCTTCCCCCAACATACACATATTGAAGAAAGGCTAGTCTTCGATAAATGGTTTGGGGACAACTGGACATCCATATAGAAAAAAATGAAATTGGATCCTTATCTCACCCTATATGCAAAAATCAACTCAAAATGTATTTAAGACTTAAGGAAAGGGCTGAACTGTAAAACTGCCAGACGTAAACATGGGGGAAAGCTTCATGACATAGGTCTCAGCAGTGATTTCTTGGATGCTACTCCAAAAGCACAGGCAACAAAAACAAAACTAGACAAATGAGATTATATACCAAACAAAAAACTCCTGCTCAGCAAAGAAAATATTCAAGAGTGAAGAGAACGCCAACACTCTGAGAGAGAAAAGCTATACATCTGCTAAAGGTCTAATATCCAAAATACACAGGGAACTCAACTCAATAGCAAGAAAACAATTTAATTCAATTTAAAAAAAGGCCAAGCATGGTACTGCATGCTTTTTTTTTTTTTTTTTTTTCGGTACTGGGGATTGAACTCAGGGGAATTCTACCTCCGAGCTACACCCCCAGCCCTATTTTTTATTCTTTATTTTGAAACTGGGTCTCGCTAAGTTGTGGAGTGCCTCACTAAGTACCTGAGGCTGGCCTCAAACCCGGATCCTCCACAGTCTCAGCCTCCCGAATGCTGGGATTACAAGTGTGCGCCACCACGCCTGGCTGGTACTGCATGCTTATAATGCCAATACTTGGGAGGTTGAGACGGGAGGATCGCAGGTTCAAAGCCAGCCTCTCCTCAGCAACTTAGTGAGTCCCTCCACAAATTAGTGAGACCCTGTTTCAAAATAAAAAATAAAATCAGGCTGAGGGTGTAGCTCAGAAGTAGAATACCTCTGGGTTCAATCCCTAGTACCACACACACACACACACACACACTGGCAAAGGATCTATCAGATATTTCTCAAAAGAAGACATACAAACGGCCAAAAGGTATATGAAAAAATGTTCCACAGCACTAATCATCAGAGAAATGCAAATTAAAACCACAATGAACTATCACTTCATACCTGTTAGAATGACTTCTACCAAAGACAACAAATGTTACTGAGAATATGGACAAAGAGGAGCCCTTGTACAGTGTTGGTAAGAATGTAAATTAGTACAGCCACTATGGAAAAGAGTAGAATGTTCCTCAAAAAGTTAAAAGTAGAAGTACCATATGATCCAGGAACCCCTTTTCTGGGTATACATTCTACAGAAATGAAATCAGTATTTCAAAGATCTGCACTCCTGTGCTCACGGTGGCACTATCACAACAGTCAAGATGCAGAAACAATCTGCTTGTTCACATATGCATGATGGGATAATATGGATTATTAAGCTTTTAAAAATGAAGGAAGCCAGGCGTGGTGATGCACACTTGTAATCCCAGTACTTGGGAGGCTGAGTCTGGAGGATCCAAGTTTTCGGCCAGCCTCAGCTACTTAGTGAGGCTCTCTGCAACTTAGTGAGATCCTGTTTCAAAATAAAAAATAAAAAATAGGACTGGGGGGTGTAGCTCAGAGATAGAATGCCCCTGGGTTCAATCCTCAGTACCACAAAATAAATAAATAAATAATTAAATAAATAAATAAAATTAAGGAAATCTGCCAGGTATGGTGGCACACGCTTGTAATCCCAGTACCTGGGAGGCTGAGACAGGAGGACTGCAAAAAAAAAAAAAAAGAAAGAAAGAAAAGAAATCCTATAATTGGTGCCACCACGCCTATAACCCCAGTCCTTGGGAGGCTGACATAGGACTGCAAGAAGGTTTCAAAACGAAGTCCACTGGGAAACTGAGCCTGCCTGCCCCCTGCTCTCGCTAACAACCTCCTCTCCCTCTTTAAAATGAATCTACTCTAGCCATTGAAATCTCAGTACTTGGGAGACTGAGACAGGAGGATCGCAGGTTCCCGGCCATGGTTGCTTTTTCCTCTTCAGGTTAATTGTTGAGCCTTCATGTTAGGAGATTAGTATTTTTGGAACACTGTTCCCCTGGGATATCTTAAGAGTTCTGAAATAAGTTAGGTGTGCTGGGACATACCTGTAATCCCAGTACTTGGGAGGCTGAGACAGGAGGCTAACAGATTCCTAGCCAGACTCAGCCACTTAGCGAGGCCCTCTGCAACTTACTGACATCCTGTTTCAAAATAAAAAATAGGGCTGGGGGTATAGCTTGGAGGTAGAATGCTCCTGAGTTCAACTCCCAGTACCGCAAAAATAAATAAATAAATAAAATTAATCCACTCAGTGATTTCCAAACAGGCATGCAAGCCTTTAAAACTGAGAGTGGGTGCTGGAAAAGGGTTTTAAAATACCAGTTCCTTTTTTTCATCATCTCCCCTTACCTGTCATAAATTACTAAGGGAGGAAAAAATGTCAAATCTACAAATTTACTTTCCTCCTCGTGGGCTCAGCCTTATCAAATGCAAACACAGGCCCTTGTGGCACATGCGGCAAATATACATATATTTTTTCATGTCTTTATATATGTGAAATCATTGCCATAAAAGAATGGAGTAGCAGAGTCTTGCAGCTGGGAGTCTTTTAAGATGAGCTAGTTGTTTCGTTTTACAGATAAAAATGTGAAAAAGTGACTTGAGACAAGGAGTCTGTCTACGGGGCCCAAGCTGGCAATGCCCGCTCAGGAAGCTGCCCTAGGTCCCCGCTCCATCCCAGACATGGGCTGCCGTGACCCACTGCGTTCCAGGGCTCCTAGAGGAGATGTCCAAGAGCCTGTCTGTCAGAGGCTCCATTCAGGACTCTACCCAAAGCTACATCAATTCACAAGCAATGCTTCCAATTACCAGAACCTCTAACTGAGCTCTGGAAATGTGGACCGGAGACTTGGAGCACAAGGTGGTAAGAGATCCTCAGTTCTGACCCAGTCATACTGGTCTCTAGTCTTCTGGTCTACCAGTCTCAAAGACCTTGGGCACAATGCTGAAAGGGCTTGATGGATGTGACAGCTGGTGTGAAGCATACTGAACAACTATTAAAAAAAAAAAAAAAAAAAAAAAGTGAGCCGGGCGTGGTGGCGCACGCTTGTAATCCCAGCATTCGGGAGACTGAGACCGGAGGATCCGGGTTCGCGGCCAGCCTCAGCTACCTAGTGAGGCACTCTGCAACTAAGTGAGACTCGGTTTCAAAATAAAGAATAAAAAAATATAGGACTGGGGGTGTAGCTCAGAGGTAGAATGCCCCTGAGTTCAATCCCTAGTACCGCAAAAAAAAAAAAAAAAAAAAAAAAGTGGTATGGCATTACTCATTATTTCTATAATTATTCCATATTCATATGCAATCGTAAAGTCATTTTATGGCATTCAAAATGATTGTCCTAAAAGTAGGCTGCTGTTGGGACAAATCCAAATTGGAGGCACCCTGTACTGGACATCCCAAATGCTGAGCACTGGACTAGGGGAGGCTGGAGATGCTCGGCCTGCTCCCTGGGTGCTCAGCGGGCCACGTAGCAAGTAGCAGACAGGAGCTGCAGGATCTAAACCATAGGCGGTGTGCTGATGCGTGTCCCAGGGCCAGAGTTCCTGGCTTTGGCATCTCTCCTCTCTCCACCTATTAATATTTCAGAGAGTTTGGCTAGATGAGTCATTCAGCCCCAATAAGCATTTTGAAAAGGAAGGAAGCAATGAATAAGAAGCTAACAACTAGAGTTCACAAGGTCAGAGTGTGGTGTCTAGGTCATGGAGATAGGCGAAAGTGGCCCAGGCCATGGCGGCCACAGATGATCTTGGCTGCTGTTTGCATAGTGACTATTCCCAGCTCAACTTCAATTCCCTGCAGTCTCTAGCTGCATGGCTCAAATCCAGGGTTTACTGCAAACTATAATCTAAAAATATGCTCTGCTTCCAAAACTCATTGCCTCACCCCTCTTCCACCAACCACATCCACGCAGCCGCTATGTCCAGCTGACCATTCCTCCAAGATGTACAAAATGATTCTCCTAATCCAACACTTCCTTCCTGACACTCCAGCACCGCCAGCTCGAGCCAGCCTCCCTCCTGTCTCACTTCCTACAGTGGCCTCCTGCTGGCTTCCCTCCATTCAGCTTCTCCTGTCCAGCACACACATCCAAGGTCAGACAACTACTTCCAAGGTCAGACAACTACTACGGAAACATATGTTCAGTAGCTAAAACTTCTGGATCCAAAACATTCATGGGATAAAAGCAAGTACAGAACTGGATACCAAGCTACACTAACCCTTCTGGTTGAGGGCAGCAAGGCAGTGGAGAGCTTCTCCCCATACCCAAACTAGGCTCCCCTTTTGTGTGTATGTGTGTGTGTGTGTGTGTGTGTGTGTTTTACTGGGGATTCAGACCAGTGGCATTCTACCACCGAGCTACACCCCTCCCCAGCCCCCTTTTTGTTTTGAAACAAGGTCTTGGTAGGTTGATGAGTCTCAGTACACTGCTGAGGCTGGCCTTAAAACTATCATCCTCCTGCCTTAGCCTCCCAAGTACTGGTATTACAGGTATGCACCACCATGCCCAGCTGACCCCACACATGTCACATAGTAGACAAAAGATTTAGTACAGACTCTAACAAGTGAATGAAATAGATCAAGTTATGTGCATGTACAAATATGTAATAACAAATCCTACTGTCGTGTAGAATTATGATACACCAATAAAAATTAAAGAATCCTAGATGAAGAATAAGGGGAAAAAAAAGAAATCTAAGAACTAAATAGTAAATGTCCAAAGGCGTTACCACGAAATGAAAGTATGCCCTAGAAAGTTTCCTCCTCAGTAAGTTCCCATCTCAAACTGCCTTTCTGAATATCAGACATCTGCCAAACATCCAACAATCCTGGCTTTACAGATATAACTTCTATTTTTTTTTTTTTTGCAGTACTGGGGATTGAACTCAGGGGCATTCTACCTCCGAGCTACGCCCCCAGCCCTATTTTTTATTCTTTATTTTGAAACCGAGTCTCACTAAGTTGCGGAGTGCCTCACTAGGTATCTGAGGCTGGCCGCAAACCCAGATCCTCCGGTCTCAGCCTCCCGAATGCTGGGATTACAAGCGTGTGCCACCACGCCCGGCTTATAACTTCTATTTTTAAAGTAGCAATTCACACAATGGAATACTATGCAGTTACAAAAAGAATGAGCATATACTCTGTATATTGATACAAAACTTAACCCAATATATTGCCAAGTTAAAAATAAAAGCAAGTTGGGCATGGTTGTGCATGCCTATAATCCCAGTACTTGGGAGGCTGAAACAGGAGGATCGAAGATTCAAGGCCAGCCTCAGCAATGTAGCAAGACTCCCAGCAACCTAGTGAGACCCTGTTTCAAGTAAAGGAAATAAAAAATAAAAAGGGCTAAGGGTAGAATGCCCCAGGTTCGATCCCCAGTACCGCAAAATTAATTATTTAATTAATACCAAGATGCAGAACAGTGCCGGGAATGGTGGCGCACACTTGTAATCCCAGCATTCGGGAGGCTGAGACCAGAGGATCCGGGTTCGAGGACAGCCTCAGCTACCTAATGAGGCACTCCACAACTTAGTGAGACTTGGTTTCAAAATAAAGAATATAAAATAGGGCTGAGGATATAGCTCATAGGTAGAACACCCCTGAGTTCAATCCCCAGTACCGCAAAAAAAAAATAAAACAAAACAAAACAAACAGATGCAGAACAGTATCTAGCATTGCTTTTGAATAAAGTAGGGAAGGGATATTTATGATATATGCACAGAAACACTGATATTTAAGGAACCTAACAGGGATTATCCTTGCAGGAAAAGGGGATGCTCTAGGCTAACAAACAACAAAAGAAGACTTCTCTCTGTATTCCAATTATACCTTAAAAGTTATGTGAAGCCAGGCATGGGGGTGCATGCCTGTAATCCTAGTACTGGGGAGGCTGAGACAGGAGGATCACAGGTTGGAGACCAGCCTCAGCAATTTAGCCAGAACCTCAACAGCTTTGAGACCCTGTTTCAAAACAAAACCAATCATAAATTGGGTATGATGGCACACACTTGTAATCCCAGTACGTGGGAGGAGGATCTGGATTCGCTGCCAGCCTCAAGCTATTTAGTGAGGCCCTCTGCAACTTAGTGAGACTCTGTTTCAAAAATAAATAAAAAATAGGACTGGGAGTGTAGCTCAGAGGTAGAATGCTGCTGGGTTCAATCCCCAGTACAGCAAAAAAAAACAAAACAAGACAAAAAAACAATCATCATAATAAAGGAGGTGGAGAGTGGTACAGCTTGGAGGTAGAATGCCCCTGGGTTCAATCCCCAGTACCACACCCCAAACCAAAAAACCACAGGCACCGTACTGCTGTAGGAACAACCCCTGCGCGCTTGGCACTTGCTGACATCCTGGTATGGGAGATAGACGATGAGCATTAGGTACGAGAGCATAAAGAGAAGTCAAGGAAGGAAAAGAGATAGGAAGGCTGCAGCTGGGGCAGGAAGTGGTGGCTCTGGGTGGGAATGGTCAGGGGACACTGAAGAGAGGCTTTTCCTGTTTGGGGGAGTAGCCACGCAGCTATGGAGCGAGGGCCCATGCCAGAGGAAAGTACAGGAGGAGGAAGTGGAGAGAGGGGAGACTTCAGAGCCTCTGCCAGGACTCCCGGAAACCACTGGAAGGTCTTGGGCAGAACATGATCTGCCTGGAGTTTTAACAGGATCACTTTGAGTGAGAGCTGAGAATAACTAAAGGGTCAATTGCAGACATAGGTCCTAGCTCTGTAAGAGACAAGCGACCACCTCTGGACCCTGGCTGAGGTGGGGGAGGGGATCCAGCCAGGAGAGGGCACTAGCAGATGGGTTGACCTGTCCTGAGGACTCTTGACCCCCAGCCCTGAGTGAAACCCCACATTCAATGTAAGGAATCTCACCAACAAATCAGCGCCTGTAAATAGTGATGCGTTTAGAAAGCCCACTAGCCCCTCCCACTGGAAAGAAGGAAAACAAACCATAGTCATGGTGGAAGCCCCCAGTCCCTCACTCAAAATACCTGTGGAAAGAGACTGTATCCTGTTAACCCAGCTGCACACAGTCCTGTTGCAGGGACCCTATTACTTAAGTACTATGAATTTGTCCCACATTACTGACATCTTTAAAACTGCTCAGAATATTTCCACGACCAGACTGAAGAAGGAAATGTTGTTACCAGGGCAGGCAGGCACAAAGGGCCTTTTGCCAAACTACTTAGATATTTTAATTCCCTGTTGCCTCAGTAGCTAAATAAGCATGGGGAACAAGCAGGAGAGGAATACTAATTAGAGCTAATTAGGCCCTGCCCTCTTCTGCCTCAATCCCCTTTATAAAAAGCCCCCCTGACTCAAGGATGCTAGAGTTAAAATGTAACTGCATAGGGTAAACAGCAGTCCATACACCAAGCCCACTATTTGCATTTCCTTGTCCAATCATTGCTAAGCCGGGGCCTGGTCACCTGAAGCCAGCTGCAAACCCAGCCAGATTCCAACAGCCATCACTGACCACCTCCTGGCTCCTGGGTTAGCTAGGAGTGGAGGAGCAGGTGAGGGGAAGGGTACTGCCAACATGAGTTCACTAAATAAAATACAGGGTTCTCTTAGTATTGAGCATTCTGATTTGCAGGGCATTTGCAGAAAGAACATTTGATTGCTTTAAAAATAAACTATGATAGCAAACACAGTGGGCATGCAGTAGGATCAAGACCCAGCCCCTCCCTGTCTTAGCGAGCATAGCACTGAGAGGCCTAGCCCACTGAGACTCTTCCCTGGTTTTGTGGTAAGACTGTCCTAAAATCCTGTAATCCCAGTACTTGGGAGGCTGAGACAGGAGGATGGCAGGTCAAGACCAGCCTCAGCAACTTAGTGAGACTCTCAGCAACCTAGGGAGATCTTGTTTAAAAAATAAAAAAATAAAAAGGGTTCGGGATATAGCTCAAAGGTAGATACCCTTGGGACCAATCCCTCTACCCCCCCAAAAAAGGAATAGCAAGAGATATCCCTGGGGGTGGTTGTCTGCCTGGCAGGGACTTACTTAAAATGAGCCCCTTAAACATAAGGTCAGTTTCCTGCTGGATTCACCAGTTGCAGATCACCTCTTTCTTTCTCTGGGTAACTAAGATTTTAAGTTCAAATCATGTTCCTGATAGCAAAACAAGCTCTGGAGAAAGTGCCTGCAGTGCTTCAAAAAAAGAGAAGAGGAAGAGAAAAGAAAAACAATGTTTGTTTTCCAGTTCCTTCCATTTCCTTGCAAATAACATGATTTTGTTCTTCTTTAAGGCTGAGTAAAATTCCATTGTGTACATATCCCATAGTTTTGTAATCCATTCATCTGTTGATGGACATCTTGGCTAGTTCCATAGTTTGGCAATTGTAAACTGATTTAACGGAAGGTGATGGGGGGAGGTGGGGACACCCTAATGAGCATGATGTACTTACAAGATCACATCAAAGTCAATCACTAAACTGACCTTGAGGAGGGAGAAATAGGGAGGGGGGTGGAAATTGGGGAAGGGTTAATGAGGAATGTGTGCATGGATGTCTTTACCTATACTAGCTTGTACCGAACAAAGATGTATGATTAACCCTGTTATACCCAAGAAATGTATAAAAATCCATGCTAAAAAAGAAAAACAATGTTTGAAGTTGGCTCAGTAACACTGGGAAACAAAGAAAACACACAGGTAAGCTGCCCCAACTAAACTTTCAAGGCCCCTGGGCACTAAGAAGGAGGTGGCCAAATCTGGAGGCCAAAGACCAGCTTGCTCTACCACTGGCCCACAGATCCCGGGGGGGGGGGGGGGGGGGGGGGGGGGGGGGGGGGGGGGGGGGGGGGGGGGGCAGGAAATAGCCAAAGACAAGCCTGTGGTCACAGGATGGGTAATGGAAAAAAGGAACCCTGGAGGCACCGGATGTAAACCACTGTGGCCCCATGCTTTCCCCAGATCTAAATGGTCCCTGGTCCACCACACCCCCCCCGGAAAGGGGGCAAGTACTTTGTCTTCTTTAGCCCATCTGCAAAATGAAAATCCTTGTGAGGACGTGTGTGGACTTTGAAAAGGGAAAATCACAATGCAAATGGAAAATAATGCTTTTTCAAAATTCTTTGCAACTGGAAATATTTGAGTTTTTATTAGAACCAAAGAATGTCAAACTGGAAGGGAACTTAGATCTACTTTAGCAGTTCCCAAACTTTTGAATTTTACAGAACATTAAGATTTAAAAACAAAAAAAGCTGGGCATGGTGGTGCACACTTGTAATCCCAATACTTGGGAGGCTGAGACAGGAGGATCGCAGGCTCAAGGACAGCCTAAGCAAGTAGTGAGACTCTCATCAATCTAACTAGACCCTATTTCCAAAAAAAAAATAAAATAGGGCTGGGGGTGGAGCTCGGAGGTAAAATGGGCTCAATCCCCAGTGCCATAATAATAATAATAGTAATGACAATTAAAAATAAATGAAAACAAAACAAAGTTGGGCATGGTGATACACACCTGTAATCCCAGTACTTGGGAGGCTGAGAAATAAGGATCACAGGTTCGACACCAGTCTCAACAATTTAGAGACCCTATTTCAAACTAAAAAATAAATAGGACTGGGGATCTAACTCAGAGGTAGAATGCCCCCAGGGTTCATCCCCAGTACCCAAGGGAAAATGGGGAGGGAATAAAAAAGCTGAAAAAAAGAAGGGGAAATTAATATAAGAATTGCTGGATTTTTTTTTTCTGCAAAAAAAAAAAAAAAAATTAAAACTAGCATCACTAAGAAGTATGATGGCACAAGCCTGGAATCCTAGTATTTGGGAGGCTGAGACTGAAAGATTGCAAGTTCAAGGCCAGCCTCTACAGATTTAGTGAGACCCTCAGCAACTTAGTGAGACCGTGTTTCAAAATAAAAGAATAAATGAGAGCTGGGGGTGTAGCCCAGAGGTAGAATGCCCCTGGGTTCTATCCCCAGTGCCACACACGCGGGCACACACATAATAAAAGAAAATTTTTCCACTAAAAAAATTTAAAAAGCCCAATTACGAAGACCCACTCCGGTGTGACAGAGGCTGCACCTTCCTCTCTGCATTTCCCCGGGGTCCCATGAGAACGCTGGCTCCCAGAGGGGAGTTTGGACTTCAATGATTTTTTTTTCCCCCCATAAAAGAAACCTTGCTACAGTATTAAGTTTGAATTAGGGCCTGAAGGAAGTTTTTGTTTGCTCAGACCCCTCCTCCGCTCTCCCAAGACTCCTCGGCCTTCATGTAAATGAGACACCCTGGGGGGACAGTTCGCCCCTCGGGCGGCCAAGCAACCACTTGGCTCACAAAAGCAGACCCGAAATCTCGGGCTTGAAAGTGAATTAACACAGTCGGGCGTGGTGGCGCATGCTTGTAATCCCAGCATTTGGGAGGCTGAGACCGGAGGATCCGGGTTCGCGGCCAGCCTCAGCTACCTAGTGAGGCACTCCGCAACTTAGTGAGGCCCAGTTTCAAAATAAAGAATAGAATAAAAAATAGCTCGGAGATAGAAAGCCCCTGAGTTCAATTCCCAGTACCACAAAAAAGAAAGAAAGTGAATAGCGCGCCCGAGGCACAAGGACTTCCTACGGGAAAGGGGAAAGTTTGGAGCTTCCGGCTCTGGTTGGCCGGTTAGGAGACGCAGAAGGGGACAGCTCATCTACCTGGCAGTCCACAGCAGAGCATCCTACACTTAAAGAAAGTAACTCGAGGGGTCCCGCCAAGGCCATCAGCAGCCCGGGTCAGGGCAGGGCGAGGCTCGCGGTGCTGGTGAACCGCGGGATGAAGCCAGGCACACGGAATCCGGCGGGTACGCCGTGTGGCTCGCGGGGCGGTCTCCCCTCGGGTCCGCGGGGGCTCCGCAGGGATGGGGGCGGAGGTCACGTCTTTAAAGGACGGCGGTCGACCCAGGCGCGGTGAAACGTTGGGGTTGGCTAGGGGGTAGCCGTCGCACCACGCCGGGGCTCAGGGAGGACCCGGGTCAGGGCACGGGCGGCCTCGCGCCGCGCCTCCCCGGCCGGCCACAAGGGCGGCTTTGTGCGGGGAGCGGGGAGCCGGGGCCGGGTCAGCCGACCGCCAGGCTGTTTACACAGGACGGGAAGGCTGCGCCGGCCCGAGGCGCCCCGCGGGCTGCGCCACCTGAGAGCAGTGAATTAACGCCGGAGCCGCCGCGCCACCAAGTTTCCCCGCGCTTACCTGGGAGCGGCGGCACCAGCGCGCAGAGCGCGAGCAGGCAGGCGCACAGGGGCGCGGGGGCCCGCGGCATGGTGGGCGGCTGGCTGCGCGGGGCCGGGGCCGGGGCGCGGCGGGGCCGGAGCGCGGGGGCCGGGGGCCGGGGGCCGCAGCCGCATGCCCGGCGCGCAGCTCGGGCTCAGGGCGCCCGCGGCCGGGCGGGAGGCGGGGGCGGCTGCGCGGGTCGGCGCCCGGCCGCCACCATCCCTCTCGCGCGTCGGCAGGCCGGGACGCCCGGGGTGTCGCCGCTCGGGACGGCTCGGGACCGGGGAGGGGCTGGCTCGGGGCTGGCCGGGCGCAGAGGCTCCCCCGCGCCGCACACTCGGCCGGCGCCTCCGCCCCTTCCCTTCCCTTCCCGTCCCTTCCTCCCCTGGCCCGCGAGGCTCCTCTCTCCTCCTTTCTCCTCCCCTCTCTCCCCTGCCAGGCCCCCGCCCCGCAGCCGCACGGTCCGCTTACGGCTAGGCGGGGCGCTCGGGCTGGGCCAGCTCCGCCCCGCGCGGGACGGCGGGGACGCCCAGGCCCCGGGCGCCCAGGTGGAAGCCCCTCGCGGCGCGTTTGAGCGGTGGGGGCTCGCTGCGGAGTCTTAGCAGCCGGTCACACCCCATTAGCGAGCCCAAATTACTTGGGCCAAAGAAAGTTGTTGGACATTAGAAGGGAGAGCTGGTACTGCGGGATCCTGGCGCCGTCTCCCCATCCCTAAGCCCCACCGCCAGCCCCCGCCTGGCCCGAGGTGAGCCGGAGGCGCCCGGGCTGCCACTGCAGGCGACGGTCTGGGTGGGGAAGGCACAGATTCACACATCTTCCACTTTTCACTTTGTAACTTTTTGCCTTCTTTGAGGATTGGAGACTGGCGGGTATGCCGCTGGTCTTCGTTTTCCTTAGCGATACACTGGCGGTTTCAGTGACCAAACTGGTGGATAAACTCAAAAGTAGATGCCTTATCATTTACAGCTGAGCTGAATCTGACATTGCCAGTTAGAGGTGGGGCGGGGGCTTCTCAGAAGGCGCCCGCAAGGGATCCAGTGGGCTTAGCAGGACCACGACGAATCGGGCCACTGGGGTGATTTACAACCCAGAGGCAGCATTCGTGCAGGAGGAAGTAGTAATAGGATGCCTAATAGGACAGAGAACGCACTGCTATCCAGGCTCTTTGCGGAATGCTGTGTTCAGCTTAACTCCTTACGTCGACTTGTCAACCCTATTGTTATCCAGATGAGGAAACGAGGGTCGGAGGGGTTGACTCGCAGGAGGAAGTGACAGCTGGGATGCCTTGTCCAAAAGTTCAGAATGGCTGGACTAAAGACAAGCAGTACGGAGTAGAGCGGGCGTCTCACCTTTGCAGATCAGAACCCAGCTGGAAGAAGGGCCTGGAGGGATAGGTGGGAAACCGTCCTGACCGCACAGTTCAATGAGTTTGGATCTTCATCTTTATTTGCGTCCACCCCACCCCCCTCCGCCACCACCACTTCCCAGACTCTACCAAGGTGTTGCCTTACTCTTCCCTCCCGCCCCCCCCCAACTAGGGATTGAACCCAGGGGGCATTCCACCTCTGAACTACACCCCCAGCCCTATTTTATATTCTTTATGTTGAAGCAGGGTCTCACTAAGTTGCTGAGGGCCTCACTAAGTAACTGAGGCTGGCTATGAACCTTCGATCCTCCTTTCTCAGCTTCCCAAGTACCAGGGTTATAAGGGTTTGCCACCACACCAGGCTGTAAACTTACTCTTGAAGTACAGTGTGGCTTCCGGCAAACATGAAGCAATCCATAGCACACTCTAAATTTCACAAAAGGCCAGCATCCCACCCTTAAACTGCATACATTGTGTTCTAGAACATCCTCCTGTTTGTTCTGCTGTGAAAGTCATGTTTGACCTGGCAGGATGTTGCACACCTGTAATTCCAGCTATGCAGGATACTGAGGCAGGAGGGTTGCAAGTTGAAGGCCAGCCCTGCAACTTAGACCCTGTTTCAAAATAAAAATAAAGGGCTGGGGTGTAGCTTAGAGGCAGAATGTGCCTGGGTTCAATACCCAGTACCAAAAGAAAGAGTGAGTTGGGAGTATAACTCAGTGGTAGAGCACCCCCTGGTTTCTATCCCCAGCACTGCCACTACAGAAGCTCCCCCAGGTTTATCATGGGATTACCTGCCCCTCAGAACGGTCACCTTGGGGCTACTCTTATCCCTATTTGAGAAGCAGTGATTATAAATAATAGGAAGCTAATGAAAGAGTTTGAACAGGGAGAGATCATGTGCCAAGTGGTGATTTTAAAAGATCTGTCTGGCAGGAGTATGTGGGATGGGTTAGATGGAAAAAGAGCCGAGTCCTGGGAACTGGGCAAACATTGCACTAATAAGTACAAGAATAACTTGCATATGCCAGGCATTCTTTAAGTTTAGGCCCTTATAATGTCAGATCTTCTGAGCACTGCTCTACCCCAAATTGGGTGCTTTACAACTTGAAATAGCCCGCTTAGTCCCACACCCAATGCAGACCTCCACTTACCTGAACTGCACCTGGAAAGTGCTGTGATCCAACCTGCCCCGCTCTCACCAGCCCTCCTCCCGTCCCACCCGGTGGATCCAGGTGCTCCCAACCTGCTGAGACCTGCCATAAGCCGCTGAATGAATCCCAAGTGAGCCATGTCCCATTACCTGAAAACTGGTTTGGAGATGCCTTTTCTAATGCTGAGCTTTTGCTTTCTATGCCCTTTTCCCTAAGAACCCTTCACTCCTCTTACTAAACCAAAGAATGGAGATGCTCTTCAATGCTTTACTCCTTCCTTCTGCTCTAAATTGAGCATGACTGATGCCTCCCCTCAGGCAGGGGACAAGGAAATACTTCACAGAGCCATTGCAACAGTTTCCTTTGTGGCTCCTTGGGCACATTCCCCTGCTGAGCCTCTGGCCTCCAGGGAAGCTGCTGCTTGGATCAGTTTGATTCTCAGGGTTTGAGCATGGACAACCTAGAAAAAAGTTTTATGCTTCTTATTGTTAGTTTTAAAATGTAATTAGAGCCAGGTGTGGTGGCACACGCTTGTAATTCCAGTACTTGGGAGACTGAGACAGAAGGATCACAGGTTCCAGGCTAGCCTCAGCAACTTAGTGAGGCCCTATGCAACTAAATGAGACCCTGTTTCAAAATATAAAAAGGATAAAATGGGTCTGGAGGTATAGCTCAGAGGTAGAATGTCCCTGGGTTCAATCTCCAGTACCAATAAATAAATAAATAGTAATTAGAGCACGGCATGGTGGCACATGCCTGTAATCTCAGTACTTGTGAGGATCACAGGTTTGAGGACAGCCTCAGCAACATAATGAGACTGCAACCTAGCAAGACCCTGCTTCAAAACAAAAAATAAAAAGGGCTGGGGTATAGTTCAAAAGTATAATGCCCCTGGGTTCAATCTCCAGTAACCACCCCCTACATACACACATACACACAGAGTAATTAGTTTCCCAATAATTAAGTATAGAATTAGTATTATGATTCACTACTCCAGTTCTGAGTACATACCCAAAAGAATTGAAAGCAGGAGAGCCAGCCTCAGCAATTTAGGCTCTCTGCAACTTAGTGAAACACTGTTTCAAAATATAAAAAATAGAGCCGGGCGTGGTGGCCCACGCTTGTAATCCCAGCATTCGGAAGGCTGAGACCAGAGGATCTGGGTTCGTGGCCAGCCTCAGCTACCTAGTGAGGCCCTCTGCAACTTAGTGAGACTCAGTTTCAAAATAATGAATAAAAAATAGGGCTGGGGGTATAGCTCGGAGGTAGAATGCCCCTGAGTTCAATCCCCAGTACTGCAAAAAAAAAAAAAAAATATATATATATATATATATATATATAAATATATATATATATAAATATATATATAAATATATATATATATATATAAATATATATATATATATATATATAAATATATAGCTGGGTGTGGTGGCTCACACTTGTAATCCCAGTATTAGGAGGCTGAGACCTGAGGATCTGGGTTAGTGGCCAGCCTCAGCTACTTAATGAGCCCTCCACAACTTAGTGAAACCCTGTTTCAAAATAAAGAATAAAAGATAGGGCTGGGGGTGTAGCTCAGAGGTAGAATGCCCCTGGTTTCTATCCCCAGTACCGAAAAAAAATTATATATATAATTATCTATATATATTATATATACTATATATACTTATAAATTATATATAATATATATAAATTATGCATATATTAATTAAAATGAGGCTGGGAGTATAGCTCTGGGGTAGAATGCTCCTGGCTTCTCCATTCAATCCCCAGTACCACAGGGGGAAGAAAAAAAGAACTACTAGGGCTGGGGATGTAGCTCAGTTGTAGAATACTTGACTGGTATGCTCAAAGCCCTGGGTTCAACCCCCAGCACCACAAAAACAAAAACAAAAAGAAAGGACTAAAAAATTACCTACATGAAACTTCCCTGTTTCATAATTCGGGTTTACAGGATAACTTATTCCCACAGCGAATACTCATATTGTACAATTCAGTTCATAATCCAGGTCAAAAATACTCTGACACAGTGCTAGGCAGGTTGGTGCATGCCTGTACTCTCGTGTAGTCAGCAGGCTGAGAAGGCAGGAGGGTCAGAAATATGAGGCTAGCCTGGATAACTTAGGAAGACCCTCTCTCAAAATAGAATTTTTAAAAGGATGGGAATGAGCCAGGCATGGTAGCACACACTTGTAATCCCAGTACTTGGGAGGCTGAGACCGGAGGATCAGACTTCGAGGCCAGCCTCAGCTACTTAGTGAGGCCCTCCATAACTTAGTGAGACCCTGTTTCAAAATAAAGAATAAAAAATAGGGCTGGGGGTGTAGCTTGGAGGTAGAATGCCCCTAGGTTCAATCTCCAGTACCAAAAAAAAAAAAAAAAAAAAGGATGGGAATGGGGTATGATGGTACATGCCTATAATCCTAGTACTTGGGAGACTGAGACAGGAGGATCACAAGTTCATGGTCAGCCTCAGCAACTTAGAACCTCAATAATTTAGTGAGACTCTCAACAACTTAGTGAAACCCTGTTTCAAAATTAAAACATATATAATATAATATATATATAATTTTAACAGCATTTTAAACTTATTTATGGTGTGGCTAGCAACCCTTGTTAAATAAGTCATATTTTTTTCCTATTTTTTTCTTTTGTTTTGGTACTAGAGATTAAACCCGGGGGCATTCTACTTCTGAGATATACCCTGGTCCTTTCTTTCTTTCTTTCTTTATTTTTATTTATTTTCTTGCAGTACTGGGGATTGAGCCCAGCGGCACTCTACCCCTGAGCTACACCACCTGTCCTATTTTTTGTTCTTTAATTGAAAACAGGGCCTCACTAAGTAGCTGAGATTAGCCAAGAACCTGGATCCTCCCGTTTCCGTTTATTTTTATTTTGAAAGAGAGTCTCACTAAGTTGCTGAGGCTGGCCTCAAACCTGTGGTTCTCCTATCCTAGCCTCCCAAGTCCTGGGATTGTAGGCATGTGCCCTGTGCTCAGCAAGATGTTTTTTACCTCTCTGTTCATATAATTATCCATCCTGAAAATACTCATTACTTATTATACCTTACTGAGAGCAATTTTTCAAAGGTTAATTTTGAGACTATTTTTGAGATTATGTATTTCAAAGGGAATGTAAGTTTTCCAGCTGTCATGAACTGACATATTTTAAAGCAATTTCCATAGCCAGGCATTGTGGTGCACACCTGTAACTCTAGTACTTAGGAGGATGAGACAGGAAGATTGCAGGTTCAAGCCAACTCTTACTAACTTTGTGAGACCCTGATTCAAAATTTAAAAATAAGCCAGGCATGGTGGCACACACTTATAATCCCAGTACTTGGGAGGCAGTGACTGAAAGATCTCAGGTTCAAAGCCAGCCTTGGGAACTTAGTGAGGCTCTCATCAATTTAGTGAGACTTTGTTAATAAATAAAAAATAAAAGGGCTGAGGGTGTGGCTCACATGTAGAATACTCCTATGTTCAATTCCCAGCAAGCAAGTAAGTACAAAAGAAAGAAAAAGGAAGAAAGAAAGGAGAGAGGGAAGGAAGGAAGGAAAAGAAAAAGGAAATAGTGGTGGGTGTATAGCTCAGAGGTAGAACACCCCTGGGTTCAATCCCTAGTACCCCCAACACACACACACACACATATGAAAAAAATCCATTAATAAAATTATAGTAAGGGTTGGGATATTTTTCATGCTTATTTTCTTTTTTAATTTTTTATAATAATTGTTACATTGTAATCACACATCCTTGTTAGGTACAAGATAATAAAGGCATATATGCACACATTTCTCATTTAACCCTTCACCAATTCCCACCCCACTCCCTCGCCCTCCCTCCTTCTCAAGTTCAGTTTAGTGATTGACTTTGATATATTTGTGAAAGTACATCATGTGCATTGGGGTGTCTCCCCCCCCCACCTGTCCATCCTCGATAAGCATGCTTATTTTCAGAGATCTTTTTTTTTAATTGTCAGTTGGGCTTAGACAACCCAGAGGCAATCTCTACTAGTCTTTCTCTAAGTGCCCCTTTTCCGCTCCAGCAAAGCTATCACAGTTTGCTTCTCTTTTCCTAGAAGCTATTCCACAGCAAGCAGGGATTCTTTTCCAGTTATTTCAGTAGAAAGTACAATGAATGAAAACAAGTACATGCACAGAGTTTAAGTCAATTGTGTTTAGAGACTTCTTGAGTGAGTGTCAGAAATAAAGGAGTAAGCAGGAGATGGAGAAGAGATAGAGGGCAGGTATGCCGGCCCGTGCAGGTGGAGAAAAGCCACAGCAGGGGGAGGTAAGACAAGGGCCTAGCACAGACACAGAGGTATCTGAAGACCAGAGAAAGAAGCCGGTTGGCAGGAATGTTCTTGGAAGCAGAGCCAGCTTCTCCTCGACCACCTGAGGATCACTCTCTTTTTTATTTTCCTTTCCTTGTCCACTCCACATTCCTTCCTAGCCCTTCCCTTCTTACTTCTGCTGACCTTGTCCTGGCAATGCCAGTGGCCCTCAACACAGTGTTTAGCTGGCCGCTCAGCAGCCTCTTAGAAGGCAGGACAAGCTTCTGACCCCTACGCTTCTTGGGGAACATGCTTTTCAGGGCAGGGATGGAGGCTGAGCAGCTGCTGGAGAACCAGATCTGCAGGGAGCCACAGGTTGGCTGCCAGCCCAAGTCCCAACTTTGACCCGTCTGCCTGGCTGACCCTGCTTCTGTAGAAAGAGCATGGATCCTCGTGTTCAATTGTTAGTGGCGGAAAACTGAGAATCTACACCCAGAATCAGAGACTCGAAGTCCTGTCCAGTCCTCGAGGCCACAGGCTCTGACCTCCGTTTGCTCCTCTGGAAAGCCAAGGGGCTGGCCCCAACAGAGCCGGCTCTGTAATTACCACGTGTGAAGTCAGATGTGTTCAGCACTTGGTGGCAGGCTTTGGTGTACATAACCTGATCTGCCAACTAAAAATTATTCTTCTTCAAAAAACCATTGCCCTTCAACAGAAGATGTAAGGCCTGTTTCAACATGCTCTCTCTGCAGGAAGGCTATCTCACGGGAGGACTCTGAAAATGATCACTCTCCTCTTTAAAGGATGTCCCGAGGGCTCCCCTTGCTAATCCACCCCAGCTATTTAATTGTCAATTACGACAAATTCTTCAGTCTCTGGAACCCACAATCTTTTGATGGTATGTGTGTGTATGGGGAGGAGGTGGTACTGGGGATTGAATCCAGGAACATTCTACCTCCAAGCTGTACCCCCAGCCCTATTTTATTTTTTATTTTGAAACAGGGTCTCACTAAGTTGCAGGCCTTGCTAAGTTGCTGAGCCTGACCTTGAACCTGTAATCTTCCTGTCTCAGCCTCCCATGTACTGGGATTACAAGCTTGCACTGCCGCACCTGGCTTTAGTTTTTGTTTTTGAAACAGGGTCTTTCTAGGTTACTGAGAGTCTCACTATGTTACTAAGGCTGTCCTCGAACCTGTGATCCTCCTGTCTCAGATTTCCAAGTACTGGGATTACAGTATGGCACGTCCACATCCAGCCTTTTGATAGTTTTCTTTTCTCCCAGTTTCAGGGGAGATCTAGTTACTGTCTCCTCCAACAGTTCAGAGACCATTAAATAAACACAATGCCTGCAGTGCCCACAGAGGGTCTTCGTAGGCTCAACTATATATTCAGAACACTGTTCCAGGTTGCGGGCAGAACAGTGATATGTGCACTAAGGGGGGAAGGGTGAGAAAATGTTATCAAGTGAAGGGAGGAAGAGGAACAGAGACTAGATGGCCGTCCCCAAAGGGCCCATTCATTCCCTCCTCCTAGGCCTGGCACCCTGTAGTATTTCTCTGCCTGCTTTGGTGTGCTGGGTCCTGGTTCTGTGAGTTTCTAAGCCAGGGTGATGTGGGAAAAAATGAGATGCATTAATACCAGACCAGATCCACAAAAGCCTCCCTCTGAGCTCCTCCACGAGTTCCACTTTCCCGTGTGTTGCCAAATAGCTCAGATCCATGGCCAAAAATGAAACTTTTCTCACATGAGCACAAGTATAAGACAGTTTAATAGCAACTTAATAGATTATCAAAACACAAGAAAACAACATATGAAAGAAACTAAAGACACAAAATCCAGCAAAACCACAGGAGAAAGCTCTAGTCATCCCCAGACCATGGGAAAACTGCACCATGGAGGGCCTGCTGGGAGGGCTGGTCAGCAACCTCTGGAGTCCTGGTCAGAACAGACTGGTCCCGATCTAGGCGGCGCGTCCACTCACAGATGAGACCTCAGAGAAGTGCCTCAGCTCTTTTTTTTTTTTTTGCGGTACTGGGGATTGAACCCAGAGGCATTCTACCTCCGAGCTCCACCCCCAGATCTATTTTTTTATTATTTATTTTGAAACAGGGTCTTCCTAAGTTGTGGAGGGCCTCACTAAGTAGCTGAGGCTGGCCTCGAACCCGGATCCTCCAGTCTCAGCCTCCCAAATGCTGGGATTACAAGTGTGTGCCACCACGCCCGCATGCCTCAGCTCTTATGGGAACAGCTGCCTGCACTTTGTATGAATCAACTGAGGCAAGCTTTTTTTTGGCTGGGAATTGAACCCAGGGGCATACTACCTCCAAGCTACACCCCCACCCCTATTTTATTTTTATTTTGAAACAGAATCTTGCTAGGTTGATAAGGGTTTCACTACTTGCTGAGGTTGTCCTCCAACCTGCAATCCTCCTGTCTCAGCCTCCCCAAGGAGGCAAGTTATTTGACAGTCAGCCCAAGGTAGCCAGTCAAATATCCCATCAAGCCAGTTTTCCTCTGGCATCTTAGCTTCGTAAGGTCTAGTAAGCAGGTTGATAAATTAAGTGTATTAAGTAATGATAATGGTAATAAAGCAATACATCAAGGCAGCAAACAAAATAATCAGTATACCTTGTAGCAAGAAGGTGTAATGATCTCCCTATCACTAAAAGCAAATTGAGAAAAACAAGGTTAAAACTTTAAGAGAAGCCGGGCGTGGTGGCGCACGCTTGTAATCCCAGCATTCGGGAGGCTGAGACCGGAGGATCCGGGTTCGCGGCCAGCCTCAGCTACCTAGTGAGGCACTACGCAACTTAGTGAGACGCGGTTTCAAAATAAAGAATAAAAAATAGGGCTGGGGATATAGCTCGGAGGTAGAACGCCTCTGAGTTCAATCCCCAGTAC
>PVLC010000644.1:47437-61168 GCA_004027655.1 Graphiurus murinus | reverse complement strand
CTTTAAGAGAAAGGTGTAGGGTATGGTGGCACACACCTGTAATCCCAGCACTTGGGAGTTTGAGCCAGGAGGATCACAGGTTCAAGTCCCTCCTCAGTAGCTTAGTGAGGACTTTAGCAACTTAGTGAGACTCTGTTTCAAAATAAAAAATAAAAAAAAAAAAGTAAGCCAGGCGTGGTGGCACATGCTTGTAATCCCAGAATTTGGGAGGCTGAGCCCGGAAGATCTGGGTTCGCGGCCAGCCTTAGCTACTTGGTGAGGCACTCTGCAACTTAGTGAGATCCTGTTTCAAAATAAAAACTAAAAATAGGGCTGGGGATGTTTTTCAGAGGTAGAATGCCCCTGAGTTCAATCCCCAGTACTGCAAAAAATAAAAAAGTAAAATGGCTGGGAATATAGTTCAGAGGTAGAATGCTCCTGGGTTCAATCTAAAGTACAAAAAAAAAAAAAAGTTTGAGGGAAGTGGAGGGGGAGACTCACGTCACCATGTGTGCTCCACCCTGAATTGATGCAAAAAACTAGACATAATGGAAAGGAGCCTGAATCATCACTGGGCAGGGGAGGTCATTAGAAACATAGGAATGAAAACAGACACCACCTGATTAAGTTCTGGTATTTGTATTCACACTTTGGGGATTTTTTTAAACTTAGGATAATAGCAGAAAATAAAAATATTCTTAGAAAGCAACAAATGCTGCCCAATGGAATAAGAATTATGTATGGTTTAGTGTAGACTGTATTAGTTAATTGTCTTCAGTAAGAAAATGATAAAAACACTTACTTTGGGCTGCTACGAAATGCTTTCTCTTAGCCAGGATTCTATTAACTTGCTTCTATATTCTAGGACATTCTTTGCTGCAGGATGTCACTTGATGGAAAGACGGCTTTTATCCTTACATTCAATAAATATTGTTGAGGACTTTCCATGTAGCAGAGAAATGAGATAGAGGGTGGTCCTTGGGGATGCTCAGGTCAGCATGATAAAGGTAATACTGAGGATGGGCAGGGCATTCGTGGCTGTCCCAAATCCCCCAATTCCAATGGGGAATGCATTTTTGGCTGGGACCCCATGCCGAGGTTATTATCTCCACCAAAAGAAAAGAAGAAGCTTCAAAGACTCCTCCATCACCACAGCTGATCAGTGATGGAGAGCCAGAGAGAGAAGTGGAGATCTCCCAAGCAAAGAAGGAAGCCACAGCTGGGGTAGTAGGTAACCAGCAGTAGGTATGTTGCAGGCGATTTCAGATGAGTTACTTTAATAGAGCTAATGCTTTATGAAATTGGAACAATGTAAGAAAGAGTATTTTGCTTTTGATACTAAAGAACCATCAACCTGTGAGCTCCAGGAAGATGAAGTCTGTGTTTCATCCGCTGCTGTATTTGCATCTGCCACCAAAGCCTAGGAGATACGGGACACTCTGGGTTTCAAATATATGCCTCATTGCCCTTGCGGGCCGTTGGCACAGCCTACCTGTGTCACTAATTTGGCATTCAATGACACAGAGGTAGGCTCTGGAGTTGGCCTCAAATCCTGGCTGTGCCACTTGCTAGCTATGTGACTTTGGACAAGCTGCTTGCCTCTAATTCACCCAACTACTGAGCAGGGATAATAATAGACCAACTTCATAACTACCATAAAAATTAAAGGAAGCCAGGTGTGGTGGCACACACCTATAATCCCAGTACTTGGGAGGCTTAGACAGGAAGATCACAAGTTTAAGGCCAGCCTCAGCAACTTAGTAAGGCCCTCAGTAACTTATTGAGACCCTGTTTCAAAATAAAAAATAGAGCTGGGGATAGAGCTCAGAGGTAGAACGTCCCTCAGTTCAATCCCCAGTACCACAAAACAAATAAAAGGGTTAATACACATGAGGCACACTGTGCCCAGTAGACAGCAGATGCTCCATTATACACTGACTAGTAGTATCGCTGTTGTATAAACTGCCTCTCATCAGGAAGCAGCAGAGTGTGCCCTGATTGGCCCACACATTGTGATTGTGGGATCAAAAAATATGTTACCAGACCTGCAGAAATTATGAGGCCTTTGGTGGCTTGCCCCGGGCTCTTGCCTTTGAGGGAGAAGAACCCCACAGTGCTGCAGGCTCTCCCCAGCCTCATTCTCTGACCTCGATTTCTGCAGTGAGTTGTCAGTTGACAACAAACCGGAATTCTGAGATCGCTGGGGGGAAATCCCAGCCAGACCTTGCTCACCTCACCAAAGTTGATGAAAGACCAAAACTTGCTACTACTAGTGTCCTCCCTCCCCTTTTAACTTTTAACGGAATTTTAGTGAAAATTGATTTATTGCCTTTTTTTTTTATTTTGTAAAAGTACCACTAGCCATCCTGGGAGCACACGCCTATAATTCCAATACTTGGGAGGTGGAGACAGGAGGATTGTAGGTTTGAGGTCAGCCTCAGCAATTTAGTGAGACCCTCAGCAACTTAGGAAGACCCTGTTTCAAAACAAAAAATTAGCTGGTGTGATGACATATGCCTGTAATTCTGGTACTTGGAAGGCTGAGACAGGAGGACTGCAGGCTTGAGGCCAGTCTCAGCAATTTAGCAAGACCCTGTTTCAAAATTAAAATAAATAAGTAAATAAATAAATAAAGGGCTGGGGATGCAGCTTGAAAGTAGAATGTCCCTGGGTTCAATCCCCAGTACAAAAAGAAAAAAAAAAAATCACTATTATGTAATGGGGACCTGCTTCTAACCCTGGCTGCTAAAAGATGACATTTTCCTCCTTTGTCTTCCCCCTTTTCTTCACCTGTTATTAAATAATATGTTCTTATCCATTTGCTGATGGAAGGGGACCTGGCACCTATGGATCTGAACTGACTCTAGGAAGACTTAGACATGAACTCTGTCCCTTCTGATAAATAGACCTACATGACCCTGGCCTGCAGACCTGAATAAGAACTGACTCAAAAGAAATTCAAACATGGTATCTCTTCTGATAAATAGACTAGTGTGACTGGCATCTGTTGATCTATATAAGAACTGACTAAAGGAAGACTTAAATGTGAACTGTGTTCCTTCTGATAAGCACTCCTACCTGACCCTGGACTGCAGATCTGAATAACAACTGAATCAAAGAAGACTTAAACATGAATTACATCGAATTCTACCTTCAAGCTAATCCCCACACTGATTTTTATTTCTTATTTGGAAACAGGGTCTTGCTAGGTTGATGAGAGTCTTACTACTTGCTGAGGCTGTCCTCAAACCCACGTTCCTAGCCAGGTGTGGGGGATCCAGGTTTTCGGGCAGCCTCAGCTACTTAGTAAGGCCCTCTGAAACTTAGTGAGACCCTGTTTCAAAATAAAGAATAAAATATAGGGCTGGGGGTGTAGCTCGGAGGTAGAATGCCACTGGGATCAAGCCCTAGTACCACAAAAATTAAAAAAAAAAAATCAATAAATTAAAAAAACACATTCCTCCCGTCTCAGTCTCCCAAATACTGGGATTACAAGTATGTGCCACCAAACCCAGCTGAGCTAGCTTTTAAAAGAGACTTGATTCCTTTGTTGGGGAGAATCCAGGGCTTGTTCCTGAACACTAAAGTTCACTGGTTTCTGCTTTGCTGGTAAATCAATAAAGTCAATAAATTTCTTTTTCCTTCTTCCCAAAGGCTTGTCCCAATTATTTGATCCAACAAATTGGGGTAAGTACTAGGATTTGGTACAACTAAATAAAATGTTGATTATCTGAACAGTTGTATCAAGTTTTATTTATTTTATTTTTTAATTTAATTTAATTTATTATTATTTTTTTTTTGCGGTACTGGGGATTGAACTCAGGGGCATTCTACCTCCGAGCTATACCCCCAGTCCTATTTTTTATTCTTTATTTTAAAACAGGGTCTCACTAAGTTGCGGAGGGCCTCACTAGGTAGCTGAGGCTGGCCTCGAACCCGGATCCTCTGGTCTCAGCCTCCCAAATGCTGAAATTACAAGCGAGTGCCACCACGCCCAGCTTGTATCAAGTTTTATGAACCACTGATATGACACTAACATTAATAAAGGCTCTTAGTTATAGAGGCTGGAGATAGAGCTCAGTGGTAGACCTTGTGCTAAGCATGTGCCAGGCCTTGGATTTGATCCCCAGCCTCCTAAATGAGTAAACAAATATTTACATTTATGTATTATAAGACCAATAAAAGGCACAATGTATGGCCAGCCTCAGCTGCTTAGTAAGGACCTCCACAACTTAGTGAAACCCTGTTTCAAAAAATAAATAAAAAAATAGGACTGGGGACCTAGCGCGGAGGTAGAATGCCCCTGGGTTCAATCCCCAGTACCGCAAAAAAAAAAAAAAGAATAAAAATAGGGTTGGGGGGAGGGGGGAACTTGGAGATGGAATGCCCCTAGGTTCAATCCCCAGGACTGAAAAAAATAATCAAAGAATCCCACTAGAAGTTGACTTTTCTGCAAACCATAGGAGACAGCGCCACCTACTGGCAGAGAATCTGACCAGCTGCTAGCCAGGGCAAGAGGGCAGTGGTCATAGGCAAAGCTCCCCAGAAGATTTAGGTCTCAAGCGGTTTTGGTGGTGATGCCACCTGGATACCTGATCACCTTCTCCATAGGAGGGGGAAGCTGCTGAGCTTCTTGTGCATAACAGACTTGATTTCTAGACTCTCAGGGGAAGACATGGGAAATGACGTGGCTTCAAACTTGGTCCTGAGGTGCTAAGCCCTGGCTTAAAGCAGCGGTCCTCAAACTCTCCTGCACATTACAATCACCCAGGAGCTTTACCCACGAACCCACGAAGGGCCTGTGCTGTGCCCCGGCATTAGTGATGGGTATAGCTTCCCAGGTGATTCATGTTCTGCGAAGACCTCAGAAAACCTTCAATCTGAAGCAGAGCTCCACCGCAATGCCACACAGCAGTGCCTGTCTTAGGGCCATATCAACCCTGAGGTTGGAGAAGCCCCTGCATGACAGTCCACTTGCACACATCTTTATCACGGTATAACGGCCATACAAAAAGCTGTACATATATCAAGGACAATCTGACAACTCCTGACATGTGTATACTCATGAAACCATCGCCACAAAGTAATGACCTGTAAGACTCACTCTTCAAGATTGAGCTGTAAGAGTCCTGCTTCACGGTTCACACTTGTTCGATGCCAGGCACTGTGCTGGGTGAGTGGGAGACACCGTTCATGACCTCTCTCTGGGGACCTGAGTCCAGCACCCACTGGGACCCAAGGGAAGCAGCACTTTTTTTTTTTTTTTCTGGTACTGGGGATTGAACCCAGGGGCATTCTACCTGGGAGCTATACCCCCAGCCCTGTTTTTTTATTCTTTATTTTGAAACAGTGTCTCACTAAGTTGTGGAGGGCCTCACTGAGGTTGGCCGTGAACCCGGATCCTCCTGTCTCAGCCTCCCAAGTACTGGGATTACAAGTGTGTGCCACCATGCCCGGCTGGGAGGCAGCACTTCTACTTGACAGTGTGGGAGAGTTGGCCAGAGGACAGGGTGGTTTAGCTGACCCACTCAGGTGGAGGTATTTGTGTGTGGTGTGGTGTGGCCTACCTGGTTCCTCCCCACACACCCCTGAATCAGTCAGCTTTTCATCACCTGATATAAATCAACTTAACAGGAGATAAGGGCCGAGCATGTCAGAGCACACCTGTAATCCCAGTACTACAGAAATTGACAGGAGGTATGCAGGTTCAAGGCCAGCCTCTGCAACTTAGGAAGTCCCTCTGCAACTTAGCAAGACCCTGCTTTAAACTAAAAAATAAAAATAGGGCCAGGTGTGGTGGCACACGCTTGTAATCCCAGCATTTGGGAGGCTGAGACTGGAGGATCCGGGTTCGAAGCCAGCCTCAGCTGCTTAGTGAGGCACTCCACAACTTAATGAGACCCTGTTTCAAAATAAAAAAATAGGGCTGGGGCTGTAGCTTGGAGGTAGAATGCCCCTGGGTTCCATCCCCAGTACCAAAAAATAAATAAAATAAAAAATGAAAATAAGGCTGGGTTGTAGTGCAAAGGTAGAATGCCCCTGGATCAATCCCCAGTAACACACACACACACACACACACACACACGAAAGGTTTATTTGCTCACAGTTTCAGAGGTTTCAGTTTGTGGTTTATCCCTGTTGCTGCGGGCTCGAGGCAGCACAGTACATCACGGCAGGAGCATGAGGCAGAACAGCTCACCTCATGGCAGCCAGGAAGCAGGAAAGAGAGAGAGATCCCCTTCAAGGGCATGCCCCCAAAGCCCTAACTCCTCACTAGGCCCCGCCTCCTAAAGGTTCCACCAACTCCCAATAGCACCACAGGCTGGCATCTGAACCTTTAGTCTCTGGCCTTCGGAGGACTCTCCAGATCCAAACCACAGTGCCCCATTCAGGTATTAAGTCCTACAGCCCAAGGCGATGGTATGAGAAAGTCAGGCCTTGAGGCCTTGGGGAGGTCATGAGGGTGGAGCTCTCATGAATGGGATTCATGACCTTATAAAAGAGGCCCTGGGCTGGGTACGGTGGCACACACCTGTAATTCCAATACTTGGGAGGCTGAGACAAGGAGGATCGAAGGTTCAAGGCTGGTCTCAGCAATTTAATGAGACCCTCAGAAGCTTAATGAGACCCTGTTTCAAAAATAAAAATAAATAAGTAAAAAGAGGCTGGGAGGCCTGTGGTGGTACACATCTATAATCCCAGTACTTGGGGGGCTGAGACAGGAGGATCGCAGGCTCAAGCCAGTCTCAGAAATTTAGCAAGACCTTTTTTCAAAAATGAAAAATAAAAAGGGCTGTGGATGTAGCTAAGAGGTAGAATGCCTCTGGTTTAATTTCCAGTACCAAAAAAGTAAATATTAAGAAAAAATAAATGAAAGATCCAGAATAACCAAAGCAATTTTGAGCAAAACCAGCAATCACATTACCTTATTTTAAATTATACTACAGAGCTATACTGAAAAACAGCATGGTACTGACATAAAACAGACACATAGACTAATAGAATAGAATAGAAGATACAGAGACAAACCCACAAAGATACCATCATCCAATCCTTGACTTCTTGACAAAGGAGCCAAAAACACATATAGGAGAAGAGAAAACCTTTTAATTTTTTTATTTTGGTACTGGGGATTGAACACAGGAACATTCTACCTCCTTGCTACAACCCAGCCCTATTTTGTTTTTCATTTTGAAACACACTTACTAAGTTGCTGAGGGTCTCACTAAATTGCTGAAACTGGCCTCAAATCTGTAATCCTCCTGTCTCAGTTTCCCAAGTATTGGGATTACAGGTGTGTACCACCACGCCTGGATACAATGGAGTATTACTCAGTCATCAAGAATAAAATTATGTCATTTGTGGGAAAATGGATAGAAGTGAAGAACATCATGTTAAGTAAAATAATCCAGACCTACAAAGTCAAGGCTTATATGTTCTCGCATATGAAAAAGCTAAGGGAGAAAGGGGGAAAGGGAATCTCAGAAATACTGCAGGGAGACTGGTAAGGCAGAGGATCGGGCTCAAAGGGAGAGAGAAGAAGAGAGAGAGAGGAGATACTAGGGGATGAAATTGACTAAATTACATGACGTGCAGGTACTAATATATCATAGTGAGTCCCACTATTACGTATAATTATAATTCACTAATAAAAAGTATACAGAAGCATATGCATATATTTGTGGTACTGGGGATTGAGCCCAGGGGCATTCTACCTCTGAGCTATACCCCCAACCTTTTTTATTTTTATTTATTTATTTTGTTTGTTTGAAAACAGGGTCTCACTAGGCTGCTGAGAGTCTCACTACATTGCTGAGGCTGTCCTCGAACTTGGAATCCTCCTGTCTCAGCCTCCCATGTACTGAGATTAGAGGTGTGCACCACTACACCCAATTTAAAAATATTTTTTAAAAAAGAATTTTCTCTGCCAGGCATGGTAGCATACATTTGTTTGGTTTGCAGCCAGCCTCAGCAATTTAGGAGGCCCTCAGCAACTCATCGAGAAACTTTTTCAAAATAAAAAGGGGTGTAGCCCAGAGGTAAAATGCCCCTGGGTTCAGTCCCTAGTACTGCAAAAAAAAAAAAAAAAAAGAAAAAGAAAAAAGTTTCTCCGACTCCAGGCCTCCTCCCAATATTTAGGCCTTATGCTAATTGTATCCCCTTATGCCATGGGCTCACTCAAGTCAATCCTGGTGACAAGGAGGGACGGGATTCCAACCGGGCCAACCCCTGCACAGGGCAGTAGGATCAGCCCTACCCCAAAAGCTTGGCTGCTTCGCTGCAGTGGAGGAGTGGGTTAAGCAGGGAGTTGGCAGCCAAGACTGTCTGTGGCTGTAAGACACCAGCTCGGGTAACCCACCAGCCCCTCCCGAGGACAGCAGCCGTCAACTGCTCCAGCTTGTCATGTGTCATGCTTGCTATAGGCTGTCTGCTATGTGCATCGCCAAGAGCCCCAGACACAGGAAAGGACACCATCTACCAAAGACACTTTATTGTGTTACCGTTTACAATTAACAGTGAAGAACAAATAATAACATAAAAACACCTTGCAAGGGGAACAGATATGAGACTCACACAAGGGAATTACTAACATTTAAAAAGACTGCTGGATGTTGTGCTCGCCCTATTCCTGGGTGTGTACGCAGCTCAGCCCGTGTCCTGGGCTGGCTGGGGTCCCTCTGAGATACCTATGGAGCCTGCTTCACGAGACTGGACATCTGTACTCCTGGGCACAAGCTCACTCTCAGCCAAGCAGAGCCTGCCATTGGAAGGCCCTCCAGCTTCTTCCTGCTCCTGCACGGCGGCCTCAGCTCCACCTCGGGAGGATTGAGCAGTGGAGCACTCCGGTGTCCACTGTCCACAGAGGAGGGGACTCGAGGGAGAGGGAAGGCCCAGGGGCGGCCTCCTCTACTCATTTTCCCAGTGCAGCTTCCTTGGCCTCTTCCTCTTCTGTCACTGGCCATGTTTTTTCCTCTCCGCCTCTCCTACCAACCAGCATTTCAAAAACTCTACAGTGCACCCCATGGTGGACATTTCTAGTCCAAACCTAGTTAACATCAAAAAGTTCCTGGGTTCCCAAGGAGTCCTCTTGAAAAAGCTGTCAGACATGTCTCTTTCTTGTCTTGGGGTGAGAGCAGGTAGTGCTGGGGTAAAACTCCTACCTGGGGAGGATAAAAGCAGCAGCAGCGTCCTTATCCAGACTCTGAGAGTGAGGAGTAAAGGGCCGCACGTCTCTCGCCCCACAGCTGATTCTCCCTGGAGCATTAGGCCTCACATCTGCAGGCTGTTGACTCAGAGCAACATTCTCCCAGGAAGAAGGAGCTTTCCACTAGATTAGAGATGGTTACTGTTGCCCCACCAGGAAAACAAAACACCTAGCCATTGTCTTAGTACTTTGTACTGATTGGAGAAAATCAACTATCTTACAAGTGCTAACAGTATCCATGGCACAGACACTCCTTGGCAAGCTGCATTTCTTGCAAACATTCACAGCTTCCCCAGAGGCTGGCAGGTGTAGACGGGAGGGAGCACAGCGGGCCAGACCTTCCACAGCGGCGGGAATTCTCCAACTCTTCCTAAATACTTGAAATGATAGCTTGTACACTGGGCTTGGGTCATGGGCGGTTCTAAGTGTTTATCATTCTAGACAGAGAGAAAAAGAGACAACACTCTTAGAAAAGAAACACTCCAACAAAAAAATATGAGGAAATCTAGATTCATAAATTATTAACATTATTGTTTTGTCTTTTGGTTTAGAACTAGGGATTAAACCCAGGGGCATTTTTGCACCCCCCAACTCTTTTAATTATTATTATTATTATTATTATTATTATTATTGTTATTATTATTTTGTGGTACTGGGGATTGAACCCAGGGGCATTCTACCTCTGAGCTACAACCCGAGCCCTTTTCATTTTTATTTATTTATTTATTTATTATTAATTTATTTATTTTTGCAGTACTGGGGGTTGGACCCAAGGGCATTGTACCTCTGAGGTACACCCCCAGCCCTATTTTTATTCTTTATTTTAAAACAGGGTCTCACTAAGTTGTGGAGAGCCTCACAAAGTAGCTGAGGCTGGTTGTGAACCTGCAATCCTCCTGCCTCAGCCTCCCAAGTACTGGGATTACAAGTGTGTGCCACCACGTCTGGCTTATTTATTTTGAAACAGGGTCTCGATTGCTCAGAGTCTTGCTACATTGTGGAGGCTTGTCTCAAACCTCCAGTCTTCCTGTCTCAGTCTCCCAAGTATTGGGATTACAGGAGTGCATCACCATACCCGGCTCTATTTTTCATTTTTGAAACAGGGTCTCGCTAAGTTACTGAGGGTCTTGCTACATTGCTAAAGCTAGCCTTGAACCTAGAATCCTCCCAAGTACTGCAATTACACAGGAGTACCACCACATGTAGCTTCTTTTGTCTCTTGATGTTTTTGTTTTTAAATATTTTCTTTTTTTTAAAAGTTGCTCAGCTTCTCCTTCTCAGCCTCCTAAATACTGGAATTACAAGCATGCACCCTCTACCCGGCTTTTGTCATTGTTTTTAAAATCATTTCCCCCGTTACCCCTTCTTCCTCTTTCTTCACTACTGTCCTTTCTTCGGATCTCAGTGCCCTGGGGCTCTTCACCCCAGTCAGTCACCTCTCATCAGCTCCCTACTTTCAACATTTCATTCAAAGCTCGCTAAGTAGCCGGCTCTGGTTATCCAGTGCAAGTCTAACGATTATGGCCATTCTCCTCGCAAATCCTCCCAAGGAAATAAAATATTACCGGCCTAACTTGTCTCATCTCTTTAGAAAGTGATTGAGTTGCCTTGAGGTCTGCGGGGAGACCCTCACACAGCCAGGCTGACGAGGACCCGGCAGTTCTGTCCTGGACCTGCCCTAGGACCTGAGCCTTTTCACCGGTGGAAACACAAGTTGATAATGTAAAGGAACTTTCAGGGCATCTAAATTAAGCTGCTCTTTTTTTATAGGTGAGGGAATAGAAGGCCCGAGAAATGAAGTGATAGACCTAAAGATGAGTTAGGGACCAGGTGGTAACTATTTACAACAGCAGGGAGCTTCCTCCTTGATCTTGCTCTTTTGATTCAAACAAAACAAAAAGCCTCTGTGGCAGCCAGGGATTGAGGAGGGTACAGGAACATGGCTCCCTAGTCTGTGCAGGGGCGGTTCATTCTGCAAAATCAAAGAGAAGGCCCACTCACCTAGTAGTCAGGGCGAGGCATGCTGCTTCTGTGGTTCTCATAGGGGTTTTGCGCCCGAAAGTCTTTGGAAGCCACTGTCTTGACTTTGGGGAAGATGCTCCCCTCGGCTCCTGGGTTGCTGAACCCTGTCTGCTGTAGTCGCAGATTCTGGAAGTCATTCTCAATCAACTGCTGCTCTTCAATATTTTCCTTCTTGTTCTTTGCTCTGCAATCAGTAACAGAAATTAGGATCTGACAAGGACAGAAAGTTCCTTGAAGTAAATGCTAATGTTCTTTTTAGACACATTTTTAAAATTTCTTTTAAATTTTTTATTTTTTTTGGTACTAGGATTGAACCCAGGGGCATTTACCTCCAAGCTACACCCCTAGCCCTATTTTATTCTATTTTAAATTATTAGCCTGGCACGGTGGCACATGGTTATAATCCCAATACCTGGCAGGCTGAGACAGGAGGATCCGGGTTTGAAGCCAGCCTCAGCTACTTAGTGAGGCTTTCTGCAACTTAGTGAGACCCTGTTTCAAAATAAAAATTACAAAATAGTACTGGGGGTGTAGCTTGCGGGTAGAATGCCCCTGGCTTCAATCCCCAGTACCGCAAAAAAAAAAAAAAAATTATTATTATTATTATTATTATTATTATTATTATTATTATTTTGTTGTTGCAGTACTGGGGATTGAACCCAGAGGCATTCTACCTTCGAGCTAGCCCCCAGCCCTATTTTTTTATTCTTTATTTTGAAACAGGGTCTCGATAAGTTGCAGAGAGCCTCACTAAGTAGCTGAGGCTGGGCACAAACCTATGATCCTCGTGTCTCAGCCTCCCAAGTGCTGGGATTACAAGCATGTGCCACCACACCTGGCTTTATTTTTATTTTTGAAACAGGGTTTCGCTAGGTTGATGAGAGTCTCACTATTTGCTGAGGCTGTCCTCAAACCTGTGATCCTCCTGTCTCAGCCTCTCAGGTACCGGATTATAGGTGTGTATCACCATGCTCCACTTAAATTTTAAAATAATTTCAAATTTATACAAATTACAAAATAATTGTGAAATTCTCATATACCCATCACTCCGATTTTCTAATTGTTAACACTTCTGAGCCAATGAGGAATATGTTGCAGACCTAATGGCCCATCACCTGGAATACCTTGTTATTTAACTCAGTGTAGATCCCCTCTGTTTAAGGACAATCTCCTCATAAGCTCCAGGATATGAGCACCAGTTGATCTAATATTACCATCTAATCTCATCAGCCTCGTGCCAATTTTGCTAAGAATATTAGTATTTTTTAAGTATATTTTTCAACTGTCTATGAAAATAATAATAGAAGTTCAAGCTGGGTGCAGTGGTGCATGTCTGTAATCCCAGTATTTGGGAGGCTGAGGCAGGAGGATCATAAGTTTGAGCTCACCCTTGGCAACTTAGTGAGACCCCGTCTCAAAATAAAAAATAAAAAGAGCTGAGGATATAGCTCAGTGGTAGAATGTCCCTGAGTTCAATATATTTGTTGAAGAAATGAATGGATCTTACTCCCTCTGCCTTAGGAGAAAACAACTTTCCAGGCATGATGGTGCATGCTTGTAATCCCAGTACTTGGGAGGCTGAGACAGGAGGATCTCAGGTTTGAGGTCAGCCTCAGCAACTTAGCAAGACTCTCAGCAACCTAGCAAAACACTGTTTCAAAAATAAAAAGTAAAAAGGGCTTCTGTGTAGCTCACAGGTAAAATGCCCCTAGGTTCCATCCCCAGTATATGAGAGAGAGAGAGAGAGAGAGAGAGAGAGAGAGAGAAAGAGAAAGATGTAAGGCACCAAGCTAAGAAACAAGATTGGATTTATCTTTCTAAATCCAAGGGTTCTATCAAGGGTGATTAGACCATTTGCAGCAGGGTCCTGGGTAAAGAGGTGACTTGGTAAAAATTACATTTGACAGCATTAGTGGTTTTTGTTTTGTTTTGTTTTATTTTGTTTTTTGTAGTACTGGGGATTGAATCCAGGGGCATTTTACCTCCAAGCTACACACATAGCCCAATTTTTTTTTTTTTTTGTAACAGGGTTTGCTAGGTTGCTGAGAGTCTCACTACTTGCTGAGACTGTCCTCGTACCTGTGATCCTCTTGTCTCAAGTACTGGGATTACAAGCATGTACCACCACGACCAGCAAAAGAAGGGTTCTTAATGACATAGGAAAATGATTGCTATATCCTATTCCAATGTTAAGCAAAAATAAACCTCAACAGAAAATTTGAAAACACAAAGGATACAAAACTATGTATATAATATTTAAAAAGAAATAAAGTCTGGAAAGACAGATATTAAAATGCTAGTTGCCAGCCGGGCGTGGTGACGCACTCTTGTAATCCCAGCATTCGGGAGGCTGAGACCAGAGGATCCGGGTTCGCGGCCAGCCTCAGCTACCTAGTGAGGCACTCCGCAACTTAGTGAGACTCGGTTTCAAAATAAAGAATAAAAAATAGGGCTGGGGGTATAGCTCGGAGGTAGAATGCCCCTGAGTTCAATCCCCAGTACCGCAAAAAAAAAAAAAAAAAAAA
>PVLC010000644.1:14086-47337 GCA_004027655.1 Graphiurus murinus | reverse complement strand
TAGTTGCCTTAGGGTAGTGGGGTTTTGCGAGTGATTTTTAAAATTCTGCCCCTTTCCACATTTCCCTATTTTCCAGACTTTCTTCCATGATCGTGCATAGTTACACAATCAGAAGAAAATTAAGGTAGCTGGGCGTGGTGGCGCACACTTGTAATCCCAGTACTTGGGAGGCTGAGACCGGAGGATCTGGATTTGCCACCAGCCTCAGCACTTAGTGAGGCCCTCCACAACTTAGTGAGACCCTGTTTCAAAATAAAGAATAAAAAATAGGATTGGGGGTATAGCTCGGAGGTAGAATCCCTCTGGGTCCAAAGTTAAAAAAAAAGAGAGAGCCAGTGGGATTTGAGAGCCTCCTTTTATTTCTCCTGAAACCAGAGCATCCATTAGGAAAGGGACACTGCCATCCCCGTACCTGGTTGTGACAATAAATGCAATCACCAAGCCGAGAATGAGGATGCCAGCAATGGTGCCCACGATAGTGAGGATCAGCTCGAATTCTGAAAGGGAAAAGAAACAAATAAGAACTGCCTCCAACAAGCTGCCTCCTACTGTCTACTGCGCAGGTCCGTGTGTTCCCAGTGACTCCTAGCTGAGAGGGTGATGGGGCTCTGGTCTCTTTCCCCTCCAGAGCCAGGTTGGGTGGGTGGCTCATCTCCTTTAGCAGCCCTTCCCCACCCTCTACTCATGTCTTCAGAGCTCCATCAGAGGAGGCAGCCTGCCAGATACAAGACCATAAATACAAAGGAAGCTGATGGCAACGAGGTCTTCCAGGGCCCTGTGGGAAGTGGGAGTTCAAAACTGTCCATAACCCTGTCCTTTCCTCTGGTGCCTCCATACCTCCCCTTACTGATAAGCTAGGGGGACCAGGTAGGAGTTAAATTTGTCACTAATAGATGGGCCATAACTGGGCATGGTGGCACATGTTTGTAATCCTAGTACTTGGGAGGTTGAGACGGGAGGATTGCAGGTTCATGACCAGCCTCAGCAATTTATCGAGGCCCTCCATTACTTAGAGAGACCCTGTTTCAAATTAAAAAACAAAAATAGGTCTGGGGGTGTAGCTCAGAGGTAGAATGCTCCTGAGTACAATTCTCAGTATCAGAAAAAAAAAAAAAAAAAAAAAAAAAAAAGGCCAGTTAATAGCTCACTAGCACACAGGAGTAAAGAAGAGTTGGTCAACACTCAGTGGGTTTGTCAACGCCCATTCCGTTCCTCTGCCTCTGAGTACTGCTACTGACATCTGAAACGTGGCTATGGGATAGCCTGTTAGTGTAACATACACACCGTACTCCAAACACAGAGTTTGGGAGAACATGTGAAGTAACTCATTAAAATTCTTATATGGATTACATGTTGAAATGATACTTTGGATATATTGGATTAAATAGAGTAAGTTCATTAAATCAAGTTCATCTACTTATTTTTACTTTTCAAATTTTGCTTGAAACTTTAAAAATGCATGATGAAATCTGTGGTTCCCATTATATTTCTATTGGACAGCACTGCTCTAGACGTCTGTCTCTTTTTTTTTTTTTTTTTTTTTTTTTTTTTTTTGCGGTATTGGGGATTGAACTCAGGGGCATTCTACCTCCGAGATATACCCCCAACCCTATTTTTAATTCTTTATTTTGAAACCAGGTCTCACTAAGTTGCGGAGTGCCTCACTAGGTAGCTGAGGCTGGCCGCGAACCTGGATCCTCTGGTCTCAGCCTCCCGAATGCTGGGATTACAAGCGTGCGCCACCACGCCCGGCTCCAGTCTTATTTTTTGTTCTTTATTTTGAAACAGGGTCTCACTAAGTTGTGAGAGAACCTCACTAAGTAGCTGAGGCTGGCTGCGAACCCAGATCCTTCTGCCTCAGCCTCCCGAGTACTGGGATTACAAGCGTGTACCACCACGCCCGGCTAGATGTCTGTCTCTTCCTGCCATATCCCTGCCACAAATGCCATCCCTGGGTCCACAGGGCCATAGACTGTGACGTGTGGGAATGCCTGAAAAGTCATCTGGTCCCAAACTCTCCTTTTATAGATAGGGAGACTGAGAACCCAGAAGGAAGAAATGGCTTAGCAATCCATCCTTGTGACCAAGCCCTGTGGAAACGGAGAGCGTCTCTCAGCATTATATTCATGGCTGGCAGGAAGCTGAAGGTCATATGGTTTCCTATATCTTTGATCATTGGCCTTGAGTTCGTTGTATAGATTTTAAAATAATTTAAAATATAACCCTAGTATTGTCCCACTCTGGTGGGGATGTGGCATAAGAGGAAATAAACCAACTGAATTTACCACAACCCATCCCAGACTAGGAAATAACTCTCAGACAAAAAGAGCCGAACATTTAAGTATCTGGCTTTGTGTAGCAGACAATTCATATTTAGCTAAAGCCAGGCATCCGTATAATGATTTAGTACAGCGATCAGTATAATACCTTTCTCTTGTCTGGAGTAAGTCCAGAGGCCCACCTCTTGATCTGAGTTCTGTTCTTTCTTTTCTTTTTCTTTCTTATTATTCTTTTTATGTGGAAATTGGGATCGAAGCTCGGGGCATTCTGCCACTGAAATACACTCCCAGCCCTTCTTATTTTTTTTTATTTTGAAACAGAGTTTTGCTAAGTTACCATAGGCTGGCCTTGAACCTGAGATCCTCCTGTCTCAGTCTCCCAAGTACTGGGATTACAGGCGTGCGCCACCATGCCCGGCTGAGTTCTACTGCTTCTAATAGCAGAGCTGCTGCTGCCCATGGTCTAAGGGTAGATATGGAATGCACGACCCAGAAGACAAACTGCAAGCATAGAGATGAAGGAAGCAAAGGCTTTGGTGGACTGGTCAGGATTTTGAATATGGTCAGTGTTTACTTCTGAGACACTAAATAACTTATTTGTAAGAGCAAAACGTCTGTACTCACGGTCTGTGCAGTTCACCCCGCTGTAGCCAAATGGACACCTGCAATACAGTGAGCAACAGGCACCCACGTTACAAAGCCCTGCGGGACACTCCACTTCTGCCTTGCATTCTTTCCTCCCTCACTCCTTCTGTTCTGCTGGTCTTTCTCACACTCCCATTCTCCCAGGAGAGCACCTTCCCGGGGGAAGATTGAATGTAGATGCAATCTTATGTGGTCTCCTTTGCTGCCGACCAGACCCTCCACCCTCCAAGCTCCAGGAAGACTCTGCAATTCACGCCTCTCCGCTAAACCTGAGAGACATGGGGGATGGCGGGACACTGGCAAGGGGTGACACTGTGTGACTCTGCCACCTGTTTGCTGCCCTGTGAGCAAGTGTGTCATTTACATTATGCTTCCTCACCTGAAAATGAGTAAGTAATGAGTTTCTGACAGTCCTTGTGTGATAGGCACTACCTGGTGTATAGAGAATGCTTAAAAAATATTGATGATGAAGAAGATGACGCAGATGATGATGCTCTGTATCTATCTGCCTATGTCAGCTCACCAACTTCCTGACTCTCAACCCATATATGTGTTGCAAGCTCCAGCCTTTCTGCCTAGCTTCAGCCATGGCAAGGTAAAGATGGAGAGGTGTCTCTTACTCTCCACAGTTCCCGTTAGCCTCTTTCTGGTAGCCTGGCAGGCACACGCACTCAAATTCGCCACTATTCTTGTTCTGCAAGCATTGTTTGTGGCTCGATGCGTCGCAACTTTCAGGGCACGTTACAGCTTCAAAACAGAATGATTTCTGGGTTATTTTCAGAAACAACCTCTTCAACCTCAAATTGACATGTGACAGAATACAATTACTTCATATTGCTTTGCTGAGTAAAATGAAATGCCCATTGCCTCTGCACATAACAAGCTCTCTGTGAAGCTGCCGATGGGCTGCCTCACCCTTTCCTGGCCCAGGTCCCCACCCTTCTATCTAAAGTCAAAACTGACATCACTCCATCTCTGAAATGCACATGGAAACTCAAGTGCTGTTGTTTGTATTTTGCAAGTGTAAAAGGAGAGAAAAATGAGAGCTGAGAAGAACATTGAGAAGCCGGTGGAACACTTACCAACACAAAAAGGGGACAGTGGGTTAGGCCTTTGCATCCCAGTTTTGCATGTGCAATCTAAATTATTGCTGCAATCATCTTGACCATTCTTTTCACAACCATAAAAGTCACACCGATCTTGGGCTGTGAAAGGCACAAATTATTAAAAAAAACATATTAAGGCAATATAGTTAAAGTAATTTTTGAACCATTCCACCATTCCAAATTGTTGTGATATGTTTGCCTTTTAATATATTTTGGGGATCTAACAAATGAAAAATTGTGATTCTGAAATTCAGCCCCTTAATTCTTTAATTCCTTCTTCAAAGACTATTTCTTTCTTTTCTTTTCTTTTTTTTTTTTTTGTGGTACTGGGGATTGAACCCAGGGGTATTCTACCTCCGAGCTACACCCCCAGTCCTATTTTTTATTCTTTATTTTGAAACAGGTTCTCATTAAGTTTCAAAGGCCTCACTAAGTAGCTGAGTCTGGCTGTGAACCTGGATTCTCCTGTCTCAGCCTCCCAAGTACTGGGATTACAAGTATGTGCCACCATGTCCGCCTTCAATGACTATTTCTTTACATTATTCAATTCAAATTCATTCCATCCAATGCAATGCAATTAGGCTTAAGATTCAAATTCTTCTGCACCTATCTCTGTGCTACGTGCCACAGAAGACACAGAAGCCATTTGACTCTAGGGCTCCATCTTTGTAGAGTTAAGCCAAGTTCACAATTCAGCTATAGGCTTTGTGGTCCAGACTTTAAAAGACAATGAGAATTCCATGGCGTGCACAGTTCAAGATAACATCATGGAGAAAGTGGAAATTGAGCCAAGTCTTAAATGATAGGATGATCTGAGCAGTCAAAGGAGAGGCAAAGTCTGTTTAAGTGGAGTCCACAGGTATGAAAATACATGGAGGAATCCGTGTCAGGGAGCAGCAGATTTGAGCTTCTGTGGGGAGAAGCAGCATGGCAGGTGGAGAGAACGGATAATGGCTGGCTTGGCTATTTATGGGCTGTAGGCCCCCTATTCAATCAGCTGGGGTTTGGTGGGCCTAAGTTCCCTCCACCTATAATGGAGCCGATCATTCTTGTTCCATATGACTGTTATGAGAATGGAGCGAGCTAATGTAAATGATAGTGCCCACTTCGGGAGCCTCAGCAAATCCTCATTCTTTGGTTCATTCCTAGATGAATGTCAGGCTAAGGACATTGGATTTTATTCTATAAACCAGAGAATCCTTTGGTAGATTTTAAAAAGGATCATGGTATGAGGAAGCTTTTTTTTGGTAAGTATGTATGTGTGCATTGTGGAGGACACTAGGGATTGAACTCAGGGGCATTCTACATTTGAGCTATACACCAGCCTTTTTTTTTTTTTTAATTTTGAAAAAGGGTCTTGCTAAGTTGCTGAGGAATTTACTAAGTTGCTGAGGCTGTCTTTGAACCTGTAATCCTTCTGTCTCAGCCTCCAAAGTACTAGGATTGCAGGTGTGTGCCACCATGCCCAGCAAAAGCAATCTTTTAAGAATGTTAGTCTAGGGCTGGGTGCAGCTGCATGATAGGGCACTTGCTTAGAATGTTTGAGGCCATCGATTTCTTCCCCAGTACGGGGCGGGGGGGAGTCTAGAAGTGGATTGGAAAGCCTAAGGGATAAATAGATGAATCTGAGACTGGATTAGGGGGAGAGAACAGAAGTAGATAGAACAGTGATGTAATTACTGTCTACTAAATAGTATCTCAAACTCTAACTAACCTTCCTTCAACATCTGCAACTTGAAAATACCTCCAAGTAAAAGTCTAGAGAAAGAGTTACAGCTTTTAGCATGGAAGGCAAAATATATTTTTGCCACTGAAACTGAAGAGCAGGAAAAGGTGTTTTCCTCTAATAGTTATGAAGCTCTTGCTTCCATTCACTGGGGAGTTTTTTCTCATGCCTATGTCTAGAGGGTACCATTTGGCATTTTGTTAATGTGTCTAAGAGTGCATAGCTGCCTTTAGACTCGAGGGAGGTATTGAGAGGAGTTGTCCAAGCCAGATGTGGTGGTGTATGCCTATGATCCAAGTACTTGGTAGGCTGAGACAGAAGGATCACAAGTTTGAGGCCAGCTTCAGCAACTTAGCAAGCCCCTGTTTCAAATAAAAAGTAAAAGGGGCTGGGGGTGTAGCTCAGAGGTAGAACCCCCTGGGTTCAATCCCCAGCCCCCCCCCATACATACACACACATGCACACAAGAAAGGGGTTATCTAAAAGCATTTTTCAGAGTTGGGGCCAAATGATTTCAAGCATGCCAGGGTTTGTAGCCAAGGCAATTGCCCAGGAAAGCCGAAACAAGAGAACTGCCCAGGGATCCCAACATTATTTGGAGGAACACACAGGTTGTTTTAGCTGGCGATAATTCTGACTGGTCAGTGCCCAGGCTGATGGGGACCTTCAACTTCCTGACACTGCTCTAAGTCTCATCTAACCCCAAACAGAGTGCATGCTAAGGTCCAGGGGCTAGAGGTTCTGACTGCATGAATTGCTACTCTGGACAAATCCTGACTTCAAAAGAAATTGATTGGCAGGAAGAAGCGATGGGCCCCTGAAGAGACAAGGAACAGCCAGAGAACAAGTGACAGCCAGAGACAGGAGCATAGGGCACAGACAGATGCATACGACAGACGGTGAGAGCAAGCAAACGCTGAAATGCACAGAGAGGAAAAGGTGTTAACTCCATGGCTTGAGACCCTGGAAGATGAAAATAGTTCAAGAAGGTGAGAAGCTCTGAAAATGTAATTCTAACTGTGCGGCTGCAAAAATGATTTGTAAAAAAAGCTGGGGCAGAGGGAGGTAATTTACAAACTAGTGTAGTTTGCACAAGAAGCTCTCGGATGAGAAGAATAAACAAAATATGAAAAGAAGGTCCCATTGCCAAAAGTGGAATACTTAAAATGTGTCAGAGAAAGCTGAGCCCCAAATAGCTCACGCTTGCTACAAATAAAATCCTGGATAACAGCAACAGCAAAAATTCCAGCAACCAAAAAGAGGTTGAAATGAAAAGTGAACAAAGAAGTAGAGGGGTATGTGTGTGTGTGCCCGAGCACACACGCGCATGTGTGTTCTATGGGGACTATAAGGAGCTCATGAGCCAAGCATGGTGGTGCACACTTGTAATCCTAGTTCTTGGGAGGTTGAGACAAGAGGATCATAGGCTCAAGGCTAGCCTCAGCAACTTAGGGAGACCGTTTCCAAATAAAAATAAAATACAGCTGGGAATATAGCTTGGAGGTAGAATGCCCCTGGGTTCCATCCCCAGCAGTACCCCTGCCTCTCAACACCCAGACATGAATAGGAGCCCATGGAAAAGCTGGAGTAGATTTTTTGTTTGGCTGCAGAATGGCAGCTGGGCATGGTGGCACATGCTTGTAATCTTAGAATTTGGCAGGCTGAGATAGCAGGAGTATTACAGGTTCACAGCAGCCTCAGCTACTTAGCAAGGCCCTCCACAACTTAGTGAGACCCTGTTTCAAAATAAAGAATAAAAAATAGGATTGGAGGTATAATGTCCCCGAGTTAGATCCCTAGTTCCGTCAAAAAGGAAAAAAAAGAAAAAAAAAAAAAAAAAAAAAAAAAACAGAATGGCTCCACAACTATTTTCCTCCAGTCTCTTGCACCAGGAAATTGTACTTAGATAGAAACTAGTTGAATGGATATTATTAAAAGGCAATCAAAAAGCATCCTACTTGTTGAGGCTGTCCTTGAATTTTCGATCCTCCTGTCTCAGCCTCTCAAGTACCGGGATTATAAGCATGTACTACCACACCGGCTTGTTTGATCTTTTATACCTTTCAAGGAAGAAGCAAACTGCTCAGTTGGATGACTCAGGAATTGGTCAAAAAGGAGTAGGAGGCAAGTGAGAGATGAAAGGAAAGAAGAACAGATTAGTTCAATGGAAATTTGGAGATGCCTGTCGATTCAATTTTATTTATTTATTTAATTTTTTATTTTTTGCGGTACTGGGGATTGAACTCAGGGGCATTCTACCTCCGAGCTATACCCCAAGCCCTATTTTTTTATTCTTTATTTTGAAACCGAGTCTCACTAAGTTGCGGAGTGCCTCACTAGGTAGCTGAGGCTGGCCTCGAACCTGGATCCTCTGGTCTCAGCCTCCCGAATGCTGGGATTACAAGCGTGTGCCACCACGCCCAGCTCTCGATTCAATTTTAAAGTGCTTGCTCCCTCCTCACATGAAAAGGTTTACAAAAAGGTAGGTAGATCTTTAGGTAAAACTTGAGTGAAATTATTTAATACTTACAAGAATAGTTTGTCATATTTGAGTAATTTTCAGCTGCTGTATTAATCAAATCAGTTACATTCTTTTCAGTTAAGTCTGTAGTTTGTGAAAGAATGTTTACTACCGTCACAACAACAGTCTGGTCACCAGCACGAAACGCAGATATTGCCGACCGAGAAGAGGATGTGCTGAAAATGAAAAAAAAATCTGTCAACTTGGTGAATTGAACTGAAGGGTCAACGAACAGGTCCTCTAACCTTCCAGATTCCCAAATCTCCCAGCCCTAGTCCTGACCTATTGCCCCGTCTCCACAATTGGGGCTCAAATACAGAGGCCCAGAACTATGAGCTATCTGGAGAGCTCTATTCCATGTGTGTTTAGAGAAAAGCTATAGTTAAAAACAAAGTCCTAGCCAGGCATGACGGCACATGCTTGTAATCCTGATATTCAGGAGGCTGAGTCTGGAGGATAGAAGGTTCGCGGCCAGCCTCAGCAACTTTGTGAGGCACTCTGCAACTTAATGAGTCCCTGTTTCAAAATAAAGAATAAAAAATAGGGATGGGGGTGTAACTTGGAGGTAGAATGCCCCTGAGTTCAATCCCCGGTACTGCAAAAACCAAAACAAAACACCAAAGTCCTGTTGGAAGATGCTTAGGATAATTGTGGGTGTCTGTTTGTGAGAAAAGTGTGGGTCATCATGTCCAGGACATGGGAGCTGGGGCTTACCAGAGGCAGCACAAGCAGTATCTGAAATAGTCAACTGCAACTGTCACTTTTTTTTTTTTTTTGCGGTACTGGGGATTGAGCTCAGGGCATTCTACCTCCAAGCTATACCCCCAGCCCTATTTTTTTTTTTTTTTTTTTTTTCGGTACTGGGGATTGAACTCAGAGGCATTCTACCTCCGAGCTATACCCCCCAGCCCTATTTTTTTTTTTTTATTCTTTAATTTGAAACCGAGTCTCACTAAGTTGCAGAGTGCCTCTCTAGGTAGCTGAGGCTGGCCTCGAACCCGGATCCTCCGGTCTCAGCCTCCCGAATGCTGGGATTACAAGCGTGCGCCACCACACCCGGCTTCTATTTTTTATTCTTTATTTTGAAACACCTGGCTTCAACTGTCACTTTTGATGGGACAGCAAGGATAGGTTTCTTGCTTAGCTGTTAAATATCAGATATAATAAGTACTCTGAGAGAGATAGACAGGTGTCTGGAGAGAGCACCCCTGGGTGCTCTCAGGAAGGGCCAGAAGGTCAACAGCACCTTCTCAGTGGGCACATGATTGGGCCTGAACACGCTGACCCAAAGGAGAGCCGAAACAGAGAGGAATGGGGCTGGGGAAACAGGGACATGTAGTACCAAACATGTTGAGTACCGCCTCAGCAACCCATTCAAACAGGCTCTCCCCCCCCCCCCTCTCTCTCTCTTTTCTTCTGCAGTATAAAGCCCTCAGAATAACTGTGCCAAGTTTTCCTACCCTCTCATTATCCTTCTTTCCTCCTCCTCCTCCTCCTCCTCCTCCTCCTCCTCCTCCTCCTCCTCCTCTTCCTCCTCCTTTCTTTCTCTCTCTCTCTCTCTCTCTGGAAAACTGTTCTAGATCTAAAATATATTGGCTTAAGGACTATAGCTTCTTTCTTGCTTTGGCAGAAGACTACCTTTCTTGAGGGAACTGAGGAGAGTGACCTCCATGCCCTTCCCTATTTCCTCCTATTTTTGCTTTCTTTGCTTAAGGGCAGAAGCTCTCCCCTCAGAGGGAGCTGAAGACAGCAACCTCTGCCACACCTGCAGAACTGCCAGATAACAGCTTATCTTCTAAAACATTCCTAACACAATGCTCTACTCCCTAGAGAGACACACTGATTTATTATTATTATTATTATTATTATTATTATTATTATTATTATTGTTATTATTATTATTGTGTGTGTGTGTGTGTGTGTGATACTGGGGATGTAAACCAGGGGCATTCTACCTCTGAGCTACACCCCCAGTCCAATTTTTATTCTTTATTTTGAAACAGGGTTTCACTAAGTTGCAGAGAGCCCTCACTAAGTAGCTGAGGCTGGCCTCAAACCCAGATCCTCTGATCTCAGCCTCCCAAGTACTGGAATTACAGGCATGTGCCACCACACCCAGCTTAATGACCCAATCTTAACACTGTAAGCCTGTAATAAAAGGAAGAGCAGAGTTTCACTCAGGGAGTTTGGCTCTCTTGCTTTCCCCCCTCTCACATCTTTGAGACCAGGAATAAAGTCTCAAGAGCATTTTTTTTATTGCATCATCTGGTGTCCTGCTGGCACAGAGCTTGACATATATCTCTCTCCCTCTTTCTCCCCCTCCCCCCCTCCTCCTTAATTCAATGGTGCATGTTTGTAATCCCGTACTTGGTAGGCTGAGACAGGATTGCGGGTCTGAGGCCAGCCTCAGGAACTTAGCAAGACTGTTTGAAAATAAAAAATAAAAGAGGGCTGGAAATATAGCTTGGGGGTAGAATGCCCCTGGGTTCAATCCCCAGTACAAATTAAAAAAAACTCTTCCCTATTTGATTTGTAGCTCTGTGTTATTAAGCCTCAGGATATATTTTTGCTAACTAAATAGTTTTCTATACTCCATTTCTACTTTTTTTTTTTTGCAGTACTGGGGATTGAACTCAGGGGCATTCTACCTCCGAGCTATACTCCCAGCCCTATTTTTTATTCTTTTTTTTGAAACCGAGTCTCACTAAGTTGGGGAGTGCCTCACTAGGTAGCTGAGACTGGCCTCGAACCCAGATCTTCCGGTCTCAGCCTCCCGAATGCTGGGATTACAAGCGTGGGCCACCATGCCCGGCTTCCATTTCTACTTTTGAATAAGTACAGAAACTTTAAATATAGCCAACTTATTTGGGAAATGTTAACAACTGAAGAAACAATCTAGGAACAATCAAGAAAATCCAAAACTATGCACCAAATTCCCCTTTGCAGAGCAATCACCTCGAAAGGACACCCAATAAATGAGATGGATTTCAAAAAAAATTTTTTTTTGCAGTACTGGGGATTGAACTCAGGGGCATTCTACCTCCGAGCTATAACCCCAGCCCTATTTTTTATTCTTTATTTTGAAACAAGGTCTCACTAAGTTGTGGAGTGCCTCACTAGGTAGCTGACGCTGGCTGCGAACCCGGGTCCTCCGTTCTCAGACTTCTAAATGTTGGGATTACAAGTGTACACCACCACGCCTGGTGGATTTCAAAATTTTAACTTAAAATTTTCTACCATAAGCCGGATGTGGTGGCGCACGCTTATAATCTCAGCATTTGGGAGGCTGAGACCAGAGGATCTGGGTTCAAGGCCAGCCTCAGCTACCTAGTGAGGTACTCCGCAACTTAGTGAGACCCTGTTTCAAAATAAAGAATAAAAAATAGGGCTGGGGGTATAGCTCGGAGGTAGAATGCCCCTGAGTTTAATCCCCAGTACTGAAAAAAAAAATATTTTTCTACCATAGCTGGGCGTGGTGGCACACGCTTGTAATCCCAGTACTTGGGAGGCTGAGACCGGAGGATCTGGATTCGCCGGCAAGCCTCAGCGACTTTGTGAGGTTCTCCGCAACTTAGTGAGACCCTGTTTCAAAATAAAGAATAAAAAAAAAATGGAGTGGTGGTGTACCCCAAAGGTAGAATGCCTCTGGGTTCCATCCCCAGTACTGAAAAAAAAAAAAAATATATATATATATACACCATAATTTCAACCACAATTTGTTGTTGATAGCACCTGTGGGGTGGCAGTGGAATGCAGAGACAGTGAGAAAAGGTTACTTGATGTGAGTTATTCTATATTGGTTGAAAAATGACCAGAAATCTATGGCACAATTTTCCCACTGGTATTGGGAAAGAAAATACAGTTCATAATTCATTTGTTCAAAGAATCTACCAGCTTACACTCTAACTCAGGAGGGGAGACACTATACCCTCCAAACAGTTAAAGGAAACTGTTCCGATGTCCTTGAGGGTAAATGGCTACAGCTCAAGACCTGGACTGATAAGATGAAGTCTAAAACTGAGATTGCCACTCTCTTCTGCGGCTCTAGGCTGGTTGTAATTTCTCTGAGTCCAAATTTACTCTTCTAACCAAAGAGAGGTTTGGGAGAGAGAAATTCTGAGGACCCTTCCAAGTCTAACACGTATAGAGTAGGTAGAGAGTTTGAGCTGAAGTCTAAGAAATACTTCCCTAGGTGAGACTCACCCTGCCAACGCTCTGGAGTTGGGGAAGTAGTTCCCCTCCATGACCTTGAGCTAACAGATAAAGGCTTATTTCTAAACACCCTTGGCCCCCTTCTAGAAACTCCTTAGGAATAAAAGGCGTGCCACAATTTGGGGGCCCCCCACCCCAGCAGGCCTTGTGGGACTACTCTCCATCACATAGCAGGGTCTCATCTTCTGGGAAGGAAACAGACTGGTATTGAAATCAACCAGGCACATGTGCCCGGAACCTTCCCAACCTTATCTCATTTACTTCCCAGTAGGGAGGGTTGATTAGATTATCCGGTTATATTGAGGAAGTAACAAAGGTCCAGAGATGCCAAAACACCTGACCCATGATGCAGGAAGGAGGTGCCAAGGCCGGGATGCAGGTATGCAGCAGGTTAGCTGACTGCCACACTTCACCTTCTTGCTTTCACTAAACCACACCTAAAGTCCTGGAACAATTCGTAGCCCTCCAGGCACTGCCTGCTGTCTACTTGGAGCCCTGGGTTCAGGCCTAGCCTCGGCTTGCTACCAGCCCCTCACGGAAGGAACACTGGGCTTCCCAGCAGCTACCAGTCTGGGCCCATGCAAGACCCAGCTTGAAATCCACCACCTTTAGGAAGTCTTCTCTGAAAATTGCTAACACAAACCATTAGTATCCAGGGGAGGAGGGGATTGCTTCCACGAGTCCTGGTGGATTCTCAGATCTGAGGATGTTCAAATCCTTTATATAAAATGGCCTCATATTTGCATATAACCTCTCCATAGCCTCTGGTATACACTAAATCATCTTACTTATGGATTACTTATAATCAATGTAAATGTTTTGGAAATAGTTGTTATACTATATTATTTATGGGATAATTACAAGATAGAAAATCTGTACATGTTCAATATAGATATAATTTTTTTTCTATCTGCAGTTGGTTGAATCCTCGAATGTTGAATCCACAGATACAGAGGGCTAGTTGTCTGTACATGTACTTTATCTTATTCCACAAAAGATTTGATGTAGCTTATAGGACTAAATATAATCATGAAACTTGCAAATATTATATCATGCTTCTTCTACATAGCTCCATTCATCTTAGAGCATCCTTTTCTTACGTGTATTATACTCTTTAAAGAAGGCCAAGATGGCATTATTAATTTCTTGAGAATCCTCTACCTCTTTATGTCCCTAAATAGCACCCTACACTGGTCATTATACATTGAAGTGCTCAATAAATGCTGTTCTTGTGGCAGAAAGAGCTCCCTATGAGTCCTTCAGTAGCCAGGTATGTGATGTGGGGGGTCTCGCCCCCCTCACCCCCACTCGTGAGCCATTCTTCCTCCTCCTGACCGGCTGGAATGCACCTCCCAGGTCCTATAAGCTCCCAGGGGTTGACTGGGTAGAGTTTACAGCCAGGGAAGCAAACCAAACAAGTGGGTCCAGATGATGCCCTGGAGCCTATGCATAGGAGGCTCAGAAGCCACCAGCATCCCGCCTTCTCCCGGACCATTGAGGCCATAGTCAGTGTGATATCAGAGGCAGGGTCACACACAGTCCCCTCTGTGGTGCTCAGACCGGTCACTTCTCCTTGACTTGTGACTTGTCACAAAAGGGCCTTAGTGTCACAGGGGAATTCAAGAGAAGACAGAGTGAGGTGGGCACACACCCATCTCTAAAGCCCCCCTTCCGTTCATAGCACACTTACCTTACTTTAAGAATTACAGTCTGTTTGTAATCGATTTTCAATGCATCTGCAAACTGTGGAGGAGAACAGATTTAATAGCAAGTTGAGAAAAAAGTAAAAAGTGATACTCTCAGTAGGTTTTAACATATATTTCCAAACTCATTTATATAAATACATATGGTTCATCACAACAAATAATTTATTCTTTTGTTGTGTGTGTGATTTGGGAGATTGAACCCAAGGGTGTTCTACCTTTAAGCTACACCCCAAGCCAAACTTTCATTTTATTTATTTATTTATTTATTTATTTATTTATTTATTTATTTATTGCAGTACTGGGGATTGAACTCAGGGGCATTCTACCTCCGAGCTACACCCCCAGTCCTATTTTTTATTCTTTATTTTGAAACCAAGTCTCACCAAGTTGCACTAGGTAGCTGAGGCTGGCCGCGAACCCGGATCCTCTGGTCTCAGCCTCCCGAATGCTGGGATTACAAGCGTGCGCCATCACGCCTGGCTCAAACTTTCATTTTAATTTTGAAACGGGGTCTTGCTAAATTGCTGAGGCCGGCCTCAAACCTGTGATCCTCCTGTCCCAGCCTCCCAAGTACAGGCATGCACCACTATGCCCAGCACAAATGATAATTCTTTTTTTTTTGCGGTACTTGGGATTGAACTCAGGGGTATTCTACCTCTGAGCTATACCCCCAGCCCTATTTTTTATTCTTTATTTTGAAACCAAGTCTCACTAAGTTGCAGAGTGCCTCACTAGGTAGCTGAGGCTGGCCGCGAACCCGGATCCTCCGGTCTCAGCCTCCCGAATGCTGGGATTACAAGCGTGCCCCACCACGCCCGGCACAAATGATAATTCTTGACATGCTTACTAACAGCTTTCAGTAAAATATTTGCTGTAAAGTAGCAAGGGTTTAATAAAGTCAGTAAAAAGATGGAAACCTAAAATACTCGGCCAAAGCAATGATTTTTTAAAAACTTTTTTACTGGTGCATTTTAATCATACATCTTTGTTAGGTACAAACTGGTAAAGGCATACATGCACACATTTCAAAGCAATGACCTTACTTAGAAACAATGGGACTAACTTTTTAAGTTTGTCCTAAGTTTTATATATCCGTTAGTCTTACTATATGTGTGCTTTATGAATTTATCAACTTACCCAAGGAACATGTATTTACTAATATGCTAGGGGACATAGAGATTGCAAAGATGGGTAGTCCCAGCCCTGTCACCAAGTGTAGGAATACACTATGGGGCTGAGAGGGACAAGTGCCATAGATAGATATGTGCCACTGAGAAAGTTCCAAGAAAATCCCTTCCAGTCTTGGAGGACCAGAGAGCATCGTGAAGGAGATGGTCTTAAAGCATTTCAGTGGGCAGTGCCCAGACAGGGAGGGCCTTGACACCACTGCCCAGGGCCTGGGAGGCTCAGAAGGGAGCAGGCCACGTTGGGAAGAACATCTAAGTCGCCTTTCTCCAGTTGGCAGCTCTTGTTCAATGGAACCTGACTTTTCTCATCAGGGAAGCTGCCACGGTGGCAATACCGCCCCCTAGAGCCATGGTGTGTGACAGGAGATGGACTCTAGGACACCTGGCGTGTGAGTGGCAAGGCTCTCCAGCACAGATGCATTTTAGCAGTCTTGGGTGTGTCCTAAGAACAGAGACAACTCTAGATTCATACAGGGCAGTGGCCAGTGGCCAGGGATACAGCTGGAACCTCTGGCAGGGGCGAGGTGGAGGTGGCTGAGGGCCCCAATTAGAATAGAAGTCCTTTCTGTTCTTTTTTTGGTTGTTGTATTGAGGATTGAATCCAGGGGTGTTCTACCTCTGAGCAAAACTCCCACCCCTATTTTTTTGAAACAAGATCTCACTAAGCTGCTGAGGGCCTTGCTAAATTGCTGAGGCGCACCTCAAACCTGCAGTCCTCCTGTTTCAGCCTCCCAAGTAGTAGAATTATAGGCGTGTGCCATGACCCCTGGCTAAGATGTTAAATTTAAATGAAAGAGAAATGTTTCTTTAATTCTAATAGAATTCAAATCAATCTGATGCTCCAGGTAACCTGATGTGCCTTAAATTCAGGACATGTCCAGATTTCTATATCCTAGTTTAAATATTAGGAATAGCTGGTATTTCTGTAAACCCTCTGGGGTTTCCATTTAGGAACAAATTGCTAGATGACCTTGAGAGTCCCTGCCAGCCCCACTTCGAACCCCTGCCTAGACAGTTCTCTTCATTTCAAAGGAGAGCTTGGGAAATTAACATCTGATGTAGAAGAAGGCGTTTCCTATTCTTTTTTTCCCCAGGTCATTCGTTGAGGAAATATTTCTTAATCCAAAGGGCTACTGTGTTGGAAAAGAAGCTAGGAACTATTCACACAGGCCTGCTGGCTCCAATGCACAACAGCCAGCCAGTAAGGAGAAGCAGCTCTGTGGTCAGGCAGGCTGGGTTACCTTTAGTCACCTCTCCCAGCAGCTAGGTGACCTTTAGTCAGCTACTTGTCTTTCCTGATCTCAATGACCTCATCTGTAAATGGGCCAAAGAGTACTATCTCCCCCCACAGGGCAGTTTTCAGAACTAGAAACATTACACATAGAATACATAGAATGCCAGACACAGTACCCACCAAGCCTGGTGCACACTGTCCACTCAGATCCAACTAGGTAGAACATGGACCCTAAGAATTTAGTCTTTAAAAGTATGTTGCAGCCGGGCGTGTTGGCACATGATTGTAATCCCAGTACTTGGGAGGCTGAGACTGGAGGATCCGAGTTTGCAGCCAGCCTCAGCTACTTAGTGAGGCTCTCCGCAACTTAGTGAGACCCTATTTCAAAATAAAGAATAAAAAATTGGACTAGGGGTATAGGTCAAAGGTAGAATGCCCCTGGGTTCAATCCCCAGTACTATACACACACACACACACACACACACACACACACACACACACACACACAAAATTGTGTCCCATGGCCAGATCAAGGACTGCCCCAATGAAGTCTACTAAGAGGACCTGAAAGCAAATAGGTTGTCTCTGTTTTCTTAACTCTTATCCATGGGCTGCAAGGGAGTTTTTGGATTAAAACTCTCTTTGAAATGATAAGATTGGTGTGGTAGAGCAAGTCTGTAATCCCAATACTTGAAATAGAAGGATCGCAGTTTCGAGACTAGCTTCAAAAATTTTGCGAGACTCTCAACCAGCTAGTGAGTCCTTTTTTCAAAACTAAAACCAAAAAAGAGCTTGGGGTGTAGCTCAGAGGGAGAATGCCCCCCCACATCAAAGAACTCTAAGATTGCTCCATCTCCTCACTGATTCCCCAGGAATACCCAGCCCTACCTGAGATCAAATCTGTAAGCTGACCTCTGAAGGCCAGGTCATAAGGCCGGTAAGTGGAGAGGCTTGTGTGACACTCATACCCAAGGCCAACTCTGGGGAACACGGTGGCCACATGACAGTGCTCAGCAAGCTACACGAGGCAGATCAGGGCTTCCCAGAAGGAGGAACCTACTAATGTCATCTCTGACGTACTGAATATCATCCCAGCTGGAGAATTTAGATACAGATCCGGGATGAGAGGTCCAGTCACTGCCTGCTGGCCTGCCATGCAGGGGTGGCACAGCAAAGTGGCAAGATCAAAGCCTGTGACACAGCGGACACAGGTTTCTTCCTAGTAATTGCATTCCTTGGCGTGTGGCCAGGAGCACTAGCTCTCTGTACAACTGGTAGAATAATTTCAGAGTAATTTGTTTACACTTTACCAGTTCCAATAACAAGACTCTTATAGTGACATAATTCTTAATTGAAAAACATAGTCACCGAATAAGAATTTAGTCTTTAAAAGTGTTTTTCCACCTAGATTCCTAAGACCTATTTAAGGCTGACGTTTTTCCGTTTAAAGCTTAACTTTGAGTAACATTGGCTGGATGCTGTCTGTGAGTCCTTCCAGGCCCAACACCTGTGGTTCCATAATGGAGATGCCCACCAACTCCACACCCACACCCTCACACACAAAAATCAAATGAGCCAGCATGCTGACTGGGAGGCTGAGACAGGAGGATTGCAGGTTCAAGGCCAGCCTCAACAACTTGACAAGATCCTATTTCAAAATTAAAAATAAAATAGGGATAGGGGTGTAGCTCAGAAGTAAAATGTTTCAATACCCAATACCACACACACACACACACACACACACACACACACCACCACCACCACCACCACCACCACCACAACAACAACAACAACAAAACTAAATGAAACAAAACTATTGTTCATTTCAATGTTTTTGACAATGGAAAAAAAAAAGTAACAGATAACAGATGTCAATTCAGATGTAGTTCCTCTTATAGATGTTAAAAAAGAAAAAGCCAGCTGGGCGTGGTGGAGCATGCTTGTAATCCCAGCATTTGGGAGGCTGAGACTGGAGGATCCGGGTTCGCAGCCAGCCTCAGCTACCCAGTGAGGCACTCCGCAACTTAGTGAGACCCTGTTTCAAAATAAAGAATAAAAAATAGGGCTGGGGGTATAGCTCGGAGGTAGAATGCCCCTGAGTTCAATCCCCAGTACCGCAAAAAAAAAAAAAAAAACCTCTAAATTTTTGGTTTTTCTTGCTGTAAAAATAATTTATTTTACTTATTATTATTTTATAATGCCAGTGATTAAACCAAAGTAAGGGTACTCTGCTACTAAGTTACAATCCCAGTCCAAAATAATTTTATGTATGTATTTACATATTTGTGGGGCTGGGGGTTGAACCCAGAGTCTTGCACATGCTAGGCAAGCGCTCTGTCTCTGAGCTACATCCCTGGCCTACTCTGAAATAATTTATTGTAAAACATCATTATATTTCTTGTCCAGGTAAAATTGTGATAATAGTTTAAATAACGAGGGGCGTGGCATGTCTGGAACAAGCTTCCCAAGGCCATGCTGGCCATCTGCTTGCAGGTCCAAGTGTCCAGGAGGGCAGCAATGGCAGCTGCTGCTGACCAAGCAGGAAGTGCGTTTACTATCTGCACAATGGCACAACTGTGCCAGGTGCACCCCGAGAAGACCAGCCCCACCCTGCAGCTCTTGGTGAGAAGGAAGAGCACCTCTCCAGAGGAAGGTGGGGAACACTTACAAATTCAATGACATTCTTGTGTAGGTTTTCATAGGCCTCAGACTTTGTATTCTCCAAATTAGACGTTTCAGATACTTTCACGCCAATCTCTCCAGGAAATATCTTCCCTGAAAGTCAAGCAGAATCTTTCTGTACTGTTGAATGTAAAGAGGATCACTTCTATTTTGCTTTAAAACACAGGTCATTTTTTAAATTTCTCAACAGTATATGATGACACAACAGGAAGTCTGGAAATATTTAAAAAGCTTCCCCTAATCCCACCCACCCACCCAGCCTAGCATCACCATTTTGACTTTGGTACACTTCCCCAGCTCTTTTCTCCCCATAGTTTACATTGTTATAATCCCAAATTTATAACACACCTAATTTTTTTAACTTATTATTCAATAGTAGGAGTTTTCCAAATCATTTCCTAGTTTTCTTAACTACCATTTTTTAAATTTTGTGTGATATTCTATAAAATGTATGACCTTTTGCTAATTTAGTAATTTTTGTGGTTGGACTTAGCACTTTACATTATTTTTTGTTGATGTTGTTTTGGTTTAAAACAGGGGCCAGGAGCCGGGCGTGGTGGCGCACGCTTGTAATCCCAGCATTCGGGAGGCTGAGACCGGAGGATCCAGGTTCGCGGCCAACCTCAGCTACCTAGTGAGGCACTCCACAACTTAGTGAGACTCGGTTTCAAAATAAAGAATAAAAAATAGGGCTGGGGGTGTAGCTTGGAGGTAGAATGCCCCTGAGTTCAATCCCCAGTACCGCAAAAAAAACCCCAAAAACAAAAAACAGGGGCCAGGCGTGGTGGCGCACACTTGTAATCCCAGTACTTGGGAGGCTGAGACAGGAGGATCTGGGTTCGAGGCCAGCCTCAGCTACTTAGTGAGGCCCTCCACGACTTAGTGAGACCCTATTTCAAAATAAAGAATAAAAAATAGGACTGGAGGTGTAGCTCAGAGGTAGAATGCCCCTGGGTTCAATTCCCAGTACCTCAAAACAAAAAAACAGGGTCTCACTAGGTTGCTGAGAGTCTTGCTAAGTTACTGAGGCTGGCCTTGAACTTGTGATTCTCCTGTCTCAGCCTCCCAAGTACTGGGATTACAGGTGTGTACCACCACACAGGGCTACTTTTCATTATTTGAAAGGGAGGAAAAAGGTTCCATTGAACACCTTCATGCATGAATCTCTTCTGGGGGAACATTTACTTACAGTAGATTCCCCAAAATGAGATTTTTTTTTTTTTTTTTTTTTTTTGTGGTACTGGAGATTGAACTCAGGGGCGAAATTCTACCTCCGAGCTATACCCCCAGCCCTATTTTTTATTCTTTATTTTGAAACACGGTCTCACTAAGTTGTGGAGTGCCTCACTAGGTAGCTGAGGCTGGCCGTGAACCCAGATCCTCTGGTCTCAGCCTCCCAAATGCTGGGATTACAAGCGTGCACCAAAATGAGATTCTTAGTGCTAACAATATGACTTTGCTGGGCTTCTGGCACACCCCTAACCCCTGGGCACAATGCAGTGCATTCATTCCCTGTGCAGTTGGTCTGTCCCCACAAGGGGGGCTATTCTCATCCACGAAGGAGAAACAGTGAATACTTTAGACAGTCAGACAAGCCTTGGACCTCATTGGCACAGGAGACCTAATTGAAAAAGTGTTAAGCTGAGGGCAATGCTCCCAAATCCATCGCCAGAGCTGACAGTTTTTGCTGGGCGTGGTGGTGCACGCCTGTAATCCCAATACTTGACACACTGAGACAGGAGGATCTCAGGTTCACGGCCAGACTCAGCAACTCAGCGAGGCCCTCAGCAACTTAGTGAGACCCTGTTTCAAAATAAAAAAATAGAATGCTCCTAGTTTCAATTCCCAATACAAAAACAAAACAAACAACAACAACAAAAACAAAACAAATAAAAGGGGGATTTTCTCTGTGGAGCAAGCAGATCCTATGCCAGAGGTCTCAGAAAGCCAAGGTCAGAAGACTAGGCCTCTCAGTCATGCTGCCTACTTCTGCCTCAACGTCCCCATGTTGTAACAGCACTTTGTAGACAAATACTTCAATTGTGGGGTCTTTGTTGTTTCCCAGGGGTTCAACACCTACAGTCTCACTTTGTCTCCATAGCATCTCCCCTTGGGCAGAAGATGGAGGAGACACACCCAGCCCACACCTTCAGGCTTCGCTGGAGAATCTGACTTGGCCCACATCCTCCCCACTGGGTCTCACTGGTAGGAGTCTCTGCCCTACTCAGCTGGCCTTGGTGGCCTCCCAACTCTCTTCTTCCTCTTGGGTTCCAGAGATCTTTTTTGCTATCATTTTGAGTTTTCTTTTTTGGTACTAGAGATTAAACCCAGAGGCATCTACCTCTGAGCTACACCCCCAGATCTATTTTAATTTTTGTTTTGAAACAGGGTCTTGTTAGGTTCCTGAGACTCTCGCTAAGTTGCTGAGGCTGTCCTCAAACCTGGGATCCTCTTTTTTCAGCCTCCCAAGTACTGGGTTACAGGTGTGCTCCACCACGCCCGGCTCATGTTGGGTGTTCTGTTCCGCTTTAGGTATGCCATATAGAGCTCCGCCCAGGTTCAGCCCTCGTCACTCACCTCTCTCACACGTTGAGGAGTTATCATTATAGTAGTACCCTTCCATGCATAGGCAAACATAAGTGCTGTACAATGAAATGCACGAAGCCTGGTCTCCACAGGGATTGCTTTGGCAAAAATTTTTGGAACCTTAGATAGAGTAGAAAGAAATTAGAGATCCACAGAAATTACAGCAGATAACATCTGGAAGCATATTCCAGCCCTCATGCCTCCCTCCTTGGCGTTTTTTCATCCCCTGCCTGTGTGACCCCACAGCACCCCCTCTGGAGAGCTGAGGACAAATACATGCTTTCTTAGGTCCTGGGGAGACTGCTGCTGACATTTTGGGGCCAAGTGCTTGTTGACAGCAAAGGCCTGCTGGAGAGAGGAAGAGAAACAGATAGCGGCTTTCTCATTCCCAGGAGTCAGGAAACTTCAAGCTTCCAGGATTCCCCAGAGCCTCAATACCTGCTTCCCCAACACTAACGCAGGCTCCCCCAAACCATTTATTTTGATTTTTTGTACTACTAGGGATGGAACCCCGGGGCATTCTACCTCCAAGCTACACCCTCAGCCCTATTTTATTTTTTTATTTTGAAACAGGGTCTCACTAAGTTGCAGAGAACCTCATTAAGTAGCTGAGGCTGGCTGCAAACCTGTGATCCTCCTGTCTCAGCCTCCCAAGTACTGGGATTTCAAGCACCCCAAACCATTTTAGATAAAGCATCATTTTTTTTAAGGAAGTGAATAATTGTCTTATAGGGAGGTGAGCCAAGAAGCTCCAGAAAGGAACTAGATGCCGTACTCTGGCTGGTATACCTGGTGTGCACTGTCACAAAGAAAGGAGAGAGAGGAGAGGAGTGTGGGTTAACCCAGTGAACGTTCTAAGGAGGCGACGTGAGAACTCTCTAGCCTCTGGCTTTCTGAGTGGATGACTTGAACACATGGTGAGGATAATAATGGCAATGGCTCCATGCCACTGTCCCAAACTCCCAGGCCAGGCAGGGTACGGTGTCACCCTGCCCCCAGAAGCCTGGTGAGATCTGAGGGAAGCTCGATTAGTGGCCAATGGTGATCTTGGTTGGCCACTTGCTTTATCTTTGTCAAGTCAAATGATTCTGAGCTTTGATTCCTGAGTAGCTTAAGGGTTTGGCCACCTTCAGACCTGCCTTGAGATTCTTACAATGTAAGAATGTAAAGAGGGGGAATACACACAATACACAAACACATATGTTTGCATTTCCACAGATCGCCTCTGGAGGGAGACAGGAGAAACTGGCCACAGAGCTTGTTCCTGAGAAGGAAACCCGAGCCTGGGATTTAGAATGTGAGGGAGATTTAATCCAGGGGCATTCTGCCTCTCAGCTACACCCCAGCCCTATTTTTTTTTTTTTATTTTTATTTTGAAACAGTATCGCTTGGTTGATGAGAGTCTCACTACTTGCTGCAGCTGTCCTTGAACCTGCAGTCCTCCTGTCTCAGCTTCAGATTTAGTTTTTATTGCATATACTTTTGCTCTGTTTGAGCTGCTCTTTCCATAATCATGGGCCTCACTTACTTTCATTTAAAATATTAAAAAAATAGCTGGGCATGGTGGCACATCCTTAAAATCCCAGTACTCGGGAGGATGAGACAGGAAGATTGTAGGTTCAAAGCCAGTCTCAGCAACTTAGGTTCTTAGCAACCTAGTGAGACCCTGTTTCCAAATAGGAAATGAAATAAGGCTAGGGGTATAGCTTGGAGGTAGAATACTTCTGGGTTTAATCTCTAGTACCAAAAAAAAAAAAGGGGGGAGGGCTGAGAATGTAGCTCAGTGGTAGACTGCTTGACTAGCACGCCTGAGTCCTGGAGTTTAACAACCCAGGCCACAAAAAGTAAATAAATAAATAATAAATAAATAAAATATATAAATAAATAAAAAGTGAAAGAGGGGCATGGTGGCACACACCTCTAATCCCAGTATGTGGGAAGCTGAGACAGGAAGATTTAGGTTTGAGGACAGCCTCCAGCTTAGTGAGATTCTCAGCAACCTAGTGAGACTCTGTTTTAAAATGAAAAAAAAAAAGGAAAGAAAGAAAGAGGAACAATAGGAACTCTCAATCATTGCTGGTAGGAATGCAAAATGGTGCAGCCACTTTTTTTTAATTTCAGTACTGGAGATTGAACGCAGGGGCATTCTATCTCCGAGTTACACCTCCAGTCCTATTTTTTATTCTTTATTTTGAAACAGGGTCTCACTAAGTTGTGGAGGGCCTCACTAAGTAGCTGAGGCTGGCTGCGAACCCAGATCCTCCAGTCTCAGCCTCCCAAGTACTGGGATTACAAGCATGCGCCACCATGCCCAGCTGGTGCAGCCACTTTGAAAGACAATTTGGCAGTTTTTTGTTTTTGTTTTACAAAACTAAACATACTCTTATAATCCAGCAATCATATTCGTTGGTATTTACCCCCAAGGATCTGAAAACTTATGCTCACATAAACCCTTACACATAGATATTAATAGCAGCTTTTTGATCATAAGTGCCCAAAACTGGAAGTGACAAAGATGTCTCTTAGTGGGTGAAGGGATAAAATGTGCTACATCTAGACAGTAGAATACTATTCAGCACTAAAAAAAATGAGTTATCAAGTCATGAAAAGACATGGTGGAAATGCATACACTAAGTTAAAGAAGCCAGTCTCAACAGGCTACATACTGTGTGATTCCAACTATACGGCATTCTAGAAAAGGCAAAACTATGGACACAGTAAAAATACCAGGGGTTAAGAGGGAGGGAGGGATGAGCAGCCAGAGCACAGAGGGTTTTTAGGGTAGTGAAACTACTCTATACACTACAATAAGGGATATATTTGATGAAATGTGAACTATGGTCTTTAAGTGTCAATGATGTGCCAGTGCAGTGCCATTCTTATAACAAATGCATTGTTCTGGTGGGCGGTGTTGATAATGGTTATGTGCAGGGCAGGAGTTTTGTAAAAAAAAAACCTCTGTACCTTCTTCTCAATTTTGCTATGAATCTAAAACTGCTCTAAAAATAAAGTCCATTAATGTTTTCTAAAGTGGGAGGAAAAAATAAGACTATACGCGACAAAAGGAGGCATGGTTCACGACTTCACACGCAACAGGAAGGACACCCCCGACAAGGCGTGAACCCATGTTCTAAGTTAAGTGGCTTTTCCAAAAGCCTCAGCCACCTTGCAAGGATGATTAGGGAGTTCCCAGGGAAGGAACTGAGTGCCGCTCCTCTCTGGAGATGACAGATAAACAAACTCTTGGTGCCCTCACTGGGCCTTCATTTCCCTATCTGAGAATGATATGGTTCATCTAGACTCTTCAAATTCTAAAGTTGGAGGAGTCTTCTAGATCAAGTATGGGCATAACATGGCTCATGAGCCGTATCTAAGCAACCCCTCTGTTTTTGTAAATAAAGTTTTATTGGAACACAGCCAAGCTTGTTCATTTATACATTGACTATGTCTGCTTTCATGTTAAAATGGCAGAGTGTTGCAGCTGCAACAGAGACAGTCTATGATCCACAGAGCCTGAAATGTTTACTATTTGGCCTTTACTGATCAAGTTCCTGACTCTTGTACCAGCTTGGAGAAATGAGGCAGGTGTTTTCAGAGTTAATAACTCCAGCTTTAGGTCAATTGTCATCTCTTACTATCCCCCAAATATCTGTCATTTGGACAATGGCCTGGTCTTGTCTATGACTGAGCACTGCTGTTCTCTGGCTCTTTATCTCTTGGGCTCAGATTCCATGGTATGGCTTGATTTCCAAATTGTGATCAGCCACCACCTTAACTTCAGGGTAAAACTGAGTTCTTCCTTGGGTGGACCAGGGATCTACACCAGCGTGGCTGGAGAGACAGTGCTTATACGGAGCTGGGCTTCTCAACAGAAGCTAAAACTATTTCCAAAAATCTAGAATAGCTTTCACAAATATCAAGTTCATTAAAAAAAAAAATGTTCTACCTCTGGCAAATAGCTTGTGGTCAGACGAGTAGGAAGAAAAGAAGAGAATAAGAAGAATGGAGGCAATCTCTTAGAGTCTCTGCCATCACTGCTAGCCTTTGTGGCTTAGGTTTTAAGTCCATGGCTCCTCTGCACAGAAACCTCAGGCCTCTTGCTACCCATTTCCCTTCCCCACCAGAATGCAGTCGCCTGCTGGGCTCCGCACAACGGCAGGGGCCGTCACTGCAGAGTCTTTGGGGGTGTCCCTCTTACCTGTGGTACCACTGTTGGGGCTGCTGGGCTGGGGTGAAGGGGTGCTGCTGCGGGAAGTCACTTGTGGTGGAGTGCTTGAAGGAGGAGTTCCGGTGGAACTGTCCTTTGTGGAGGAGGAGCTGGTACTTGTCACTGGAGAACCAGTTGGAGAAGTAGAGGTGGCAGTGGAGGAGGGATGAGATGTACTACCTGAGTGTGGGGTGGGCGGAGATGTGGACGAGGTGGGCGGAGATGTGGCCGAGGCGGGTGAAGATATGGCTGAGGCGGGTGAAGATATGGCCGACATGGTCGGAGATGTGGCCAAGGTGGTCAGAGATGTGGCTGAGGAGGAAGCTATAGTCACTGTGATGGAAGGAGGTGAATCTGAAGTCACCGCGGAGAGGCCAGCTGTAGTCTGGACACTTGCTGAAGTTGTAGGTTGGGAGCTGCTCACTGCATTTGTGGAGACGCTCGATGGAGGAGTAGGTGTGGTAGTAACAGTTGTCATTGGGGTAGTGTTTGCTGCAACGGTGACTAAAGAAACAGTTATGTCATTGTGGCTGGAAGAGCCAAGGTACCAATTGTCAAAGACAGCACATTGAATAAATAGTGGCAGTGACTGATGTTTAATGCTAATTATACTCAACTTATTCTTGTCTGAAAAAATGAATACATGGTTACATTAAAAATAGCAATACAGCCGGGCGTGGTGGCCCACACTTGTAATCCCAGCATTCGGGAGGCTGAGACCGGAGGATCCGGGTTCGCGGCCAGCCTCAGCTACCTAGTGAGGCACTCCGCAACTCAGTGAGACTCAGTTTCAAAATAAAGAATAAAAAGGGGCTGGGGGTGTAGCTCGGAGGTAGAATGCCCCTGAGTTCAATCCCCAGTACTGCAAAAAAAAATAGCAATACATGCCAGGCGTGGTAGTGCACGCTTGTAATCCCAGTACTTGGGAGGCTGAGACAGGAGGATCCGGGTTCACGCCAGCCTCAGCTATGAGGCCCTGTTTCGAAATAAAGAATAAAAAAGGGCTGGGAGTGTAGCTCAGAGGCAAAATGCCCCTGGGTTCAATCCCTAGTACCACAAACTAAATAAAAACAAATAAATAATTAAAAAATTTAAGCTGGGCATTGTAGGGCACGCTAGTAATCCAAGTATTTGGGAGGCTGAGACGGGAGGGTCACAAGTTCCAGGCCAGCCTCAACAAGTAGTGAGACCCTCAACAAAATAAATAAATAAATAAATGAATAAATAAATAAATAAATAAAATAAGGCTGGGGTGTAGTTAAGAGGTAGAATGCCCCTGAGTTCAATAGCCAGTACCAAAATTTTTTTAAAAATATAAAGGGCCAAGGATGTAGCTTGAAGGTAGAAGGCCCCTGGGTTCAATCCTCAGTACCAAAAGAAAAGACAATACTTGACTACTTCTAAACAAGATAAACATAAATAAATAAATAAATATGCATATACATATATAGACAAAACCAGGAAATGTTATGTAAATGTGACAAATGAAAGTGTAATGTTTATTAAGATGAGCACCAAGAAGTAACATCACTTGTGCTTATAGCTGCAAAACGGTCAATCTGGCTTTAATACTCCTGATAGTTCCCAGTGAAGACAATCAAAAGTGCCACAAGGTGGCGCTATTACTACCAGGACCTGGACTCCTGTATTCTCTTAAGGTCCCAATTTTATATTATGGGGCAGTTTTCTTCACTGATAGATTGAAGGAGGGGGGAAAGTTAGAGGGAGTAGTTTAAGGAATTAATAAATAAAAATATTCCATTAAGTACTTATTAATTATTTTCTGGTATATTTATTCATTAACAATTCTAGACACATGGACTTTTTTTTGGTGTGGTACTGGGGATTGAACTCAGGGGCATTCTACCTCTGAGCTACACCCCTAGCCCTATTTTTTATTCTTTATTTTGAAACAGGGTCTCACTAAGTTGCAGAATGCCTCACTAGAAACTGAGGCTGGCCGTGAACCCAGATCCTCCGGTCTCAGCCTCCCAAATGCTGGGATTACAAGTGTGCACCACCATGCCCGGCACACATGGACTTTTTAAAGAATACTATAAGTAAGTGATTTTTGTCCTAAAGGCTATGGTGGTTGTGAAAGATGCATTTTCATGACTCTGAGGAACCCCTGGATATACAGAATAGTAAACTAGTAGTGAGTCAGTGATCCATTTCCTAGAACCCTTAATTAGAACTCTGACATTGATAGTAGGTTAAACGTGTGTGTATGTGTGTGTGTGTGTGTGTGTGTGTGTGAGAGAGAGAGAGAGAGAGAGAGAGAGAGAGAGAGAGAGAGAGTGTGTCTGGGGATTGAATCTAGGGACATTCTACCTCTGAGCTACACCCCCAGCCCTATTTTATTTTTATTTGGAAATGAGGTCTTGCTAGGTTACTGAAAGTCTCACTACTTGCTGAGGCTGTCCTCGAACTTGTGATCCTCCTGTCTCTGCTTCCCAATCACTGTGATTACAAGTGTGTGCCACCATGCCCAGCTTAAACAAAATATTTAAAGAAAATATTTTGAAGAGGAAGCAATTCATAAACGTAGGATATGAAGAGCTGCTTAAGATGCGGCCTGACTCCCCCAGGCGTCTGTGAGCTCTCTGGGGACAGAGTCTGGTTCTTTGCCTTGAACAGGGTTTGGCTAACAGTCATTCAGAAGAGTTGAGCAATAAGCAATTGCTCCTCCAGCTGGCACCAGCTGGCAGTGCTGACCGCTCCTGCCCCTGTTGCTCTGGCCGTTCTCATTTCTCAAGTGCTTACCGTGTGCCCGACAGCACCTGCAGAACAGACCTGCACATCCACATTGGACAGAGGAGCCCAGCACCCGCAGGGATAGAGGACTTTGCCCAGAGGCCAGGCCAGCTCTGGGTAGTGCAGCCTTAGCCACAATTTGGTTAGGGAATCAGGGAAAAAGGTCATTCAGTTAATGAAAAAGCCAAGGACAGAGAAAAGATAATCAGGGATTAGAATAAATGCTACAGAAGCAGAAGATGCCTCCATGAGTCCCCTGTCATTGGAACAGCAGTGATAGTGGCCGGTCCCTCACACCTTGGGGTTCATGCTTTGAAATGTTCGTGCTCTGCTGATGCCAAGTGGCCTATGCGTTTCTGTAGACAGGCCTCCTTGCGAGGCTTTCTGCAGGTTTTGGGGATTGGGGCAAGGAGTTTTGGACTTGGTATTTTTTGTTTGTTTTTGTTTTTTGGTACTGGGGGTTGAACCCAGAGGCATTCTACCTTTGAGCTACATCCAGCCCTATTTTATTTCTTATTTGGAAATAGGATCTTGCTAGGTTGATGAGAGTCTCACTACGTGATGAGACTGTCTTCGAACCTGCGATCCTCTTGTCTTAGCCTCCCAAGTACAGGGATTACAGGCATGTACCACCACGCCCAGCCAATTTGGTGTTTTTAAAAAAATCTTCCTTCCTTCCTTCCTTCCTTCCTTCCTTCCTTCCTTCCTTCCTTCCTTCCTTCCTTCTTTTCTTTCTTTTTTGGTACTGGGGTTTGAACCCAAGGGGATTCCACCTCCAAGCTATACCCCCAGCACTTTTCTTGTTTTGAAACAGGGTCTTACTAGATTGCCAAGAGTTTAGCTATCTGCTGAGGTAGTCCTAGAACTTGTGAGCTTCCTGCCTCAGCCTCCCAAGTACTAGGATTACATGCATGTGTCACCATGCCAGGCTACTTTGATTTCAAATTTCTGTTTCCTAGAGATATTGCATTTAGAAATGCTTAGTTAGTTTTAATAGTCAAGGCACACTCCAAGCTGATAGCTATTCATCATTATAAATAGCTACTATATATATATGTATGTATGTCAGGCATGGTGGCACACTCTTGTAATCCCAGTACTTGGGAGGCTGAGATAGGAGGATTGCATGTTTAAGGCCAGTGTGTGGTAACTTGGCAAGACCCTGTTTCAAAATAAAAAATAGAAAGATCTGGTATATGTCATTATAAAACATCCCTGGGTTCAATTCCCAGACACACACACACACACACACACACACACACACACGTGCTAAAATATAGGTCTGTGTGTGTCTGTGTTATTTGAGAACTGTATAGATTTCAGAGAAGAGAGTTTAGAGCTGATATCCTAGGCTTCCATTATCTAACAAAAAATATCCAAGAAGAATTGAAAAATAATCTATTTAGTTAAATTTATATTTAACAGAAATATATTAGCTGGGCATGGCAGCGCATGCTTTTAATCTCAGTACTCGAGAAGCTAAGACAGGAGGATTGCAGGTTCACAGCCAGTCTCAGCTACTTAGTGAGACCCTGTTTCAAAATAAAGAATAAAAAATAGGACTGGGGGTGTAGCTTGGAGGTAGAGTGCCCCGGGTTCAATCCCTATTACAAAAAAAAGAAAGAAAGAAAGAAAAAAAAACCGAAATATATTAAAACAGAAGCATAGTAAAAATAGCTTTCATCTTTTTATTTCCTAAAATCCTAGAGCTTCTAACCAATATAATGACATCACCCTATCCATGAGGGCACAAAACATATTCCCTGACCTGGCTCCTTCCTGGAGAGCATTCCAGAAGCACCACCCTGTCCAAAGAACATCTGTAACTGCTCTGTTCAGAGCTAACTGAAGGTTACAACAAAATGCCTTCCTACAGATCTATATCCTGCAATATTAAGAGATATTGGTTCCCAAAGGCACCAAATGCTGTGGAATAAAGCTTCCCTAATCTTTCAAAGAAATAATAAAAACACCCTAGACAGTTTTGCCTCTTAAAGGGACTTTGAACGTCATCTGTACAGTTCTTCAGGTTTTTTCCCAGTAAATACTTATTGAAGGGGTTACTGCAGGTCAGAGGTGCTACGTAAGACCCTGGGGTCAGAAGGACATGAGTGACAGATGTGGTGGCCAAGACTTCAGGTCCAAGTAAGAACTGGTGAGACTTGTATGACTTTCAGGAGCCACCTCTAACAAAGGCTTGACTTGTGTGAAATATAAGGAAGAAGTCTGGTGTGGTGGCACACGCCTATAATCTAGTATTGGGAGGCTTAGACAGGAGGATTGCAAATTCAGGAACAGCCCCAGCAACTCATTGAGATCCTCAGCAACTTAGTGAGACCCTATTTCAAAAAAAAAAAAAAAAAAAAAGGGCTGGGGGTGTGACTTGGAGGTAGAATGCTCTGAGTTCAATCCCCAGTACAAAATACATACATATATATAAGGCAGGGCAATAGGAAGGGGATATTGGGCTGGGAGGGTGGGGAGGGGGCAGGGAGGTGGATGGCTAGGGGTCTGAGGATCAGGAGTTGTTGAGTCTACAGGGAGCTTCGAGGGCCGGGGGGAGATGTGAAGAGGACATTTCTTGGCTCGGAGAGCCCGAGGGAAGGGTCAAGAGCTCAGCAGAGTACAGGGAGCAGAACCCAAGCTCCAGAGTGAGGCAAAGGGACACTGTGGGCCTCAGGGGGATCTGCCCTCCTGTGAGGAGTTTCCCCAACCTTCCCAATAAGTGCAGCTCAAAACCAGCTCTCAGAAAATCAAACGCTCATGTTGCCCATTCCCATTCTCTAAAACAGGTTCATTCTGCCAAATTGAACACATACATCATTCCTTTCTACAAGCCACCTCTGGGTCTCAGTCGTCACCCTCACCTCGGAGACCCATGGCGGGCCTGCTCAGCACTTCCTAACCCGGAAGAGGAGCACCTACTTGAGGCCGAGTTGACGCCCATTCTTGGAGTGTTCTGGGACCCTCCAATTCAAGTGCACGGGTGAAAGGAGGCTGTTTCTTTCCCGTGGCCTGCTCTCTGATGATCGGGGGAGGGACACAGAGAGCGAGGGTAGGCACTGGGCCCTTGGAACCTACCGAAGCACTCTTATCTGGCCTCAGACAAACCTCTCTGTTTGCTAACCCAGAGTCTCAGTCCACTGATCTCTTACTGCTCCGTCTTCCCCCTCCTGGACGAAAATGTCTGTCTTTGAGCTGAGTTGAACAGGAAACTTGATACACAAAATCATCCTTATATCGGGACTTCCCGTCACTGTAAGCCTATTGACTCTATCTCACAGACAGCAGACATGCTTCAAAGAATTAAAATAAAGAAGGCTGCTTACCCCAGTTTACAAAAAGGAGGGTGAGAAGAGCGAGAGACCTGGCGGCTTCCATTTCTGCAGCTCTTCTCTTCTTCACTAATCTGAGGAGGAAATGGTTTCTCTCCAGGATCTGAGGAGGAAATGGTTTCTCTCCAGCACTACCTGGAGTTTTAACTCTCTTTCGGTACAAAGGTCAGTCATTAACTGACGTCAAAGGCAATTGCTCATCAGGATCTGGTCATATATCACAGGCCTCTTCCCAGCTTTCAAGGTAGAAGTAATGAACGTGGCCTCATAGATTATTTTTCTAACTCAAAGTCCAAAAATCACTCAAGATATTCCAAATTCTATTTCAAAATCCTCACAAAGCCAGCGGTGGGTGAATATGGCTAATGTCTTTCTAACCCAATGTCCTGACACTACTACCTTTTCAAAGGTCACCGATCCTTTACACATCCAATAATATAGTCGATGGTCTACTCACCCCATATGAGGGCAAGAAATCCTGACAAGTGTCCCCAAGCTGTTTGTTGATTGACTTTTATCACCTTTCCCTGGGGACACTATTCCAGGCCTCTCTGACGGTCACTTCTAGCAACTTTGTGACCCCGTCTCCAAGCCTCCGCGGCTCTCCACATGTCACTCTGCCTGGGCACGGCCCCCGAACCATGCTCCCGAACACTGTGAACACCACCCTGCAATGTTTAACCTAATTCTACCAAAGGCCTCAGGGTGACAAGTGGCAAGTCAGGAGGGGAAAATGAGTGCAGGGAAGGAAAGACCTAAAACAGGATGAGAGCCCCATGCTCCCGTCGTTCACGGCCATGCACCCACTTCCAGCTCCCTTCCACAACCCTTGTTCCTCAGCCCCGGCTCTGGCCATGATTCAGGAATCCCCTTTGTCACTTGGATTTGTGTCTCTTTATTTATTTATTTTTGTGTATATGTGTGGTCCTGGGGATTGAATCTAGGGGCATTCTACCTCCAAGCTACACCGCTAGCCCTTTTTAGTTTTTGTTTTGAAACAGGGTCTCACTAGGTTGCTGAGATTCTCACCATGTTGAGAGTACTATAGGGGCGGGGGGGGGGGGGGGGGGG
>PVLC010000644.1:0-13986 GCA_004027655.1 Graphiurus murinus | reverse complement strand
GAGACAGAATCTCTCTAAATTGCTAAGGCTGGTCGCCAACTTGCCATCCTCCTGCTTTTGCCTCCCAAGTAGTTGGGATTACAGATGTACACCATGGTGCCCAGCACAAAGACCTGTTTTTATCCTCCTCCTCCTCCTCCTCCTTCTTCTTGTCTTTATCAACTAACTTTATTTATTGGTAATAGGGATTGAACTCAGGGGCATTCTACTTCCAAATTATACCCCCAGCCCTTTTTTAAATTTAAATTTAATTTGGGGGGGTTATTGGGGGATTGAACCCAGGGGCATTCTAGCTTCCAGCTACATGCCTAGCCTGCACTGTTTCTTCAGTGCCAAAGTCTACCATAGCTCTGTCTCTGCTGGGCACAGGACAGAGTATGACCAGGAGGAGATAGAGGACTACCAAGCCCCTGGATCCCTGACTCTTCCTTGGCCTTACCTGGAAAAATATGAGCAACAAGAAAGATGGGCAATTCTGAAATTAGCAATGAATTCACAATTAGTCTTTCTTATATATACCCCCTCCTAACTCACCTCACTCTAGACTTCAACATTCCAGGATGCTAGAGCTTCGGAGGGAGCTTCTCCCTAGGGGGAAATGCTTCTTCTTCATTGTTGGTATTTTCCTTCCAGCTTGCTGTACCTCAAGAGGCATGTCTTCATGCCTCTTGAGGTACAGCAAGCTATTTCAGAGGAACAAATTCACAGCTTTGCACGGTGGTGCATGCCTGATATCCAAGTACTTGGGAGGCTGAGACAGGAGGATCTCAGGTTTGAGGTCAGTGTCAGTAACTTGGTGAGGTCCTCAGCAACCTAACAAGACTCTGTTTCAAAACAAAAAATAAAAAGGGCGGGGGGTATAGCTTAGAGGTAAAATGCCCCTGGGTTCAATCCCCAGCAGAGGAGGAAGAGGAGGAGGAGGAGGAGGAGGAGGAGGAGGAAGAGGAGACAATTTATTTTATATTCTGCATTTTCCCTGTGGGGAGAGAACCTGGTTCAGGACTGTCATATTACAAAGGTAAGGATTCAGTATCAGGAGCCCCTAAGCCACATTCTTCAAATTTAGCTCTTTAATAACAATGACATTTTACCTCCATCTGTCATATTCTTTGTCTTCTCACATGACTCAAAACCTGAGCAGGAAAAGCCAGGTGTGGTGGCACACACTTGTAATCCCACTTGGGAGGCTGAGACAGGAGGATCACAGGTTCAAGGCCAGACTCAGCTGCTTAGTGAGGCCCTCTGCAACTTAGTGAGACCCTGTTTCAAAATAAAGAATAAAAAAAATAGGGCTAGGGGTGTAACTCGGAGGTAGAATGCCTCTGGTTTCAATCCCCAGTACCACAAAAACAACAACAACAACAACAAACCTGAGCAGGAAAAGGAAATAATATTTATTAGTGCAAGCCAGCTATATTCTAAATATTTATCTATATATCAAGAGCATAGATTCCATTTTCCTATAGAAAAGATGTTATATGTAGGTCACTTTGCCACAGAGTCAGCTGAGAGCTGGGTTTATCCACAATTGCCTGGTCACCATAGAACTATTCTGAATCGGGGATGACTGTATTGGCTATGAAGAAGAACAGGACATGCTCATTCGTCTACATCAGTGCCCAGCTCTTCAGATGTAAGGTAAATTAAAGAGGGCTAAGGCCGTCTAGGATTGGAATTTGGAATTTGGGGATTCTAAGATGGTGGAATCAAGAATTCCTGCTACTTCATGAAGAAGACCCGGAGCAACAGCTGGACGGTGGCAATTTTTTCTTCTTTTTTGGTGCTGGAGATTGAACCCAGGGGCATTCTACCTCTGAGCTACACCTTCAGCTCTATATTTTATTTTGAAACAGGGTCTCACTAAGTAGCTGAGGCTGGCTGTGAACCTGTGATCCTCCTGTCTCAGCCTCCCAAGCACTGGGATTATGAGCGTGTGCCCACCTGGCTGGACGGCAGCATTTTGAGGTAAGTGACCATGAGAGAACGCTGGGCCTCAGCAAGGGAGAGACTGGAACCTGGGAGGGTTGGAATCCAATCTGTCAAGACTCTCTTTTGCGTCCTTGCTTCTGCAACACAGCAGTACCATGCTGAGGCTCTGGAGAAGCATTAAAAACCTAAAATTACTTAGCCCGTAGAAATTTTTTTCTGTCTATAGAGTCAAACGTTGCAGTACATTTTAAGCCCTTATTTGATTCTAATTTTAGTCCCATGGTAGGGGTGTAAGTATAGCTTTTCCAGATTTACCATTACTAATCTTCAACATCACATTAGCTAACAAACTGACCAGCATTTGCCTCTCTAATTCAGGAAACCATTCCCAGAGAAATGGCTTGTAGAAAAAGCAACATTCTCAACTTAAATGTTTAACTGATGATGCTTTGATAAAACTATTCCCAATTCTGGCTTTCATATCTATAGAAATTAAGTTTTCAGCTGGGTGTGACAGCACACACCTGTAATCCCAGTACATGGAAGGCTGAGACAGGAGGATCACAGGTTTGTGGCTAGCCTCAGCTACTTAGTGAGGCCCCTTACAACTTAGACTCTGTTTTCAAATAAAAAATAAAATAGGGTTGGGGGTGTAGCTCAGAGGCAGACTGCCCCTAAGTGTAATCCCCAATACCAAAAAAATTAATAATAATAAAAAAGTAAAATAGGTTGGGGGTGTAGCTCGGAGGTAGAACGCCTCTGGGTTCAATTCCCAGTAACACACACACACACACACACACACACACACACACACACACACACACATTAAGCTTTTAGCTACTGGTCACTTTACACAAATAAAGTTCAGGTGGCTTTTCAGTTGATACCAAATACTGTGTGTGTATGTGTGGTTTTAGGAATTGAATCAGAGGCATTCTACCTCCAAACTACACCCTCAGCCCTTTAAAAAAAATTTTTTTGTGTGTTGTAACAAAGTCTCACTAAGTTGCTGAGGGTCTCACTAAGTTGCTGAAGCTGGCCTCCAATTTGCAATCTTTCTGTTTCAGCCTCCTAAGTACTGGAATTACAAGCATGCACCTGGATAATACCAGATACTTGAGGCACCTCTGTTCAAGACCAAGCAGCAAAGGAGGCAGTGAATCTCTCTCCTGGAGCTCCTGAGAAGCAGCACTGTGACTTAGGAGGGGACTGGGAGGAGGTGATGTCGGAGAGGCAAATGGGTGCTGATCCCGCAGGGTCTCAGAGCCATGGATGGGAGCGTGGATTTTATCTAAGTGCAGTAACAGAAGTCACGGGGACACCGAGGCAGGAGAACAATGGGAGAGGTCTTCCTAGTCACCTCATCTGAAGGAGCTGCTCTACCCACCTGACATCCAGCCCTAGCTAGCTTTGTCCAGAACCTTCAGCACAATATGGAATTATTTTGACTTCTTGTTGACTTAGTTGTCTGTCGTCCCTCCCCTATTCAGCCCGCTGTCTCCAGGACCCAGAACAGCTGGCAGATAGCAGGTGCTCAGTAAACATTTTGGAAGTGCAGGAATGATGGTGAATGCTGTCAGATTCATTCCAGGAGCAGGGAGTGGAAAGCAAATAAGACGCCATCCCGGGCCTTCAGACTCACACGGCATCAGGACAGCGTATTTGCCGAAAGGGGTTTGTCATGATGAAATGATTCACAAAAGAGAAACTACAATTAGTAAAGAATCAGGGTGGAGCTGCGCATGGTTGTGCACCCTTGTAATCCCAGTACTTGGGAAGCTGAGACAGGAGAATCCCAGGTTCACAGCCAGCCTCTGCAACTTCGTGAGACCCTGTTTCAAAATAAAAGAATAAAATCAGACTGGGGGTGTAGTTCGGAGGTAGAATGTCCCTGGGTTCCATCCCCAGTAACACACACACACACACACACACACACCACACACACACACACACACACACATACACACACAGAGGTCAGGGAAAACATTCAAGTTTTCACTGTTTTGTTTTTTTAGTGGTACTGGGGATCAAATACTGGGTATTAGGATTATAGGCATGCACTACAATGCCTGGCTCAAAGAAATTTATTTATTTATTTATTTTTGTGGTACTGGGGATTGAACCTAGGGGCATTCTACCTCCAAGCTACACCCCAAGCTCAATTTTTCTTTAAATTTCTTTATTTTAAAACAGGGTCTAAATTGCGGAGGGCTCACTAAGAACTTTATTTAAGAAGACTACATCTGGTGATGTCCTTGATGGGCAGTTTGACTTCACATGAAGCATAACACTGAAGACTATGGGCAGCAATAAGGACAACCCTACTAGGTAGTATGTGGGAAAGCAGGGTTGTCATTATACCTCTAAGTAGGGGTGAAGCTCAAACACCAATATATGGACTTTTTGCTTGTGGTACTGTGGAATGAACCCAGGGACCCTCTACCCCTGAGCTATATCTCCAGCCCTTTTTATTTTTTTAATTTTGAGATAGGGTCTCACTAAGTTGCTGAAAGACTAGCTGAGTTGCTAAGGCTGTCCCTGAACTTGTGATCCTCCTGTCTCAGCCTCCCGAGTAGCTGAGATTACAGGTGTGCACCACCACACCTGGCCAACATATGAACTTTTTTTTTTTTTTTTTTTTGCGGTACTGGGAATTGAACTCAGGGGCATTCTACCTCCAAGCTACACCCCCAGCCCTATTTTTTATTCTTTATTTTTGAAACTGAGTCTCACTAAGTTGCGGAGTGCCTCACTAAGTAGCTGAGGCTGGCCGCGAACCCGGATCCTCCGGTCTCAGCCTCCCAAATGCTGGGATTACAAGTGTGCGCCACCACGCCCGGCTTCATATGAACTTTTAATCACTGGAAATATGTTCCAAAATTCTTTGGACTTCAAAAGGAGCAGGTATTGGCTTTTTTAAGTCTTGACGTGTAAAATTTCACAACTGTTGTCTATCCCCCTACTGAATTTAGTCATCTCTTTAAAGTAATATTTCATATCATGAGAAACTTTGTGCACTTTTTAATTGCATTTTATTGTCCATCTTCTGGAATTAAACTCTCAGAGAAGTTCTACCCAGGGGTTTTCCCCAGGAAGCAGCCTGACTCCTCACTATTTCCTCCTCTACATGTCAACTGGAATTATGGGAAGGCTGGCCAAAGTCAGAAAGCTGTCTCCTGCAGGCCAGCATGTCCTTCTGATTACTGGCATGTGCCACCACACCTAGTTACGACTTGGAAACTTTTTAGAAGTGTGTATTTTCACCTGGTGTGGTGGCACATGCCTGTAATCCCAGTACTTGGGAGGTTGAAACAGGAGGATCTCAGGTTCCAGGCCAGCCTCAGCAACCTAGTGAGATCCTCAGCAATTTAGCAAAATTTTGTTTCCAAATTAAAAAAAAAAAAAAAAAAAAAGGGTGTGGGTAGCTCAGAGGTAGAATGCCCCTGGATTCAATCTCCAGTAGAAAAATAAAATAAAAAATAATAAAAAAAAAGAGGCAGGGGTGGTGGCACATACTTGTAATCAGCTTTAATCACAGTACTCCAGAGTCTAAAATAGGAGGACACAGCATTAGGTAATGTGGGTTCACTTAGGGGGAAAGTTACGCCTTTCCAAATTTATTTCAGACGTTCTGATGACACGAGGAGAAAGTCTCATTGCTCACTAGAGTATCTCAGCTCTTCTCCAATACCAGCTTATCTCCCTTTACAGGAAGAGGGATCAGGCCGTGGGCACTGAGCCTTTGGCAGTCAAAGATAACCACCTAGAAATCAGTACTTTATTTTTATCACATTTATTTTATGATTACTTTCTATTCATGGCCAAGGAAGCTAGGTCTTTTCTATTTGTGGTGATGATGTAGTTTATTTTCATTTATTTTTTGGTATTGGGGATTGAACCCAGGAGCATTCTACTTCCAACCTACACCCTCAGCCCCTTTTTATTTTTTATTTTGAAACAGGGTCTAGCTAAGTTGCTGAGGCTGGTCTGCCTCAGACCTGTGATCCTCCTCTCTTCTGTCTCAGCCTCCCAAGTACTTGGATTACATGTGTGCACCATCCCATTCATCTGTGAAGTAGTCTGTGTGCCTGCGTGGTGTGTGTGTGTGTGTGTGTGTGTGTGTGTGTGTGTGTGTGTGTGTGTGTGTCTTAGTTACTGGGATTGAACCCAGGAGCATTCTACCTCCTCATCCCAATTTTTTTAAATTTGGAAACAGGGTCTTGCTAAGTTGCTGACAGCCTCTCTAAGTTGCTGAGGCTAGCTTTGAACCTGCTGTCCTCCTGTCTTAGCTTCCCGAGTACTGGGGTTATAGGCGTGTGCCACCACACCTGGCAATGTAGACTATTTTTAAAAGTATATTCATTTAAATCTTAAAAAAAAAAAGTCAATTTCAGGAAAAATATGTAAATAAGAGTAGAGATGATGTATGGCTTGTCAATAATCCGGAGGGTGGTACAAAACTGCCTGAAGTTTAGGAAACACCATGCTAGGCACTTTGTAGGGTGAATGCAGAGAAAGAGGTCTTCAAAAATGTGGGAGTGGGGAAATAGTAACACCAGTAACTGAAAACAAATACAAACTTTCACCCCCATGAAAAATGTCACATCACACTAGTAAAAGAGAAAACTGGCCGGGTGTGGTGTCATATACTTGTAATCCCAGTACTTGGGAAGCTCAGACAGGAAGATCACAGGTGTGTGGCCAGCCTTAGCTACTTAATGAGGTCTTCTGCAACTTTGTGAGACCTTGTTTCAAAATAAAGAATAAAAAATAGGGCCGAGGGTGTAGCTCAGAGGCAGGATGTCCCTGGGTTCAATCCCCAGTACCGAAAAAAAAAAAGAAGAAAAAGAAAACTGAATGACGCCGGAGCCCCACCTTACTGAACATGTTTCCTATCAACTTTAAGGATCCAAAAGGAATTGGTAAGAGCCCTTTCCTGGGAAGTCGCTCCCTCCCCACAACTGTCTGTCTTGAAAGAACAAAATGACATTAAGTAGACATTCAAGACTGGAGCAACTGGCAAGTACCCCAGCAATCACTAACCAGAATTCCTTTTTATTGTTATTCCAAGTCACTTATGAAATGTTTCTTTCTTGCTGGGTGTGGTAGTGTACACTTGTAATCCCAGAAGTTGGGAGGCTGAGACAGGAGGATCGAAGGTTTGAGGGCAGCCTTAGCAAGTAGTGAGACTCTCATCAACCTAGGAAGACCCTGTTACAAAATAAGAAATAAAATTGGGCTAGGGGTGTAGCTCAGAGGTAGAATGCCTCTGAGTTCAATCCCACTGCCCCCCCCCCCCAAAAAAAAGAAAGATATCTGAAGAAGAAAATCTTTGATTTGGCTTTCTCAGGAACCTTTTTCTTTATGGGAACTCGAAATAAAACTTTGATCTCGTACTCATAAGGAATTCCTCGAGAGGCTTTTTACTACTGGAAATCAATAGGATGCTGTGATGTTGAGGCAAATATAATATATGTATGTGATGGAGTTTCACTTGGCCATAAAGAAGAACAAAATGATGCCATTTGTAGGCAAATGGATGGAACTTGAGAACATTATGCTAGGTGAGATCAGATAGTCTCAGAAAGTCAAGAGTCGTATGTTTTCTCTCATATGTGGAAGCTAGAGAGAAAGTAGGAAACACAAAGGACTTCAGATCAAAGAGGAGAGTGAAGTCCCAGTACTTGGGAGGCTGAGACAGGAGGACTGTAGGTTCAAGGCCAGCCTTGACAACTTAGCAAGACCCATTTCAAATAAAAAGGGTTGGAGATGTAGCTCAGAGGTAAAGTGGCCCTGGGTTCATTCCCTAGTACAAAACAAAAAACAAAACCAAACAAACAAAAACAAGGAGAGAGAGAGAGGTAGAATGGGGGGGGGGGGAGTTGGGAGAGGAGGAAACAAAGGAGGTTTGAGGAAAAAAACAGATGGAATAATGTTATGTTCATGTATGAAGTTACCACTGCCACTCTTACTGACAGGCATGGGGAGGCGGGGGTGGGGGGTGGAACCCCAGAGACACACAAAGTGATGCGTGCATATATAAATGCATTGCTTTGAATCATTACAACGTGTCAGTAAGATGAAGAAATCGCAGAGTGACAGGAAAGGAACTTACATGGCCTTTGGGGGAAGACATTGGCAATAGATACCATAGACATTTAATGTTTTAATTGGTGCATTATAATCATACATCTTTGTTAGGTACAAGTTGGTAAAGGCATACATGTACACATCTCTCATTTAACCCTTCCCCAATTCCTGCCCCACTCCCTCCTCCTCCCTCTTTCTCAAGTTTAGTTTAGTGATTGACTTTGATATGTGAAAGTACCTCATGTGCATTAGGGTGTCCCCCCCCCATCACCTTCAGTTAAGTCACTTCTTTGTTCATCTAAGGTTTCTCCTTCTTCATCTAGAGTCCCACCGTCTCCCTAGATTCTGCATATTAGGGAGAGCATATGATTTTTTACTTTTTGTGACTGACTAATCTCACTTAGCATAATGTTTTCCAGTTCCATCCATTTCCCTGCAAATAACATGATTTTGTTCTTCTTTATGGCTGAATAAAACTCCATTGTGTACATATCCCACATTTTTGTAATCCATTCATCTATTGAAGGACATTTTGGCTGGTTCCATAGTTTGGCAATTGTGAATTGTGCAGCTATAAACATAGATACGCATGCATCTGTCTGATAGTTTGGTTTCCATTCTTTTGGGTAGATACCCATAAGTGGTATTGTTGGATCATATGGTAGGTTCATTCCCATTCGTCTGAGGATCCTCCATACTGTTTTCCAAAGTGGTTGCACTAGTTTGCAGTCCCACCAACAATATATTAGAGTTCCCACTTCTCCACATCCTCGCCAGCAGTTGTTGTTGTTCGTGTTTTTTATGATTGCCATTCTGATTGGGGTTAGGTGAAATCTCAAGGTAGTTTTGATTTGCATCTCTCTGATTGCTAATGATGTGGAACATTTCCTCATACATTTATTGGCCATTTGTATTTCTTCTTTTGTGAAGTGTCTATTTAGATTCTTTGCCCATTTTTTGATTGGGTTATTTGTTTTCTTAGCTGTGAGTTCCTTGAGTTCTCTGTATATTCTAGATATTAGTCCTCTATTGGAGGAGTATAGGATTTTATTCTTAAGGAAATAGTCAAACACATGCTCAAGGACATTTGTACAAATATATCATTATTTTTTATAGAAAAAATTAAAACTACAAAAATGATTCAGTGGTAGAATGCTACAGGGTTTAATACCCAGTAACACACATACACATACATACATACATACATACATACATACATACATACATACACACACACACACACACACACTCTAAAAACCACTAAATAACTAAAATGTGGGGCTTGGTTAATACAAATTTGGTGAATTCATGAGAGGAATATTATGTAGTCATTAAAAACTAAAAGAAACCGGGCGTGGTGGTGCATGCTTGTAATCCCAGTATTTGGGAGGCTGAGACAGGAGGATCCGGGTTCATGGCCAGCCTCAGCTACTTAGTGAGGCCCTCTGCAACTTAGTGAGACCCTGTTTCAAAATAAAGAATAAAAAATAGGACTAGGGGTATATATAGCTCAGAGGTAGAATGCCCCTGCATTCAATCCCCAGTACCCCCCAAAAAACAAAACAAAATGAAAACTAAAAGAGATGATAACAAAGAAAATTTGCAATAACATATTTTACTAAGCACAAATAAACTACAAAACAACCTATATAGTGAGATATTATACTTGGGCCAGCCATTGTTGGGTTTATGTATTTATTGGTGCTAGGGATTGAACACTGGGCTTTGTTCATGCTAGGTAAGCACTCTACCACTGAGCTATATCTCCAGCCCCCAGCCTTGGGTTTAGACTGTTTCTTTCTTTCACCAGATAGTTTAGAGCATCTAGGAGTGACAGACACTGTCTGGTACTCTGGGGAGATAGCAACCAACTAAAGACAGCACTCCTGTGACATTAACTCTTTGCAAAGTGCTACAAAAGACACACTGAGGGTGCAGCTACAGCCTGTACAACAGGAAACCTCACCTTGAAACACTTTCTGCAATGTTCATTCAAAACAACATCTGGCAGAGATAGGCACACAGTAGGCACTTAATAACTAGCTCAGGACTAATTGACTTTCTTTGGGAAAAACATCCCAATCTCAGTACCAGCCCTGTGAGCCGCTGCCACGAAGGTCAGGACCAGAAGCCACCCCTGCCTCTGCCCCGACGCGGGACCTGACTGCAAGAGACCCGGTCCTCCTTCACAGACACTTCTCTTCCTGGGGTTCTGGTTCCTCCCTTGCAACCCAGACACAGTCAAGCAATGTTTGCATTTTCTTTAGTGCTATTTTCAAAGTTCAAGTCACTTCCCTTCCCTAGAAGTCTCCGTTAGTGTCTCTGTAACTCATAGGCGGGAGAGTGAGAGGTGGGAGGTGGGGCTGGGGCAGCACTGTCTACAGAACTTTCTAGAAAGAGCATGTAATACCTCCTGCTGAGTCAAGATGCCTTGTAAGATCTGTGGAGATAAATCTGTAAATATTTGAAGTCCTTTAAAAATATCTCCACATCTTCCAATAATGCCTTCTTTAAGTGGGATAATGTTCTTTGGGGTTGTGAACTGAAAACTAATTACCAGTGGGGCACAATCTCTGGGATCTTTCTCTCCCCTGAGGAAAACTTAAGTTTTCAGTGGAAATAGTCTGATGCTCTCATAGGGCTACATTTCCATGGTGGTGTCCCTACTTGGACCAAGTGTTTCCCCCAACACTCTGTCCAAGAGAATTAAAAATGAGCTGGGTACCATGTCATAATCACTAAAATAATTATCAACAAGAAGATCATTGTAATCTGTTGGTGAGGATAAGTAGGAATCAGAACGCTCATACACTGCTAGTGGTAATGTCAACTGATACCGCCAATCTGGAGAACAAAAATACGGCATTTCAAAAGTCAGACATAAAATTCCTCTTTGACTCAGCAATTCCATTTCTAGGTGTATACCCAAGAAAAATGAAAATATATCCACACAAAAATTCATATATGAGTGTTTATAGCAGCATTATTCATAATAGCTAAAAGGTAGAACAACCCAATGTCCAATTGATGAATGAATAAATGAAATGTGGTTGTATACATACAATGGTGATATATCCATATAACGGAATATTATTTGGCTCCAAAAAGGAGTGGAGTACTGACACATGCTACATCATGGGTGAAAGCTAAATGAAAGAAGCCAGACACAAAACACTGCGTATTATATGATTCTCTATATGTTAAATGCCTAGAATAGGCAGATATATAGAGACAAAAAGTAGGTTAGCAGTTGCTTAGGGCAAGGGAGAGGGAGGATTGGGATATAGTGGCTGAGAAGCATAGGTTTCTTGTTAGGGTGATGGAGACATTCTACAATTGGTTGTAATGGTTCCCTGAATTCAAGTGGCTGAGTTATGTGGCATGAGAATTATATCTTAGTAAAGGTAGAAGAAGGAGGAGGATAAAAAGGAGGAGGAGGAAAAGATTTTAAAAAGGCATCTGGAGCCGGGCGTGGTGGCGCACGCTTGTAATCCCAGCATTTGGGAGGCTGAGACCGGAGGATCCAGGTTCGCAGCCAGCCTCAGCTACCTAGTGAGGCACTCCGCAACTTAGTGAGACTCGGTTTCAAAATAAAGAATAAAAAATAGGGCTGGGGGTATAGCTCGGAGGTAGAATGCCCCTGAGTTCAATCCCTAGTACAGCAAAAAAAAAAAAAAAAAAAAAAAAAAAAAAAAAAAAAAAAAAAAAAAAAAAAAAAAAAAAAAAAAAAAAAAAAAAAGGCATCTGGGATTGATTAAGTCGAACTCTTCCAGAACAATTTTAGAGAGGACCATCTTAAAGAAGATTGCTGCTCAGAGGAGGCCTCCCTCTGCTATACACAACCTTTTGCAATGACCACGCATAGTGGCTTGGATCTGGAATGTTCCCAAAGTGTTGTGTGTAAGGCTTGATCCCAATGCAGCAATGTTCAAAGGCGGGGCTTTGTGGAGTGACTGGACCGTGAGGACCCGATCTCATCAGTGGGTTGATCCATTGGAGGGCTCATAATTGAATAGACTGTGGGAGGTGGTAGAAATTTTAAGAGGTGGGCCTAGTTTGAACAAATGGGTCATTGTGGCATGCCCTTAGGGACTAAAGCTTGTCACTGGCCACTCCCCGACCCCCTTGTCTCCTGGCTACCATGAGCTGAACAGCTTTAACCTGCCATGTCCTTCATGCCTGGTGTGTGTGTGTGTGTGTGTGTGTGTGTGTGTGTGTGTGTGTGTGTGCAATCCTCTGTCTCAGCCTCTCAAGTACTGGGATTACAGGCTTGCACTGTTGTACCCAGCTTCCTCTGTCATGTCCTTCCACCATGATGTTCTGCCTCACCTCAGGCCCAAAGCAATGGAGGCAGCAGACCATGGACAGAAACCTCTGATACCATGAGCCAAATAAATCTTTCCTCTCTTAAATAGTTTTTCTCAGGTATTTTGTTACAGTGACAGAAAGCCAACATAAAAACTTCTCTCTGATCTTCAGTGTGTGTGTGTGTGTGTGTGTGTGAGAGAGACTGGGGATTGAACCTAGGGGCATTCTACCTCCTAGCTACACCCCCCTATGTTATATTTTATTTTGAAACAGAGTCTCACTGAGTTGCAGAGGGTCTCACTAAATTGCTGAGGCTAGCCTTGAACCTGGGATCTTCTTGTCTTAGCCTCCCAAGTAGTGGGATTAGAGGTGTGTGCCACATGCCTGGCTGATCTTCAGTTTCTTTATCTGTCAAATATGAATGGGAGTGAGCGATACTCATATTTCCTGAATGCCTTTCCAAATTTAGCCTTCCATGAGTCAAGTAATTCCCTATCATGTTTTATTACCCACACATTTCCACATCACTTTATTAGTAAGGCTATGGAAAATTATTTCTGTTGATAGGGCCAGAAAGGCATGGATCTTGAACCTTGCGTTAAGGTACATGACACAATAACTGTGAATAGACAAAGTTCCCCCTGGAATGCCCCTGGTTGGCACATTCACGAGGACATTTGAGAATAAATTAACCAAACAAAGAGGCCAAGTTGATCCTCAGACAAATGCACAGACTAAGGAGGACAGAGACTAGGGCATTAAGGAATGGGGACGGGCTGGAATGAAAGCCCAGGTCACATATTTATTATCTACTATGTGTGTACAGAAGGGTGTAGGGGTTGATAACAAAACAGATACATAAAAAAGACTGGAGTCTCTGCTCTTGAGGGGTCCACTGTCCCGAGAGGTGATGGCCAGGGAGCTAATAAGAGAAATAAATAATAGAACTTTGGGAATCAACAGCACTAAAGTCGGTGAGCCTTTGACTTACCGGCCACTGGAGGGAAGAAGGCAGAGAAAGCTTACTCACTGTGATGCCTGTCAACCAGGGGACAGAGAGCCTCAGGGGACTTCACGACCTCAGTCTATTATTGGGAAGGTTAACCTGGCATTTCTTTGGCACAAGCACCGTCCTGGGGAACAAGAGAGCAAGAAGAACTTTGTTCCTCTCCTAGTAATATGATTCTTAACTTGTTTCATGGTTTAGGAGGTTGTCAGGAATATGATTTAAAAAATAAAACAAACAACAACAACAAAAATATGGCAGTATGTGAAACCCAAGACACAGTTCCACTGATTTCTTCACAGCAGGAACTAAAAAATATTTTGCATTTAGCAACTATTTACATAGCACATATACATGCAAAACAGTGTTGTGTTTAATAGGCGGTGACTCGTTTAATTCTCATGACAACTTTAAGAGATGAAGAGAGAGAGCCGGGCGTGGTGGCGCACGCTTGTAATCCCAGCATTCGGGAGGCTGAGACCGGAGGATCCGGGTTCGTGGCCACCCTCAGCTACCTAGTGAGGCACTCCACAACTTCGTGAGACCCAGTTTCAAAATAAAGAATAAAAAATAGGGCTGGGGATGTAGCTCAGAGGTAGAACGCCCCTGAGTTCAATCCCTAGAACCGTAAAAAAAAAAAAAAAAAAAAAAAG
>PVLC010000643.1:54076-190900 GCA_004027655.1 Graphiurus murinus | reverse complement strand
TCTATTTTATTTTATTGTGGTACGGGGGACTGAACCCAGGTGCATTCTACCCCTGAGCTATACCCCCAACCCTATTTGTTGTTCTGAAACGCAGTCTCACTAAGTTGCAGAGGGTCTCACTAAGTTGCTAAGGCTGGCCAGGAACCTGTGATCCTCCTATCTCAGCCTCCCAAGTCCTGGGATTACAAGTGTGCACCACCACACCCAGCTCTAAGGCCTCTTTCGGGGGGCAATGCCAAATAGAAGGCTTCGAGGGAAAGATTAGTTTTGATGGATAAGGTAGTTTGTTTCATTCTCAGGTCTTACAGCTGTGTGTGTGTAGGAAATCACAGGTTCATGTAAACGTGAAGAGAACAATTCAAAAGTTTCAAGGTGACAAGATAAGTATAGTAATTTTATTTAAATGAGTACAGAGGAAATTTTTTAAATCACAAACTGCATTAACTAAAGAAGGTTCTCTACAATGGGCTGTAACCAAATTAGCAGGAGGATCTGTGTTCCTGCTCCTACCCCACCAGCTCTCTCTGGAGCTGGTACCATCTTTGGCCAAATGTCCCTGTTGATGCCACAGAAGATTCACATGTAGGACGCAAGGAGTGAATCTGACCTACCTAACGGAGGGTTTTTAGCGAAAGAGGTAACACCTCCTGACGGTCCAGAAGAGTTTTTGCTGTGAGAAAGTAATAATGCAGGACCAACCAGAGGAATGTGATCTTTGAGGGCGCTATTTGATCTTATGCAGATTCGCAATATTTTGATAGTGGAATGGCTTTTCTAAGAAATGTTCAAACCTGTGCTTATATGGCACTTCACATTTCTAGATTTACAAAGTATTCTCAGTATAATTCTGGAGAGGAGGCTGAGGAAGTTCAAATCCTCATTCTAAGAATGGGAAAACATTTTTTTCACTGGCTAAATAGTGGTCACCTATGTAGGAATTTGGTAGATCAGGAGTAGACTTAACATTCTTAAACAACTTTGAAGCTTTTTTTGCTTTAAAGTTTTTTGTAGTTTCTTTTTTGTTTGTTTTTACTTTTGCTTTTAAAAATAAAGATTTTTAAATTGAGTGTTCATTTTGAAATGAAAAAAAAAAATTGGTCTTTTCCCAGTAACCCAAATATGTATTCATGTAGTGCTTTAGAATCTGTGAGTCCTTTTTCTGCAGAGGTTATCCTGAAACATTCCAGGTTTAAATATTGATCACTTGTAATCCCAGCATTCGGGAGGCTGAGACCGGAGGATCCGGGTTCGAGGCCAGCCTCAGCTACCTAGTGAGGCACTCTGCAACTTAGTGAGACTCGGTTTCAAAATAAAGAATAAAAAATAGGGCTGGGGGCGTAGCTCGGAGGTAGAATGCCCCTGAGTTCAATCCCCGGTACCGCAAAAAAAAAAAAAAGAAAATATTGATCACTGAAGGGAAGGAAGAGACGTGTAAAGCAAACTATGTCAAGAAGAAAGTGCATTTAAATCAACTCTTCCTAACCCACCTGTGTTGTTATGACCAAAGACCAATTACATGTTGATTTATTATATCTTTTTATGATTCTAAAGGTAAATTTTAACAAAAATTCACACTTACATAGCAGTTTCTGAGAATCTAAAAACGCTGTTGGTTGCAAACACTCATGACCATTATTTACCACAGAGAAGTTCCCCTTCATTTTTATTTGCTGTGTGTTTCACAGAAAACAGCCATCCCTCATATTTTATAGCACCATCTGGGTTATAAGGATAATGATGGTTCTTTGTTGGACAAGCCATAATCTCAGGAAGGATGGAAGTGAACTTTGACCTTGGTGACCTCTGCTCTGAATTATAATTCCCAATAGGCACTTTTAGGCATCCTGTGGCACTAGTACCATCTCGGCATAACGGGAATGGTAATCCCTTTTCCCTGCATAGCTGAGGAGCTTTTGAAGTGCCCTTTTGGAAACCGTAGAAATCTATATTTATTGTCAGTGTTCATCTATGAACTTAAACTCACCTCACATCATACCTGAAGGTGTGACAGTATTTCTCCTTCTATTACAACAGAGTAATGTCACACTTGGCACTTTGACTGTCCTTTCCCTAGAATGTCCCCAAAGTGCTTTCTGGGAATGTTAACTGCCATTTGGCTCGTGTTTCTGTGCCAGAGAGAACCGAAACCCAGCACGCACCAGGGGGAGACGTAGCATGCGAGCGGACATTCCAAAGGCAGTGAGTAGAATTTGGTATTCCCCGATTCCTGCTTTGGTGGTTTTGCCACACCACGTCACGAGGTCCTGGAAGCCACACTTAGGTACCAGTTCTTTTTTATCCCTTCCTATTTCATAATCAGCAGACGTAAACTCGCCACGCCCATCCGGGCCAATAGCAATGCTGAGGGCACTCATGTCGCCCGAGGGAAATGGAACAGGGGATAAATGGGAGTTAAAGTGTTGGCTGACGTCTGCTTGGAATTGGGACAAAAATTCATTTTCCCTCACTTTAGTACTGGAAACTGGGCTCTGTTGGCGGGCCCAGACGCCACCACACCACGTAAGCTTGCTAGAGAAGAAGGGGGGCAAAAGCAGCGATCTCTGGTCCGATAGTATTTTATAGGCGCTGGCGCTGGCACGCTGTGTGTCATTTATCTTCTGACTCCTTTTTCCACATCGCCTCCCACTTGAGGCCGAGAACACTGCAGCTGTGCCAAAGAGCGGGTGGAAAAATAGCCTTATTATTAACCTAAGTTGAAAACATAATGGCTTTTTGAATGTCTTCATTCACAGACGCAGACCCACAAAATATTAATACTGTTTCTTGAGCAGGGCCGAACAGATTCTCCAGTTAAACCTTCTTTGTCCATATCCCTGCTGAAAAAAAAAAAAAAAAAAAAAAAAAAAAACCTCATGGGGGGTGGGGAGGATTAGCCTCTTGAGACTTGCTTTTATCTTTTGCATTTGCATGTAATTTGAATTCATAATTGGGCTATCTTTATTGGCTCGCAGCTGTATTATCACATAAATCCATGAATATGGAATTTAGAGTCATTGAGATCGATCATCCCACAGTCACCCTGGGAGTGCAGGAGTCTTGCCAACCTCTTATTAGACAGAGGAAGAAAAGAAAGACACGAGTGGAAACTTGCCGAAATCTGCTTAGATCCAGGTTTTCAAACTCTAGATTCCCTGTTTTTCAATTTGGATACCATGTTTGATAGGAACTTACATTTGAATCGAATTCATCTGTGCATAGAAGCATCTTTGGATCGCTCTTGCATTTAGTCCCGGTGTTGGCCCAAAGTGAAGGCAAGGGAGGGATTAGCATCTTCATTTCGACAGAAATGAGAGGGCCAGCCACTTGCCTGGGCCAGGAGACTTGGGACTCAGGTCACTGTAGCTGCCTCTCAGGCCTGCTGTCTCTGTTCTGCCAAGGAGACTGCTGCATCCAGGCCCCTCTCCATTGTAATGTCCAATACCACACCCACGTAGGTGAAAAGGGTCTGGCTGAAACAGCATCCATTTCCATCTCAAGTTGCAGCTCCCATAAAATAAACAGATTCATGGGTAGCAAATGTCACAGGGGAAAAAGGAAAGAATCATTTTCTCTGCTCTGAGAATGCAATGCAATGTCCAGGTTGCCTAATACCTTCCGTGAAAGCTCGGCGGCATTCATTGGGCAGCTCTCAAAGAGCCACTTTTCTACTAAACAATGCACGGTGGAAGTAACACAGACAGCCCTTTGGGCCGCCCTGCTTGATACACCAAACGGAATCTCACTTCTCTTTCCCTTGCATGGGGACAAAAATCTCTTCTATTTCCGGCACATTTAGCTCATTGCTGTATATTTATGGCAGAGTTTAATTCGTTTGCTTTTGAAGACTCTTCTGTATCTTTTTAATGCTGACAATTTTATGAAGAGTATTTCTTTTCTTTTATTACTCTTTTTAAAAATGTATTTTTGCAGAGGCTTCCAGGCCATTTGCAAAATACTATCTTTTTCAATATAGATGTTGGATGAAAAACTTATAGTGTCACCTGGTAACCAGAGCCCATATAACTGTGTCAACATTCACCGTGATTTATTGCCTTAAATTGGAATCAGCTGATCTGTGGCTCCACTGTTTTTTAACTCTGCAGGGTTAATCTGGAACCTGCTGGTGCACATGAAATAGTTGTTTCATCTGCTGTTCTAAGACTGATGAAATGTTTAAAAGATGGCTGTATAATCAGTCCATTATCTCCTGGTGCTCCAGCTCATTCCATCCCGTGTGCCAGCGTACACTTTCAAAAATAATTATTCGGCTGTAGTTAACACGGGAGCCAAAGGTAGTGGCTGATAAAAACTGTATTCAGCGAGCTCTTTCTTGAATTGGGTGGTTCTGTTTTGTTATCGTCTTTGAGGGAAAAGATGGGCGTGACGGTCAGAACACAGAGGAGCTCTCAAGCTGAAGGAAAGACCTAAGAGACCTAACAATCTGTTGCCAGCATCTTCTTCTACCTTTGATCTTTCAGTTTTCGATAAACTTGATTAAACTAGGCTTTTATTCACTCACTTAAATTTAGGCCCCCTTGGAAATTAGGATGCTGATGCTTAGAGTTTTCTTTTGTACTGAAAGCAATCAAAAGATATCTACAATTACAGAATGTGGACTTAATGAAAAAAAAAAAAAACTGTAGTCCAGTGTTCATTTTTTTTTAAACATTCTACTTTCAGGACCAGCTATTAAAGGAGACCTGGAAGGGAAAGGTCACATTGTCTACTAAAGACCTAACGTTTTCATGTTTTAAATATACCTTTATTGGTGCATTATAATTATACATCACAGTGAGGTTGAATGTGATACAGACATACGTGCACACAGTACTAGGTGTGATTCCTTCTGGATGCCAGCCAGCTCTTCCTCTACGTGTTAGTGAGATTGGTAAAAATACCTTCATATATGGACAGGGCATTACTTGAACTGTTTTCTTGATCACTTCTCGTTTATTACCTCCCTCTCCCAGTCCCTTTCTACTAATCTGCTGGTTTCTCTCCTTATTTATCTAAAGTCTTTTTCTCTCTAGAGAAAACCTAGAACCCTTGCCTTTCTGAGACTGGCTGATCTCACCTAGCATGTTTTCTAGCTGAACCCATTTTACTACAAATCACATCATTTTGTTCTTCTTTATAGTTAAGTAAAATTCCACCATGAGTATGTACCACACTTTCTTTATCTGTTCATCTGTTGATGGTCACGGAGTTGGCTCTGTATTTGGCGATTGTGAATTGCGCTGCTGTAAACATGGATATGCACATATCACTACACTATTCTGACTTCAACTCTTCTGGAAAGATAGCAAGGAATGGTGTAGCTGGGTCATATGGTGGTTCTATTCCTGGGCTTTTGAGGAAACTCCGTACTGATTTCTATAATAGTTGTACTAATTTATAGTCCCACCAACAGTGTATGAGAGTTATTATTTCCCTACATCCTCATCAGCATTTATTATTGTTTGTATTCTTGATGATTGCCATTCTAATTCAAGTTAGATGAAATCTCAGTATAGTTTTGATTTGCATTTCTCTGATTGTTAATGATGTTGAACACTTTTCATATATTTATGGTCCATTTGTATTTCTTCTTTTGAGAAGTGTCTAGTCAGTTTAATTGCCCATTTTTGATTGGGTTATTTGTGGGGGGTTTTAGTGTTAAATTTTAAAAAATATTTGTAGATTCTAGATATTAGTCCTTTATCAGTAGAGTAGCTCACAAAGACTTTCTCCTATTCTGTAGGCTCTCTCTTCAGACTTGTGATTGTATCCCTTGCTGTGCAGAAGTTTTTGTTTTTTTTTTAATTTGATACTATCCTATTTATTGATTCTTGGATTTATTTCCTAAGCTTTGGGAGTCTTACTGAGGAAGTCTCTACTTGTACCTATATGTAGGAGAGTTAGTCACGTGTTTGCTTCTAGCAATTGCAAAGTTTCTGGTCTAATTTCTAGATCTTTACTCCATCTTGAATGGACTCTTGTGCAGGGTGAGAGATAGGGATCTAGTTTCATTCCTCTACGTATGGATATCTAATTTTCCAGCAGTATTTGTTGAAAAGGCTGTCTTTTCTCTAGTATATGTTTTTGGCGTCTTTGTAAAAAAAAATAATATATATATATATATATATATATATATATATATATATATATATATTATATCAACTGGCTGTAAATGTGAGGATTTGTCTCTGTATCTTCTATTTTATTCCATTGGTCTATGTTTGTTTTTATGCCAATACCACATTGTTTTGTTACTATAGCTCTATAGCATAATTTGAAATCAGGTATTATGGTGCCTCCAGCATGGTTCTTATTGCTTAGAATTGCTTTGGCTATCCTCAGTCTTTGGTTCTTCCATATGGATTAGGGCTGTTTTTTTCTAGTTCTATGAAAGACAACATTGGTATTTTGATAGGGATTGCATTGACTCTGTAGATCACTTTTGGTAGTATGGCTTAAGATCTTGCATTTTCTGCAAAGTTCATCTTAGAAAAAAAGCATATTATAGTTTTTCCCCATAAATTATAGTCTTTAGAGATAATCATTCTTGTTTTCAAAGATGTTAACCGTAATGCATAGACTCTTATGTTTCAAAGAAGACCTGGCTCTCAAAATCTTTTATATAAAGGTTTACCAATTAAATTACACAGTCTGTCTTTGAACAGTAAGTAGAACGTGAGCTTTTCAGTTAATAAAGAAAAATACAATCAATTATGTTATGGGATATCTGTGGACCAAATAAATGTAGCTTACCTATAAAATACCCAGGGTTTCTTTAAAATCAAGGGTTTATAGAAGTTGACAGTGAGATGATACGGAGTTTTAAGGAAGAAATTGTTTTTATTAGAACCCAAGATTATGACTTTGCCACCTACATCTTTAATTAGAGGCTAATTGGGAGCCACTAATAAAGAAGATAGTATGAAATGTGCCTCTTGTTTCTGTCACACTTTCTTCCTCTCCCTGTTTCAGCTGCCAGTCATCTCTTGGCTGCTTCTCCTTTCCCTCTTGAATCTATAGCTAATCACTTCCAAACAGACTCATAGCCCTCCAGCCAAACACTTTTCCTGTCATTACTTGAGTGTGGGCCATGCTTGCTATTGCTGTCTGTCCAGAAGCACCAGAAGTAGACGCCAGACCATCAAGCAGAGAAGACCCGTATATCACGCCCTGTCGGGAGTTTGCATTAGATGCATCTGATCCGGAAAGGAGAATAGATAGCTGTTGCGCCCCTTGCCCGCCTCTGCCCCGAGTGTGCCTTCTTTTGAAAAATACGGTTAATTACATGAAGTCCATTTCTAGTAACAATTAAGAATAGGCCCTCCAGACTCCATTCAGCTTGTCCATTATGAGTAAAAAGGCATCAATATTTTAAAAGCTGCTCACAGGCAAGAAATCAGCCTGGATGGCTGGAAATTTAGACTTTGGGGCAATTTTTTATTGTCTACCAAATCTATTCTTTGCTTCTCTAAAGCAGCAGTACTGAGGGAAGTCTTAACATACAGCAAGGGGTGTTAAGAAGACTAATGAGATAAAGCCAATTAGAGTCTTTAAGCTTCACACAACCTAGAAGTGTCCTAATTCAATGGCCTGAATTCTTCACCTGGGAACTTTCCAGAGCAGCCAGTACCCAGATATGCCCCGGTATTGATGTCACAGAACTGGGTCATGGGAGTATGCTCCAGAGAATATATTTTAGGGCGAATCATCTAGGGACGGAGTCATAAGAGGCCTTCTGAAGTTCTTAGTTGTGGTTGAGAATGTATGATGTTAAAATTCACTTAAACCGTTTAGATACCACCTTAGTCAAGGTTGGGAGAGTATTTTAACTCTGGAAAGTTTCATAAACAGTTTTTAAGAACCAACTGGCCTGTGTGATTTCTGTTCTGCCTTCCATTTTTTTTTTTTAAGGAGAAATCATGTCAATATTTATGTATAGGTGTCTTCCTTATATTACTTTTTTTTTTTTTTTTTTTTTTTTTTTTTTTTTTTTTTTTTTTTTTTTTTTTTTTTTTTTTTTTTTTTTTGGTGATACTAGAGATTGAACCCAGGAGCATTCTATCTCTGAGCTATGCACCCAGCCCTATTTTTTATTTTTTTGAAACAGGGTCCTGCTAGGTTGATGAGAGTCTCATTCCTTGCCGAAGTTGTCCTCAAATCTGCAATCCTCCTGTCTCAGCCTCCCAAGTACTGGGATTACAGACATGCACCACCATGCCCGGCTGTCTTCCTTATATTCAATCTCACTTTAATTGTATGTCAAATATTATTTTTTCTTTGTTATAGGATATCAGAATGATAAAAAGCTAAGAACAAGCCAGGCAGCGTGGTGGTGCATGCTTATAATCCCAGCATTCGGGAGGCTGAGACAGGAGGATCTGGGTTCGAGGCCAGCCTCAGCTACCTAGTGAGGCACTCCGCAACTTAATGAGACCCGGTTTCAAAATAAAGAATAAAAAATAGGGCTGGGGGTGTAGCTCAGAGGTAGAACACCCCTGAGTTCAATCCCCAGTGCCACCAAAAAAGAAAAAGAAAAAAAAAGCTAAGAACATCTTCTCCTAGCAAAGAAACTTTGTCTTCTTTATAGTGGTTAGATTTCCATGAAATCCCAACCGAGGGGGATAAAGAGCAGAGGTGAATGTATTAACTTTACTTAGTACCGGTTCTCTTGGTTTTCATAGCATCCTCCATACTTCTTATGCTCTAGCCTATGTGGGCATAGTATACTTATTTTCATGAATAAAACTTTGGAGGGACTTAAAATAATTGCAGAGCTTCCTAGGTACCAAAGCGACTTGAAAACACTGCTTGCTGACTCTTAATCTTTCAGGGAATTGGTACTGGATGCTGCCTCTTTCTTTGCTGAGCTGGCCCAGACTGTCTGAGACATCTCTAGGTCAGACTTCTATGCTACCTGCACAGGCCTGCCTGTTTGGACCACAGAGTCATTTGAGACAGTGAGTAGGTTAGGGAAGCAGTAAAGGAACTCCTAGATCAGTACTTTGAAAAATACTAACAAGTAGAGGATGAAACAATTGAAATAAAGTCAGAAATTAACTTTGGGTTTTTTTTTTTAATGGGCTAAATATCACCATACAAGTTCTTTTTCCTGTGAGTAAATGAAATTTAAGAATTATCTGAGTGTGGTGGTATATGCTTCTAATCCCAGTATTTGGGAGCTTGAGACAGGAGGATTGCAGGTTAGAGGATAGCCTCAACAATATAGCAAGACTCTCAACAATCTACTGAGACCCTGTTTTAAAACAAAACATAAAAATGGCTGAAGGTGTAGCTTAGGGGTAAAATGTTCCCGAGGTTCAATTCCTAGTACCCCTGAAAAAGAAAAAAAATTGCTTATCAATAAGGCTGAAATTTTATATATGACTATCTGGAAGTATATTTTCCTATCAGTCTGATAACTTTTATCGTAAAAGAAGATATTCTCACCAAGAAACTGTAAATACAGGCTTAAATGTATTCATTTGTCTAGCATTTCTGTAGCCATTTACAAATTACTAGTACTCTGAAACCAAATTTTAGCCTTCTGGTATGTCTTTAGTGTAGACATTTAGGGTAGTCTCCAGAAAATGTACTGAAGGTCTGAGGTGGAGCCAGCCCTGACATGCTATCATGTTTTCAACTATATTTTTGTTATTTTTTTTCAACCACCAGGTATTATATTAATCAGCATAGGCAAAACTATAACAAATAAGCCCAACAGTAGGAGAGTATTTCTTGCCCATGTCAAGAATCCTTTCCTTTTGTGTGTGTGTGGTACTGGGGATTGAACTCAGGGGCATTCTACTTCTGAGCTACACCCCTAGCCCTATTTTTTTATTCTTTATTTTGAAACAGAGTCTCACTAAGTTGCAGAGTGCCTCACTAGGTAGCTGATGCTGGCCTCGAACCCAGATCCTCCAGTCTCAGCCTCCCAAATGCTGGGATTATAAGTACATTACCATGCCCGGCTAAGAATCCTTTCTTTATATGTCAAGAATCCTTCCTGGGTGAGTATTCCTGGTTGGTGGCTGGCTTTCTTCCACATGGTGATGCAGGGAACCAGGCTTCTTCATCTGTTGGCTGTGCCATCTCTGTCTAAGAAAAAAGGAAAGGAAGTATGGAGGACTATCACGCTTTGCCAAAACCCTGGCCCTGAAGCAGCAAATGTCCTTTCCACGTACATGCCAACACGGCAAGCGTGTAGGGAACATGGTTTCAGCAGAGGAGATTTGAGTGGACAGTTGATAATCTGTGCCATATGTGCCCTTCATTGTATCATTTCTCAGACTTATCATTTCTCAGATTTCCTAGAGGATAAGAATCCAAGGGAGAGGGACACTGTCATACAGATCTCCAGGCTGTGTTCCAGAGAAGCCTGAGACAATTGGTCTGTCTTGATTCCAAGACTCTATGTTTTTATTGTTCTTTTTGTTGTTGTTTGTTTTTGTGGGACTGGGGATTGAACCCACGGGCATTCTACCTCTGAGCTACATCCCCAACCCTTTTTATGTTTTTGTTTTGAAACAGGGTCTCAGTAGGTTCCTGAGAGTCTCGCTAGGTTGCTGAGACTGGTCTCGAACCTGCCATCCTCCTGTCTGAGATTCCCAAGTACTGGGATTACAGATGTGCAGCACTGTACCTGGCAAGAATCTGTTTTTATAAACATTCTGGGTGATTATTATCTTCAAGAACATTTGAAAAATATGCTTTTAGGAGATAATATGGATTTTGGAAAGGTTCTTTGTAGACTTGTTGCAGTCTTCTGCTAAGAATCATGTGTTTTTATGGAATTGTGGCGAACTAAATGGGTAGAACTTAACTCCTGACTTATCTATCGTCCATCTTAGAATGAGGCTACAGTCTCCATTGTATAGGACTAACACTAATATATCTGTTGCAACCTGAGTTTTTCTTGGATTAGCTGACTGCTTCATTCAGTTGACCAGTCATTTTGACATATGTCATATACCAAATATTTGGAGTATATCACCTTTTGACAGCTCTTTAATACATAGGTTGATGTATAAGATTGACTAGCAATGAAATCTTAGAATATTTTTCCTCTTTCTGTCATAATGTTGAAGCCTTTCAAAACTCCATCATGGAAATTAAGAGCATAACTAGGCTGGATAAACAGCAGTTGAATTTCCTATTAGTAGCCAAAAATTATTAATCATCCCCCAAATGGAAGGATGGGAAGCCACCCACCCAGCCTTTTGAACATGTCAGCAGAATGACAGCATGTGTAGCTCATCTGTTTCCTAAGTTTTTCACCGCAAATTTGAATCCTAGGCTGCGTATTTCTTGCTGCTCACAGTCACATGGCCATATATGTCCTTTCACAAATTTATTTATTTATTTATTTATTTTTCGGTACTGGGGGCATTCTACCTCTGAGTTATACCCCCAGTCCTATTTTTTTATTCTTTATTTTGAAACCGAGTCTCACTAAGTTGCGGAGTGCCTCACTAGGTAGCTGAGGCTGGCCGCGAACCCGGATCCTCTGGTCTCAGCCTCCCGAATGCTGGGATTACAAGCATGCGCCACCACGCCCGGCTTCCTTTCACAAATTTAAATGTGCTCAGGGAGCCGGGCTTGGTGGTGCATGCCTGTAATCCCAAGACATGGGAGGCCAAGACAGGAGGATTGCAGGTTCTACACCAGCCTCAGCAATTTAGCAAGATTCTCAGCAACCTAGCAACAGCGTGCTTCAAAACAAAAATATTTTTTAAAAAAAGGCTGAGGATGTAGCTCAGAGTTCGAATGCCTCTGGATTCAATCCCCAGTGCTGCAATAAATAAATAAATAAATTAATTAATTAAATGTGCTTGGGGAATTCACACCAACTTTAATAATAGCTTAAGACAATTATACTACTGGAGCTATGTCTTCCAGTCACTAACAAGAGAAGCATTTACAGAATCTATTGAAAAGATATTTGGAATATCCACTATTTCCGATCTCTCTAGCTATTGATCTTCTTGTTATAGATCATAATTTAGAACTAAGTGTGAGACCCTTTGTAGTGGGAGAGAATTTCCTTTTAACTACAAAGAGGGATTCTCATCTGTTATTTGCCCAATTAGGAAGCAGTCGAGTACAGCAGGGGCTTCGTGGTATAAATGATCTTTGCTGCCTAGAGGTTTTTAGCTCATTGCAGAGTGTTTTATAACAGGCCTCTCTTCCCACTCAGCTCTTCAGATTGTGTGTGTTTGTTTGAAATCCAAACAAGCAGCAGCCCTAAAGTCCAAAAGAGCTCAGAGACCCAGAAATCCATCTTCATCCAGTCATCTGAGGAGGAAATAGGAGCCTGCAGGATATTTCTTTTCTCTTTTTTTTCTGCAGGTTTAATAGACAGATAAGTGTCATTGGCAATGATTGAGAAAAATGAAAGTTTTTAGATCAAATACTACTTGGTTGCGTGTGGAGTATGGAGAAAGTTGATAGATGGCGTGGCCTTCTTGAACAAAGCTCCATGTCTGCTCATCAGTGAGGGGCATGCTGAGTTTTCTGGAATTCCAGAATCAAGGACATATTTCACTTTTTCCCTTGAGGCATTCTAGGGAGAGATTCTATGGTAAAGAAGACGAAGCTTTCTCCACCTGCTAATGAATGAGCAGCTAACTGCAGTTAAATTGTGGGCATATCAAGTACAAGGACCATGTATTTTATTTTTCTTGTATCTGTAATAATTTATATTATTTAACCTCCTGAAAAATGGAAAGCCATGCTTAATATCTATCTGGTTAGAGATTTAGAACAATGAAGACACAGAGCAGTCATAGGCGTGAGTACATCTACCTGACTAGATGCGGGCCTGGGCTTCTCAGTGTCTGGAAAGTTGACTCTGCCAAAATGTCACTTCTCCAGCCAGGGGTGGTGACACACACCTGTAATCCCAGTACTTGGGAGGCTGAGACAGGAGGATTGCAGGTTCAAGGCCAGTCTCAGTAACTTGGGCCTTCTGCAACTTAGTGAGACCCTGTTTCAAAATTTGAAAAAATAAAAGTAGGGCAGGGGTGTAGCTCAGAGGTAGAATGCCTCTGAGTTCAATCTCCAGTACCACAAAAAGAAACAAAAAAGATGTCACTTCTTTATGCCTCTGTTTCCTTCCCTGGAAGGGAAGACAGATGGAGATGGTGATGTCTAAGATCTCTGCTCTCTTCCATCTGACATTCGCAGTTGATAACAATGAAGTCAGGATCCGCCCTTGTCCACAATCAGTGTAACTAAAGTTTGTCACTTGCCCTGGTCACCACATTTTTGGGGTCATTTTTCTCTTTCATGACACTACCTTACGTCCCAGCACCCACATTCCCACAGTGCTAACTCTTATCGCAGCCTGTCACTGTGAGTTAATTTACACTGTACTGTAAATCATTGGGAAAATAGATCACGGTGTTGTTTCTTCTGAGGAATTTCTCTTTTACTTGGAATCCAAGCTTTAAACTAAAAGTGTGAATCTCAGGGGAGGGGAAGACAGATTGGGGGGAAAAAACAAAAGAGGAGAAACCTTACAGGTAGGGTTTGCCGGACATTGCTCCAACTTTCATCTGCTGTCCCAGAATTGATAACAGTATACCCCCCACCTTCAAAAGCGTTCTCACTTGAATGATGAGTTATTTGATCACTCTAGATATAGAAGAAGCCTATATGGCATGCCTAAAATTATGTAGTGGAGTCTGGTGTGGTGGTGTACGCCTATAATCCCAGTATTTGGGATTGCAGGTTCACAGCCAGCCTCAGCAATTTAGTGAGGCCATCTGCAACTTAGTGAAACCCCGTTTCAAAACTAAAAAATAAAAGAGTTGGGGGTATAACTCAGAGGTAGAATGTCCCTGGGTTCAATCCCCAGTAACACACACACACAATTATGCTTTCTGTGTTCCAGATGCTGGGCTTAGCCCTGTGTATATATTGTTTTATTAAATGGATCGAACCAAATCTATTTTACCTAACCACTAAACTACACCTATTAGGTCAGGAATTGGTAAATTGCATCAAAGTCAATTCTCAGGAAATGGTCTGAAGAGTGTTGCATGAACCAGGCGTGGTGGCGCACACTTGTAATCCCAGTACTTAGGAGGCTGAGACAGGAGGGTTGCAAGTTCAAGGCCAGCCTCAGCAACTTAGCAAGACTCTCAGCAACTTGGTGAGACCGTGTCTTAAAATAATAATTAAAAAGTAAAATAGAGCTGGAGGTATAGCTCAGAGGTAGAATGCCCCTGAGTTTAATCCCCATCACTACAAAAAAAAAAAAAAAAAGAAGAGTCATATGGTTGGTTTCTACCTCTCCTAGCCCACATTGAAAAGGATCACAGAACATAAAGTCTAAAAGAAAGCTAGTGTTCTACATTGAGCAAATGGGAAAAGACCCCAAGGAGAGTCCATCGCTGTCTTAAGTAGGATGGTCAGAGTCGGCTACCACCCTATCCCCATGGGTGTAGTGTACCGAGGATTACTAGGATATGGCTGCTGCAGGCATAGAGCTGGGCTGGTCATTGGGGTAGAATAGAGCAACCTTGGAACCTCAGCGAGAGACAGCAGCTTATCATGCAGTGAGTGACCGTCCCCTGTGTCTTATCATTGCTGTGAGGAAGACTCTCAAAGGGAAACCCAGCCACCGGCAACCACTTAGTCCAGGGAGTCCGAGCACACTGGCGGTCCACGCCTTGGTCTTCGTCCTGACACCACGCTTCTTTTACTCTCTGGATCCTCCGCGTTCAGCACACCACAGCTTCATGCCCAGCTCGGTGCTGCTCTCTTTTTCCTTCCTCTATTGTTGCCAAACTAAAGGGAAGCAACAAACCTGTGGTTTAAAACCCTTTTAGAGTAATGAAACCTGAGTGTGCTCATAAGATAGCGACAGATTTGATTTCAGATCAACTGTTGGAGGGGAATTTTTGCTTCTTGGGGGCATACTTTAGAGTGGACAGTTGGGGGAAATGTTGTGGTGTCCTGGATAGGAAAGTCAATCAAAATGATTCCATTAAAATTGATTGACTGTTTAGCGGCCATGTAGACGGGTGTCCAGAGTATTCAGAGGTCATGCAAATGGCTGGACTTGACTAGTTCCAAGTAATTACTGCAGAAAGCAAGACAACAAAATCAATTCCCAACCCTATTAAAAGGCTCATGGTCCTCGTTTGGAAAACAGCCTCCGTTGCCCTCCCTTCCATCCAGGGACCACAGTGCGGGGAGGGAACAGCTTGTGTGGCAATCCTGTCGCCACTGCATCTCGGTGTCATTGGTTACATAGTTGGGGAGAGGCTGCAGCCTGTCGCTTCTTGCCTCAAAGGGACCCTGCCTAGGGTCCGTTTGGGCTCAAGAATTTATAGAGAGACATGGCAAATTTAAGGTAGACAATAACCTCCAACATTTATTAAGCATTTTTATGTATATGCCAGGAGCTGTTATATATGTTCATAAATTGTCTTGTAAATACATGTTCAATTTAGCTGCTGTTACTAACCCCATGTTATAAATAAGAATCGGTGACTTTAAGAGGTTAAGTCATTTATCAAACACCTAGTCTGAGACGCTAATAATTGGTGACTGGCTATACGGGGCTCACTGGAAAGGTTAGGAATGAAGAGGGAGAGAAATGTCCAGTATCACTGAAAACTATCGTGCTCTCCACCGTGAGAACTCAGGAACAAATTTATACTGTGTCCCAAAGTGAATTTCTTATGTGATTTCCACTGTTTCGGGCACTACATAAAAATGGCTTAGTTCTTTTTGGAGTGGGTGGAGGCAGTTATAATAATGGCCAATAAATATTAGCTCTCCAGAGTCCTATGCCAGGAGAAAAAGTAAGTACGGATCTTAACTTTAGACTGGCGTTCTGGTTTCCATAGCCAGAGGGCTTGCCTCTCCATTTCAGTCTGTAAAGACTGGAGTGAGAATATGACAACTTCCTCATCGCAGTTCCAGAAAAAAATAACTTTTGCTCTATTCCGGATTACAGATGCCCCTTTGGAGAGTTCAGATGCACCTATAACAGCAATAAAAAGTTACACAGAAAGCACTTTTGTTATTCCATCAATAAATGCTCTATTTAAAAAAAAAAAAAGTTACACAGGGTTACAGGCATGGTGGCGCATGCCTGTCATCCCAGTATGTGGGAGGCCGAGACGGGAGGATCACAGGTTTGCAGCCAGCCTCAGAAACTTAGTGAGGCTCTCAGCAACTTAGCGAGACTCTGTTCCTAAGTGAAAAATTAAAAAACATAGGACTGGAGATGTAGCTGAGAAGTAGAATGCCTGTGGCTTTAAGCCTCAGTACCACAAAAATAAATAAGTAAGTAAGTAAATAAATAAATAAGTAAATATATAAATAAGTAAATAAATGATAAAATAAAAATTTTTAAACCTTAGATTGGTATCATTGATGTATGCTAAGGTATAGCTGTAATTTACCCAGGCTAACAATAGAGGGCCTGTATTCTTAGTCTAGCGAATAGAAGTCGACACATCATGTAAGCAGAAAAATGAAGTTGGGACTTCAGAGGTTGGCCTAGAAGCATCTAACAGCCCAGTGTGCCGGAATTGAGAAGCATAGGAAAATGAGAATGATTTTAACCTACTCCCATTGCTACTAGACTCCTAATTATAAGGCCATCCTTTCCTCCAGAGGATCTCTACTATGAAATAACCTCATAGGCGGCACTTCCTTTTAATGAGATCCCTCAGTATTTTAGAAACTAATTCTTTTTAATTGGATTCGAGACACTTCACCCTGCGACGCCCTCCTGGATGCAGGCGGAGGGGTCCCGCTGGCTTATCCCTTGCAGAAGGAGCTTTGGTGGCATCCCCACTGGTCCCCTGTCCCTGGGTCTCTGCTCCCCATGCGAGATGCTTGGGAGTCTGACAGGTGGATGGGTGGGGCCTGACACCCACATTAGGGAAGCTGCCCACAATGGCCTTCTGGCCCATCCGTTATGTTCCCCCTGGAGTTGCTAGGGTTTGGGTTTTTTTTTTTTGTTTTTTTTTTTTTTCCTTTAGAGAAAAATATGGTCCTTTCTACTTGTCTAGAATTAGTATTTGGAAGATAGAAAATGTAATCAAATCCTCTGCTTATTAGCTTTCAGGCCAAAGGTCAAAAAACATTTTTCTCAAACAAAAGAGAGCCCTGCCCTCCTTCACATTGTCTGCAGTGGCACCTTCACACACATGCGCCTGGCCCATAAGCCCCCCCCCCCCACTCCATGCCGATGCTTGGAGCAGAGCAGGGGGAGTTCAGGAAACGGCAAGATGCAGCAATTGCCCCATCAGGGGGAGGGAAAAATATGACATTAAAATTCTTCAGATACTTTTACAGCTGTTAGAAATTTGAAATGGTTTAGTGTAAGGGGTGCATTTCAGAGAAGCCAGGAGGAGGAGAAAGCAGATTCCTGCAATTAGGCCCTGGATGTCCTTTATCTACCAGGGGCTTTAGTTAACCCAAATAATAACGGGTTAGGAAGTGTTAATGCAACACATGAGCGCTCAGTTTCTTTCCCCCAAAGGCTTGAAAATGCAGTAGATCTCATCTAGGTCAAAAGCAAAAACAGTAACAACCTACAAGCCCCACATCTTCCTGCAGGTTTGGAGGGTGTATCTGTCTACGCAGGTCTTGGGAGCCACAGAGCACAGTTCCTCCAAGGAAAGTCCCCGGGGCAGTAGGAAGCTGGCAGTAGCCTGGCTCTTGTGGCAGTTAACCGAAGCATGGCCTTGGTGTGCTGGGTGGCACATCTCGGGGAAGGCTCGGGGCTGCCGATGAGCCAGAGATCAGCATTCCCTCCCTGGCTCAGATCTGCTGTCCAGGAGAACCTTGCTGGCGAGAGAGTCAGGGTGGTAGGAGGCATGGAAGATCACTGCCTCCAGCCGCCAGAGAAAGACACCCAGATCCTGCTTTGTGGGTGCAAGTTTCCCCGGGGGTTTTGTTGGAGTGACGTTTGGTAAGCCATGTGGTAGCATCCACATAATTCAAGTAGTGAACACAGAATGGAGGCATTGTCTCTCTGCTTCCTAGGTAGTGCCCAGATGGTAATACTTTTTGCATCAGGGTGCCAATTATATCAAACTCTATAAAACGAAGCTAATTGGATACGGTTTTGTTAAAAGTTGATTCCTACAGGATGAGGCTTTTATATTGGGCAGTGACCATTCTAGCTACAAAAATCTCATGTTTAGCCAGAGGGAAAAAGAAAAAAAAAAAGTTTGTCTTAGGTAGCTACCAGAGAGACTTTTAAAATGCAAGAGTTAACATCATAAAAAGACATCTTGGTGACATGAAAGGAGACTGAAGCAGTTCTCGGTGGTCTCCCAAGGCACCGACTGGGAAGGGTGCTGGTCTGCCAGTAATTATCATCGTAGTTTTGCCTTCGTTCTTAGCTGCTTGTGTGATTGGGGCAGCCTGTAAAACATGAAGGGGTGGAGGGTTAGACTGGTAGAGTTAGCCTATAAAGTTATGTTACTCTACAAAAAGGACATAGAAGCCACAAGAAAGCAGTGACACCTTAACTTCTTTCAGTTGTCTTATTCTTCATTTGGAGTTTAAAGCAATGAAGGGGTAGAGGTATGCAAAATAAACCCCAGCATCATCTTGTAAGTCGTTCCCTTAGTTAGCTAATTTTTGCATCGATCGCCTCTCATTCCTACCTCTCGGTTTATGTCGCTGCAATCATTTAGTTTAGCATCTAAGTACGGAGGAGCCACAGTCACACAATCGCAAGCAGGGATACTGTATACATGTGTTTAGTGGCAAGGAGGCTACATTCGAAATGTAGCTTGTGAAGCTGTAGTAGCATCACTGCTGAAGTCTTCTTGCCCCCCGGGAAAGCAAGCCATGTGTTAAGGACAAAGTGGAAGGAATATCAATGCCCTGGGCACAGGACCATGAAGCACGAGTTAATAAGAGTAAATCTGATGTGGTTTCAGTTGGCAGGCCCAGGTCTTCTTGGTGGGTGGACTGCTGGCTTGGAAAGAGATACATCTGTGACTCTCCAGGGTACCAAATGGCCTCCCAGAGCATCCTTGTACTTTCTAAGAATTGCTTTTTATCCCTGTCTTTCGCTGCAAGACACTAAAGGTACAACCCACATTCTAGGTCACCGACAAACGACCTTCTCCCTTCTCTTAAGGTTAATGCTAAGCTGGCTTTAAAAAGTTAATTCAGGGGATTTTTTGATGGGGATTTTTGAACCTTTAACTTCATGGAAAGTGAATGTAGGGGGATTTGGCAGGGGTGATATCAGCAATAGTGGACACTTTTGTGTGGGAGATTCACCCTTTTGATGCTAAAAAAAAATACATATATTATAATGTATAATGTGTATATGTACATATATACATTAATGCATTAATGTGTCTAGGATAGAGGGAGAAAGTAACGAGGGAAGTCAAGTAACAGGAGCATGTCCCCTTTTGACTTAATCTGGCCTGCTTGCTCCTGAGTGGACAATAAGCCAGCCCTCACTTGCATTTCCACTAGTGTAAAGCAGACCCCTGACTCGCTTGCAAATGTCTATGCAAAAGAGAGTTTCATTCACAGAAAGGAAAGAAAGAAAAAAAATAGCAGGTTTCCTAATTTAGTCTTGCAGAGCTCGAGTCCCTTGATCTTTTAGCCCCTTTGAATTCAAAGGCAGCTTGGAAAGGAATTTTTGATTCATACCACGATGACTTTCTTGATGTCTTGAATTCAAATACATCTTGAATTTGTCTACCAGGACTATTACTTTGGTTTATACAAAAAAAAGGACAGGGTTCAGTCATCAAATGGTCATTGTGAAGCTGTTTTCAAGCATGTATTTGCAGAGATTTAGGAAACAGAGAAGAATGCATGTTTCCCATGCCAAATGGCCTTAAAGACGTGGTGGGCCCTCGGAGCTCACTGAGGGGAGAGAGCCGCTCTCATGCACAACACCCTAAGCTCCAAACCTGAAATGCTTTGGGTTTCACCACCTGAGCCACAGAATCGTTTTTCATCTTTTCTCTTTGCTCCTCAAGTTGCACGGTTATTTGTCTTCCAAAACACGCCTCACGATTTTCCATATTAAAATATTGCTAAAGAAAGAATGAGCAGTTGGAACTAGAACATTTCAAATAGCCCTCCCTCTTTTCTTTGCTTTTTTTTTTTTTTTTTTTGCCATTTAAGAGAACATTTCATGCAGGAGGCTGTATTCTCAGCCCAGGCTGAGGAGCATTTTGCCCCAGCCTAACCCACGTGGCGTTGGCACCTGCCCTAGAGGATGCAGTTGGCTGGTGTGGAGCCTGGAGTTCCTACCTACAGCTCATGAGTGGCTATTTGAACAACAGAACAACTCAAGTCTGCAACCTCCTCTCTGTATACTTGGATTCCTTAAATGCCCACACGTTTTGTGAAAAGTGCCTTATTGCCCATATTTTAGAGTCAAAGCCCTAAAGAAAAGTTTATTTTCATTTATATTTTCATTCATTTATTTTATTTTATGTGTGTGTTACTGAGGAGTAAACCCAAGGACATTCTACCTCCGAGCTACATCCCCAGCCCTATTTTATTTTTATTATGGAACAAGGTCTTGATAGGTTGCTGAGAGTCTCACTACTTGCTGAGGCTATCCTCAAACCTGCCATCCTCCTGGCTCAGCCTCCCAAGTACTAGGATTACAAGTGTGTGCCACCATGCCAACTTCATTCGTTTATTTATTTGTGGTGGTAAGCATTCTACCTCTGAGCTACACCCCCAACCTCATTTTATTTTATGTTTTTTAATTTGGAAACAGGGTCTCGGTAAGTTGCACAGGCTGGCTTTGAACCTGCAATCCTCCTGTCTCAGCCTCCCACGTGATGAGATTACAGTTCTGGACTGCCACGTCCAGCTGAAAAGTGTCTTTTTTAAATGCTATCTCCAGAACACCAAATCTTAGTTCCATTCCTCCCCAATTTGATAAGGTTTAGAAACTCAGGGGAAGGTTCTTTAATGAGCATTCTGTCCCTTTGTTTTGTTTTGTAAGGGACAGTGGTCAATCTTGCTTCACCAAAAACATACTGGTATAAAGCACTTTGCATTCTTTTCCTCCTCCTTCCCTGAACCAGCACAAATATAATAATGTGCACTGCTCGGAGAAGGGGTTTGATCGTCCCATTTCCAAAGACAGTGTTTCGTTATGAATTTTAACGAAAGAGTATCAACCAAATGTGTTATTTACCGCCTCTACTTTAAACATGCTTTGTGTACTTGTAAACATCTAGAAAGACTAGATGGTCTCCATCTTCTTAAGGGCAGAATTAATTTTAAAATCCCATCAGTAGTATCATCCTCTAGGGCTGTGTCTACACCGCCCTCCACAGTGAAGAATGTCAACAAATCACTGTGTGAATCCAGGCAAGCCATGGTAGAAGGTAGTGTCTCTACATAGCGCTACTTTTTCTCCCCCTGTGAGTATTATTACCAAGAGTTTCCAAGTAAAGATTTTCAAGAGAAACAGCTGTGGTTTGAAAAGATTCGTGATAATCCAGATGGTTTCTTTGAGGATAAATCTACTTGATCATTTAAAATTAAAGTCTTTCAGTAAAGTTGAGTGTTTTCTTTATGATTTTAAATAGTGTGTGTGTGTGTGTGTGTGTGTGTGTGTGTGTGTGTGTGTGTGTATAGGGGATACCATTGGCCCATCTTGTTGAGGTCTTATCTTTGGAAACAGCAAAAAGCCTCCAACAATGCCTCAGATTATCCAGCAATTAAACCAGCAGAATACCTGGGGGACCTCTCTATGACAGCAGACAGTGTCAGTGAGAAGAGTCAGACACCTATTACCCTCTTTGGAGTATGTAGCGGCTCAGTCACTCTGGGAATCGCCTCCCTCAGCTTCTGACACTCGATGGTGTAATCATTTCTCACAATTATAACACTGATTACAGATTGCTTCACCAGCTGAACACGTGCAACTGTATTGCTAAACTTACTTGTTTCTGGGAATCTGGATGGCGAAAGGCTCCACGTCCCGCGGAGGGGACTCCAAGGAGATGACAGAAGGGATGACAGACGGGCAGTTGGCAGTAGGTAGCTCCTCTGTGCCTTCAGTCCTTCTTCAGTGCCCAGTGTGGTCTTGCTGTTTCCTGCCACCCAGAGATGCCTCCTAGGACCTTAGGTACAGGAGCTTGCCTGTATAGACAGACATGTGCCCCAGGATCTTTCTTCCATACTCCCTGTCTTAGGTTCCCTTCCTAGAGGATCCGCTAGATTTTCCAAGTTAAACGGCAGAATTAATTCAGAGCGAGATGTTATCATCCAGTAACATTTACTGTATTACCCCTTTATGTACAGAATCATCAGATCTTTTAGTGATCAACAAAGGGAGTCATCACTAATAGAAATACTAGTTTCTGCATTGGCCTGAGACTGATTCTGGGTTCTGGAATCACTTCTCAAGGTTTACCACTGTACCGATTTCACCTGTGATTTTATAAGTTCTGGTGCTTAGTAATAGGAAGGTTGATATACAGACACATGAAATGAAGGTGGGTTTCTCCTTTTTCATCCAGATCCTTTTTCGTCCCTCTTATGCCCCATCTTCTCCCTAGCATCCACACATTAGGGAGAACATATGCTTTTTAACTTTTGTGAATGACTAATCTCACTTAACATAGCAAAGAAGTTGACTTAACGGAAGGTGATGGATGGGGGTACACCCTAATGCATATGATGTACTTTCACAAATATATCAAAGTCAATCACTAAACTGAACTTGAGAAGGAGGGAGGGCGAGGGAGTGGGAATTGGGGAAGGGTTAAATGAGAAATGTGTGCACATATGCCTTTATTAGCTTGTACCTAACAACAATTTTTGATTGCACCAATTAATAAAAAAAAAATTTTTAAAAATGAAGGTGGGATTTTTTGCTATTGATTTTTTTGTTTTGTTTTGGTTTTGCTCTAGCTTCCCCAAATAAACACACTGAATTGTTGAAATCATTGCAACAAGGATACCATAAAGTTACCTAGGTGTAGAATATCATATTTGTCAATTTGGGGCGGGGGCAGTAACTAGGGATAGAACCCAGGTGCATTCTACTTCCAAGCTATACCCCCAGCCCTATTATATTTTTCATTTTGAAACAGAGTTTCCCTAAGTTGCTGAGGCCACCCTCAAACCTGGGATCCTTCTGTGTCAGCCTCCCAAGTACTCAGATTACAGGCACATACCCCATACTCAGCCCATACTTGTCATTTATAACTTGGCTGCTGCCACAGATAGAAAGTCCTGCAGGAATGGCTAAGGTTGGCACAAATTATAAAATATAAGTGCTTATTAGACGTTGTCAAATGGGCAAACTAGAAAAAAAAATGTGATGCAGCAAAAATTACCAACACGAAGCAGAAATGGGAGGGCTGAGATTGGCTGAACTATGCCAGCCCGTGCAGATCCCCACGGTCCCCTCTCCTGTCTCTCTGATCCTGTGACGTGGAGAAGGGCCCTTTTCCACACTCCGTAGACAACAAGGGAAAAGAGGCCCAGGAATGAACCCCAAGGCTGGAGGGACTGGCCCCTGTGATGGATGTTGGAACCACTGGCCACCACAGAGCATCTGGGCCTTGTCGCTGCTTAACCACCCAGCTCGCTCTGATGTTGCAGACAGGGCATGCAGGAGAAGGAAGCCTGGCCCTGCATCCGCTGGCTGAGCCATCTGGTGCTGCAGCTGACCTGGAAATGAGTCCAGTGCATTTCAGACCTGAGTTACAGCTGGCGTGGGGAAATCTACAAGACAGGTGGTTCCCTTAACAGCTGCACCTCCGGTTAACGCCAGTGAGAAGGAAAATCTCACGCTCACTGAGCCTGCGTGGGTTCTCTGGGACCTCCAGTAGCAGACTGACTTTTTGCCACGGTAATGATCAGATCGGGCAAATAATATTTCCTCCTTACTCTGTTGATATCATCTCTGCAGGTCAATGAATCTTAAGATTTTTAAGTGAGTTTATTAAGTGATTCATCAATAAAGAGGGCTGTGTTTGTTAGCTGGGAGGATGCCCGTAGGAACGGCAATCTTTCCATACATTCTGATTCTGAGTATGTACCAATTAAAGTCCCACTGAGGGAGAGACGCTAAAGACTGAAAGTCTAGCGACTCTTCAGATTTGGACATCTGTATTCATTCTGGAAATTTTAAGATAACCAAACACTTTTTATTAAGCGAATCAGTATGTGTGTCCAAAGATGTGTAAGTCATTTTCAGCCCAGTAGAGGCAAAAAGTTATTTTGATTGTTTTAATTCTATCTATATATTATGGGGGTGGGGATGGAAGATTTTAGGCAGGCCTGGTTTTTATTTACTGTTTTAGAGGTAATGAAACTAAAATAACTAGGGTAGAGAGAAAGTAAAATATTTTCCCCTAAGTCATTCATGAACCAAATTTGAAACCAAAAGAATAATCTTGGGGGTAATACTTCCAGTTTTAATTTGGGTCCCACGACCCCTTACACTTGTACAAGTTGCTTATTGCAGCAGGATGCCTAGCTTAGAAGGTAGAAATGTCGCCAAGGCTGTGTTCCCCAAGCCAGGGACCATGGCAGGAGGCTGTGGCCATGCTCTCTTGGAGATGGGACTCCTTACTGGAACTGACATGGAGGTTCCAGTTTCACTTGATAAGCACAGAATCTGTGGTGCCAAGCTGTTGGTTGGCAGCAGATGAGCTCGCTTGAGGAAAGCGTGTCACCCGTGTCCTCTAGGGTATTCTCTTGTGGTGTGACAGTAAAACTGCATATCTTGGTATAATCTTAAAGAATCTGTTTAAATGAATGTACAGTAAAAGAGCTGAAAGCCAGGCATAGTTGGAAGAGGGTCTCTAGTGATTGGTCCCTGATTTCCCCATAGCAATTGCGCGGACAGAATAGACCTGGGTGAAATTAGACACAGGTGGAGATTTGCGGTCCCTATCCATCTCCTCTTCTGTGCGTTAGTTGCCTTTATTCCTTCCTTTCCCTCTTCATCCACTTGCCCACTCAAAGAGCAGCTTCAAATCTCCTTTTTTCATAAATAAACAAATAAACAAACAATGAAAGAGAACCAAAAATACCAGCCACCTTCTTTTCACTGAAAGAACCTTGTTCCAGAAGAAAGAACTTGAAGTACACAAATTCATACTAAGATGTCAATCGCTAAGAACAATTAAATACCTCCTTCCCGAGGGTAGCATTTTAATACTTACTCAGCAAATGGACTGCATGGTCTCCACGGACTCCCGGGCAGTGGGAAGAGGCAGAGATGTTGTTTGGGTGTCTAAGGACAGTGAACTTCCTTTATTCCCAAGTCCACGGTGTGTTGTCAACCTCTTCTAGATGGCCCAACCACCAGGGCACTAGAGTCCTCTGTTTACGTCATCTTTGCTCCTTGTTGCTTTTGTCTGCTGGTGTCTAGTTCCCCAGTTTCAATCCCTTGTCCTTTTATTGCTCTTTTAGGTCAATCTAAACTTTTCATTCTTGACTCAAAACCTTTCATTCTTGAGCCACTGTTTGTTTTGTTGTTGTTGTTTTTGCTTTTTATCTCCCAACCTTATTCTTTCCTAATTTCCTTCTTTCCAGCCAGGTAAACTGCTCCATTCCTAAATGTTTTAAAAAACATCTCACCCTTAAAAGTTACCTGCTTAAAGTATCAGGTTCTGCCTGGTACAGTGATACTCACCTGTAATTCCAGTACTGTGGAGGCTGAGACAAGAGGATCACAGGTTCAAGGTCAGCCCGGGCAACTTAAGGAGACCCTATCTTAAAAAGCAAAAAGGTCTGGGGATGGAACTCAGTGGCAGAGAGCCCCTGGGTTGAATTCCCAGCACCTTGAAAAGAAATCATATTCTGCTTCTCTTTTGAAGCTTTATTAAGTGAAATTGAAATTTAGAACTTCTCCATTGCTTCCATACCCAGAAGTTGACCCCATGCATAAATCCAGGAAAACGAAAGAAGAGCTTTCTGAGAATGTTTGTCAGAAGCATTTAGAAAGCTTTTCCTCTTTTTCTTTGTATAGCAAGCCTCATGAAACATGGTTTGTATTTCTGTCCTGCCAAAAATGACTATAATATGTTGCTAGAAACGGAGACTTTCCTGTTTAAAATCTTTTTCGATTTGAAGCAATTCCTATAGCTTTTCTGGGACTTAGTGAAACTAAAATACCCACTTAAGCTAATCAGTTCAGTAAAAGATCTACCGTCAGGCAACATGGCCAGATGAACACTGATCAAAGAAGTCAGGATTGCTCAAGTGAAACTCTTAGAAAAGGGGTCTGTCTCTCTACCTGTGATTCTTTAAAGAAACTTCCTAATTGTCAGTTCCCTTCATCATCCAAATGATTCATTTGTAGGGTTTCTATTCCTTGGACGCATGGCATCCCTTTTAAATGCCAAGGAACTAGGGTCATACTCTGCTTTGTCCAAAGGTGAAAGTTTTGCATATTTAATCTTGGTAGACTCTGGCTGGATCAAGTACAAGGCGACCGGTTCCCAATTTCTTCTCCAAAAGACATCTTCCATGTCTTGAGGAGAATGCCGCATGAATGGCGTCGTACTTTATTTTTCCCTGCCCCGTTGAATGAGTTTTTATTTTGAGACATCAGAATGCCGTGTGATTCTAAATCTTTGATGGCTCCCACTGCCAGCTCCCCACTTGGCAACTGTGTCACTTTGTTCTGTTCTTTCTCTTCTTTGCATCATTCCCCTAAATAGAACCGGCTTTGACACCCAAGAGCTGTGAATTTCCCTCCTGCTACTCACCGTGCTCAGGCGTGAGTACCCCTTCTTAGCACATCCCTGCCCCCTCTAAGTCCTTGTCTCTGGATCCTTTACTTCCTGAGGTCAAGGTGGAGAGTATACAGTCTCGCTGAGTGTCTCGCTCCATCTCTTTTCTCATTCCCAGCATACCAAAGACAGCCCAAGTGGTATCTGTTGTTTTCTTCTTCTTTTTTTTAATTCTAAAGTTTTTATCTACAACCAAGCCTGATTGTACTGAGGAACTGGACTAACAGATTATTAGCCAGCCTCGCTATACAGTGAAGAAGGGAGCAGGGCATGGCGGTGCACACCTGTAATCCCAGTACTTGGGAGGCTGAGGCAGGGGAATCACAGGCACAAGGCCAGCCTCAGCAACTTAGCAAGACCCTGTTTCCAAATAAAAAGGGATGGGATCATAGCTTGGGGATAGAATGCCCCTGGGTTCAACTGCCAGTATCAAAATAAATAAGTGAATGAATGGGTTAGTTGAAGAAGGGGACAGTTGTCTTTCAGGATACCAGAGGAATGAATGCTCCAAGGTTTCAACCTCATTTGGTTGGTTGGAAAGAGGGGATTTGCCAGCCTTTCCTGCATGGGCCCTCAGCCTGGACGCCTATTGGTTCTTAGAAATGAAGACCCCAGAGGTGTGCCACAGCCATACTTAACACATAGGCCAAAGTCGGGGAACATCTGTTGGGGCACAGAGCCATTCGTCTTGTTACACAATTTTTAAATTGGTTAAGATACAGCCTTTGATTTCATGACAAAGAATGAGCCCTTGCATGTATAAAATGCATTCTGTACTGCAGGATGGGGATAAAGAATAAGAGTATAAGAATATAAATAATAAGGTCCTATCCCAGCTTTTAAGAAACTTACCCAGTTTCCAAGCCTTTGAGTTGAGAAAGTGTTTTAAAAGTGCGATGTTCTAGAGATACCCTTTAAGAAAATTATAGCTCATGTAAGTTTATGCCATTGTTACTGCAGTTAAATACTTCTCTTTAAGTAGTTGCTACGCTACCAGTCCCATTAACACCTCACCCTCCCACTACTGCTTCCTACCCTCATTCCCGAATAGCTGTATTCCAGACCGTTAGTGCACAGTTATGAATTGATCTCCAACATGGCTGAAGCTAATAAATGTGATTTAGGATGAAAGGCACTGTGTAGATGTTGTTATTACCATGCTCATGCGCTTTATTATTTTTAAATTGTGCATCCTTTTAAGTAGATTATTTGTTCAGCACAGCCTCCATTGTATCAAAGCAAAGCATTCACAGGAATCTCTAAAACCTTTTCATTTCTCTCTGTAGGTTGTTGTTTCGTAACATTTTATACAAGAAAAGCTGCACTTGAGGCCCAGAATGCACTGCACAATATTAAAACTTTACCTGGGGTGAGTTGGTTTACTTTTGTACCAAAATCACTTTATTGCTTGAAAATGGTCCTTTCAACTGAAGGTTCTAGTTATGGGTTCTTAGTGCCAAAAATGACTTTGGTCTTTTGAGGAGTGTGCGCTGACCCCTCTGTTCCCCCCCCAGTAGCCAGACCAGCTGGCTGGCCCATAAAGAAGTGCTGGTATTAACGCTGACGGGAAGAACTCTCAAAGAGCTTGTCCCCTGGTTAGAAAATCAGAGTGACCCCACTGGGTACAGCAGCTGCCAAAGAGTATTGGGTGGGCTAAGATTTTAAAAGGAAAAAAAAAAAAAGCCCAATACATACAAGTGAAGCAAATGGAAAAAGAAAAAGCTTTTACTCACCAGGAGCCCCTTTTCAAATTTAGTCTTTAGATTTTCTTTTGAAAGGACAAAATGTACCCTGTACAGCCATCATATTAAGCCTCCTAATGATTTCTAAACAGTCAATGGTGGTTAACAAAGTCAATGTTTTCATGCCCAATTTGTGGCTTCATGTTGATAGGACAGAAAATACAAAGCTTACAGTATTTTCCTTCCGCTTCTTTCCCAGTAATATTTGCTGATTAGTACAATTCACTAGAAATGAACTGATGTTGCATATAACAACTTCAACCGAATACTTTATTTTTGACAGGATTGTGTAGCATTTTTATGTAGCGCGTGCTAGTATAAATGTGCCTATGCTGTTTGAATATTTTTCCCTTTGACCCAAATATCAGTGATGAGTTAATTCAACATCATAATAATACGTATTGGTTATAATGAAGGATATCTGGTTACAATGAAGGGTCTATGGTAAGCAGGGCAATGTTAATTTTATTAAAACTTGGTTTGGTAAGAATAAAAGATAAAATAATGTTCCTAATGTTTTTAAGATGTAATTCTCGGTGTCACTTATCTCTCTTTGTATATATACACAGTCATGTGTGCGCTCACACACTAAATGGGCACACATAGGTATGTTCTCTCCCCTGCTCCCAGGAAAGATAGCATTTATATAATTGACCTTAGATCCACTGAAAATTTTATAATTCTTACAGTGGCAAGATGCTCAATAAACGGTTTTCAAAAGATTAGCTTATTAATCACCCGAAAGCAAAAAATTACGAACTTTGGTCTTGGGTTTTCCCTTTTTCTGATCAAAAGAATAGTAGAAAAGCCAGTGTGTGCACCAGAATAATCCCTCTCAGTTTAATTGAACTGCTTCTCTCTGAAACTTCTGAGGTGGTTTTTAGTAAGGCTACTTTTATTAAGTCTAAGTGACTTTAAAAAGGTAGTAGTATTTCAATTTCATTCTTCATGTAAATAGAGTTTTTTCCAAAGTAATTCTGGAAGATCATAGTATTAGGTCGTATTATTGAATGAAGTAACCAAGGCAAGTACTGGCTCAGCAATCAAATAAAACAATCAAAGAAAATGTTTTGTTATTGTTGTTGCTTTTTTCCAGGTTCCTATTCAAACACAAAGACCACATTGTTTCTTCTCTTAAAAATAAATGCTAAGCAATAATTAGTACACAAAATCCCTCCTAGGTGTATCTTTAAAATTACTTGAGATGATGAATTTGTTATTTGCCAGTCAAGGTATAGTATAGTTCGATGCCAAATTGCATCGTGTTTTGACTGAATGCAAACCTTGGTTAATTTGGATGCATTCCCTCTACTAGATACACAGCTCCCAACATGCCATTTTCCTGTGCTAAGTACACTCCAGAAACCCAGAGTTCAAATGAATAAGGCATATTGAGTTGCATAGAAGAGCTGATGTTATGCTTCTGTTTGGAATATCTTACTCTGGCCCTTTTCCTAGTGAACAAAAACCTTGGTATTTTTTAAAATAGTGTGTGTTTTCTGCATGTAGACTTTAAAAGTGATGACGTTGGAAACCCCTTATTATAAAGGATAGTAATTTGGGAGTTAGGGAAAGCTCATTGGGAGATTGTTTTTGGTTTTCTCTTTACCCAGTTTGATTTCATATGCATGATTCTTGATGCAGGTTATGCGAAAATTTGAAGTCAGATCTGCTTTGGAAGGCCTATGGCATCTACAACGAACACATGTGCTACATTTCCCATTTTCAATGTGGTAGATAGAACAGAGTTCTACATCTTGCATTTGTCAGCCTTATCTGATAAACATCACCCTTAACAGCTGCAGGAAAAACATGAAAGTGGTCGCCTTTCAGCTGTGAGCCTTTGGTGGACAAGAAGAAATGGGACCAGACATAAAAAAGATTAATGCATATTCTTGGGGAAAAAAATATTACAGTATGCCTTGCTGTTTGATTACAAGCCTTGGAATTAGTCAACATTTCCATAATTCTAAACCAATATACACCTGTTTTCCCACTGTGATGTGAAGGCACAACTTAATTTAACAGAAATCCTGCTGTGCTAAACCTCTCATTAAATACCAAGTGAGTTCGGTAATTTAAAGTTGCAGCACTACTATTTTAACTGGTTGCCTTCATATTATGAAATTAATAAGAAATTAATGATGCACTTTGCCATATGCCTTCCATTTCTTTCTGAATAAAAATAAAAGGAATAAAGAAAAATGCATCACCAGCTGACAGTTTAAAGCTTTTCTGGTTGTAATCATTTTCCTGCGGATAAAAATCCATTAAAAAGGCACTTTCTGCCTTTTTTTCTAAGTGTCCAAAACTTCCAATTTATAACAAGATCAAATAGTGCCGGGTTGTTGTTGGTGGTGGTATTTTTTTTCCTGTGTAGTTTTCTTTTGCAGTTGATGTTTTGATTCATAAGGAACTTTTATCATCCAAACAAACTTACTTAGTGTTTGGGGGTTTGCTCTCCCCTTTTGGCACCTCATGAAGGAAAAAACTTGGTTAGTTCACAAACAGGAGATAAGCCGATAGCGCTGTCTGCTATGCAGTTGAGCATCTCTGCTCTTATTTTTAATTTAAAGGCACCCCATTTCCACGTCCATCATGGATACTAGAGACCCTTTACACGGGGCAGGAGGGAGGGTGAAGAATCGGGGTCTTACGGAGCAGTACCAAGTAATTGGGGATGCTTTTCTGAAGCCTAAGTCTTACTGTGGACCTTGAGTAAGACACTGGACCTTGTATCTTCTGAAATATCCAACTTAAATCCTGGGAATACAGTAGTAGAAATAAGAGGAGCAAATTGGACAGCTGCGGATGGAGAGCAAGAAAATACAAGCCCAAGAGCCATTCCCTTGGTTTGACCATGCCCACCCCTAGAAATTTGCTTGTTACTTAAGCAACAGATCAAATCCTGGGTGCAGGTCCATCCATTGCAGATATTTCATGAAGTTAGTAAATCCCAAATGATTACTGAGTGCCCACTGGGTGCCAGTCACGGAGCTAGATATCAGAAGGAAGTAGCGGAGCACAAGCCCAGTGGGGCCTCCAGGTGGTCTAGCTGAAAGGATGGATGGGAGACAGACATTTAACACACACTTGGTTTATGTTTCTGAGAGAATAGTGGTTCCATGCACGGAAGCGCCCACCTCTTTGAGATCCCTACTGGAGTCGCGCTTTTACAGCCTGAAGGGATATGGCAGCTCTGGTGGCTGGACTGTTTGATGAGCCTTGGGTTTGGTGCAGAATCCTTACATTGACTCTTCATGGCTGGAACATTTGTGTTCTTGGACAAATTTTAGTTGTGTCTGCCTTGCTGATAGAGCAAATTGTGCTTAAAGATGGCCTCTTTTATTTAGGGTTATTCAGGTTATTTAGGTTTAGGTTTTATTCAGGTTGGTGAAACTAACTGGTCATGTCATTCAGTGGAAATCTCATTGCCCACCATTATGCATCCCAGAGAGAGAAAGCTTTGTAAAGGCAACCTGGAAAATTCATTTTGTTTTTATCAACCTAATTTAACCAAATTAAAAAAACAGAATAAGAGCAGGGCGTGGTGGTGCATGCCTGCAATCTCAGTACTTGGGAGGCTGAGACAGGAGAATTGCAGGTTCAAGACCAGCCTCAGCAAACTAGCAAGACCCTGTTTCAAAACAAAGAAATAAAATAGGGCTAGAGGTGTACCCCAGAGGTAGAATGTCCCTGGGGTCAAACCCCAGTACCACACACACACACAGCAAAAAAAGGAATAAAGTAAAAAGACCTTAACTGAGGCACAGAAAAACTACCAAAGCTCCAGTGTCAGGGCCAAATATCGTGTGCCAGTGACAGCACTGTACCCCTGTCATCCTTTTTCTCAAGGTCTTAACACATATTGTCTCTAGCAATAAGGTTTTTTGATTGAAAATCTACAGCAGTACCATTAGAGCATTCACTGTATAAATTAATTTAATTAAGGATGTAATAACAGAGAGCAATACAGTTTTGAAAAAGCTCTTAAATTTTAGCAGCAAGAAAGAATCTGCAGAATCTAAATGTCTTGTAAAATATTAATTGCAAATTTCTTGCAGACATTTTAGCTGATATGCGCCTTCCCCTTTTCTTTGTAGAACCACTACCAGTTTTATTAAAGGCAGTTTATATTAAGGAGTTACTGCCCTGAGAGAACATTTGTTTAGAGCACTCCATTTTAGCGGTGCCGTACGGAAAGGTGTTTTATAATAACACACGCAATATGAGCCAGGACTGCACGTTGATTTGAGATATAAAAACAAATGAGCCTGATCCAGTAGGAAGAAGCTGTAAATAAAATGGTCTCGAGGGACAAGTGTGTTCACCAGCATGAAGTGAATGAGCTCTTTTCTGGCTTGCCCCAGAGGAGATAATTTACCTGTGTGGGTAGGCACTTTCCTCCTGGTGGCCTTCAGCTTAACTCCCCGTAGAACTGGCCCCCTGTGGCCTCCAGGAGTGCAGTGCTAGGGTTTGTTCTTTTTAGCAGGACAGCTTGGTTCTCGCTCTCTAGCTGCCCCTCATGATGTATGCTTGATAAAGCCCCTCTCCTCCTCATCAGTATGCATTTAATGCTTTTGTTCTCAAAGCCATGATTATTATTATTTTTATCATTATCATCATTATTATTATTATTTCTCTCATAAAATCTCTCAACCCTCACCTCCTCTTATCATAGAAAATGTCCCCTAAAACCATCCCATGTGAATCAAAACCTAATGAGGCCAAATTAGGTTAAAAAAACAAAATAAAACTTTTTTTTCTCAGATGCCTTTCATTTAAAATTGTCAGGAATGCCAGGTGTGTTGGTACATGCCTGTAATTCCAGGTCTTGGGAGACCGAGACAGGAGGATTGTAGGTTCGAGGTCAGCCTCAGCGACTTGGTGAGACTGTAATCCCAGTACTTGGGAGGCTGAGACTGGAGGATCGCAGGTCTGCAGCCAGCCTCAGCTACTTAGTGAGAACCTCTGCAACTTAGTGAGACCCTTTTCAATATAAAGAGTACAAAATAGGGCTGGGGGTATAGCTCAGAGGTAGAATGCCCCTAGGTTCAATCCCTAGTACTGCAAAAAAAAAAAAAGGCTGGGCGTGTAGCTTGGAGGTAGAATGCCTCTGAGTTCAATTCCCAGTACCAACGAAAGAAAAAAAAAACAAGGGTTGGGGATGTAGCTCAGAGGTAGGATACCCCTGGGTTCAATCCCCAGTACTGACAAAAGAAATAAGATTGTTAGGAGAAAACAGCCAGAAAATCTGTATAAACAGGTTTAAGTCAAAATTTGGGGTCATATGTAACACAGAACATTCATCTAACAAATATCTGTTGAATTTTTATTATTTGCTAGACAGCATTCTAGATATTAAGGAATATAGTAGTAGCATGCCCTTTATCATTGAATCAACAAGAGAACAAGCTGGCACTATATTTATACACAGTAAATGTTCAGCGAAAATATACTTCTGCCCCAAATATTCCAAAATATAAGATGAATATTGATTTGTTATTACATATATGTATATAACAATCAGACTTGTTTCATATATACAGATCTCTATATTTATGCACATCTTTATCTATAGGTAGACATTCACACATCTACACATGTGGATATAAGTTCAGTCAAATAAATATAGGAATCTGTGTGTGGTGGCACACACCTGTAATCCCAGTACTTGGGAGGCTGAAACAGGAGGATCTCAGATTTGTGGCCAGCCTCAGCAACTTAGTGAGACCCTGTTTCAAAATAAAAAATAAAAAGGGTTGGGGGTGTAGTTCAGAAGTAAAATGCCTCTGGATTCAATCTCCAGTACCATAAAATAATACATACATAGTTCAATTTTCTTTAAACACACATACACATATATTCGTACATACATACGTACATACATATATACCTTAGTCCCATTTTCTATACACACATGTATACATACATACATACATACCTTAGTCCCATTTTCTCTTTGGCTTGCAGCATATTCTTCTTTACTTGACTATAGTCAGCTGTCTTGTTTTAGCCTTCAGGAACTGTCTGGGTCTATCAGTGTGCTGCTGTTTCTTATGTTTGAATTAGGATCGTATATGGTAGAGGTTACTTGAGAACTGCCGTTTGATAGTGATGATCCATACCTTCTTCCTTTGTAACAGAGAGTGAGGCTGAGTAAGATACTGCCTCTAAAGCTTCTGGAGCCCAGAAAGAAATACGCCTTCTAAGATATCATTGCTACTTGACAGTCTCTGCAGATGGGAATGCTTCCCAGGTAGCAACCTAACACATAAAATGTGTTTCCTGTGGAAGGTATAAGCCAGTACATTCATTTGGTGTACATTTTTTAGATTTACATTCACAGAATTTGGCCTCATAGAGAATTTGGCCTAAAGAGACCATTCCCCTGCTGTTTGTATTGTTTCCTTGTAGTACTTAAATCTTGCAGAAATAAAGGCTTAACAAGGGGTAGAGTTATAGCTCCGTGAAAAAGTATGTGCTTAGCATGTTCACAGACCTGAGTTCAATCCATAGCACCAAAAAAAAAAAAAGTAAACAAAATGCAAGGCATTTGTTTGTTTTTTGTTTTTAATATGAATTTTTAAGGACTATGGTGAAGAGTGCCAAGGTATAGCTGTACAACCTGTGTGCAGAAGCCCCTCCCTTCCCCTAGGAGCTGTACCATGGTGAAGGAATAGGGCCATGGTATAGAACTAGCCCCAATAAAACCCAGTCAGGTACAACAACATTGCTTCAAGCTCACTGTGCTAGACCCCCAAAAGTTGAAAGATGGAGGGAAACCCCCTTGACCCAGTGGTTCTCAAACTGCAGGCCCAGGCCCTAGGGAAATGGGAAAGCATATTTTAATACTTTATAAAAAGACATGGGAAATTATTTCACCCACCATAAAGTTTTACATGCCACCTGAATAGCGGGTTATTTTGCTTTGCTGGCTGTTTATCACCTCAATAACTTTGACTGGGAGGTATTACGTATGTCTTCGATTAACTGAAGTGAGAAACTAGGTCCTTTGAAAACATGGCCCATTCAATACCAGGAAGTCTGTGGGAGAAAATTAATGAGGATTCCTTGGTGGCAACAAGTGGGAAATGCCAGTCCGAGGTTGAAGCAGGGAGCCAGCTACACTGGTTTTTGGCAGTAGAATTCATTGGAAGGTGTTATGGTTTTATTTTGCAAACAACATAGGCTCAATAACATGCCTAATTAATAGGAGTGTTGTGAGGGCTTATGAAAGAAAGTGTATAAATGTCCTGGCACTAGTTCCTGATCAGATTTGCAAAATTGCTCTGTGTCGCTGTTCGAGAGATATTGGCAACGTCTCGTTATTATTATACGATGTATGGTAGGGGGGCACAATGGAAAAACGAAGTAATAGATTTCAGAGATAATCATTTCTCCATGACAGTACAAGATTCAATTGGAAATGTTAGCTTTGCTTATGCAACCTCAGATACCTTAAAGGTTGATAAGATTTCAAAAGGAGATTGGAGGGAAAAAAAAATCCATGAATTTGATTAAAGGTCTGGATAGAGTTGCAGAGAGGGAGCTTATGATAGTGAAATCAAAGGAAGGGAAGTTTGAAATAAAGTTTAAAAATTGTCCAAATGCTGTCATTAGTACGGCATCTCTGAGAATGTGTCACCTGATTAATGATAGAACTTGCAGAGCAGAGCCTGAGCCCTTCACAAGGGAGCTGAGTGTAGCCCAGGAACTATGTCCAGTTGAAGAGGACCAGCTAGTTCATAGCCTCAAGCTTAGGATCACAAGAAAAGCATATGATACAGGAGTGTGCAGAGAGTTCCTCTGGGAACCCCAAGGTTCTTCCCAACACATCTAGAAACGGAGGTTGGCTGAGCCTGGGAAAGTCCAGGCCAGAGGCAAAGAGAATCTTAATACCTCTGCCACTTAACCAGATCTGATTGCCAGGGAAGCAGCTGGCCACTTAGGAAGACAAAGGCAGGGAAAGAGCTTCTGTTTTTCTTTCTCCTTTTAGTCTTGGACTGTCATCGTACACAGGTTCTCAAGAAATCTCATATAGTATTATGACATGAGCAGTTAAAGTTGTTTTGATGATAAAACAGTATTTCAGGACCATATTGTTACAGCTCTTGCTACCCACAAGTTATTGAGATGAAAAGATAAACAGTATAATCCAGTGATCCCACTCCTAGGTATCTTTCCAAAGGGACTGAAATCAGAATATTATAGTGATATATGCATATCCATGTTTATAACAGCACAAAAATAGCTTAATTATGGAAGCAACCTGGTGTCCATCATAGATGAATGAATTACTAAATTATGGGATATACACACAATGGAATTCTACTCAGCAATAAAGAAGAACAGAATTATGTCATTTGCAGGAAAATGGATGGACCTGGAGAACATTAGGTTAACTGAGATCAGCCAGTCACAGAAAATGAAGGGGCATATGGTTTCTTTCCTATGCAGAAGCTAGGGAGCAGTCAGGACACAAGGACTTTAGGTGATGGAGAAGAAACCCCAGTGGAATGAGGGAGGGAATCTAGGGGAGAGGAGAGGGGGAATTAATGAAGGAAACACTTCCATTGGCATATACATACGTGAGAATACCATGCCAATCGCAATATCATGTATGGGGAGGGAGCTGGGGGAGCCCCCCAAGTGCTGTGTGCATGTATGTCACTATGATGTGAGACTATAATGCACCAGCAAAAGTATTTTTGAAAAAGATAAACCCTAAGTCATAGGCGTGGACGATTGCAGAAAGGGACACTGGGAGAGTAGCCTTCATTGTCCCTGACTGTCCTTGCTTTCCATCAGTACGCAAAGCACATATTCACGCTGCCATCCGCTCCTCCACCGGCACTCGAAAATGCCTGGAATCTTTCCTTTCTTCATCTGTAACGCCAAGCGGTGGGACCCCGTGAGTCTTAGAGGAGCCCTTGTCAGGCCTGTGAAGCTGTTCTTTACCTTGCACGCCTTGTCATGCCTTATTGATGAAAAAAAATGTTACGACTTTACTTCAGTTATCAGTTAATTATTACAGAATACTTTATGCCCATCCTCTTTTTTTTTTTTGCGGTACTGGGAAATGAACTTAGGGGCATTCTACCTCCAAGCTATACCCCCACCCCTATTTTTTTATTCTTTATTTTGAAACAGGGTCTCACTAAGTTGCAGAGTGCCTCACTAAGTAGTTGAGGCTGGCCGAGAACCCAGATCCTCCGGTCTCAGCCTCCCAAATGCTGGGATTACAAGCATGCGCTACCACGCCCGGCTGCCTGTCCATTTTGAGATCCTCTGGGCCTCTGCCTCCCTCTACCCTCTGGTTAAGAACCAACAGGGAGCTGAGCACTCGGTTTTTCCACCAGGGAACAGAGAAAGCGAAGGGAAGGCTGCAATCGCCAACAGACCGGCTTAATTCCTCATTTGCAACCTTGACTTGACTCCAGAGGGTGTTTAGCCTAATGAGGTTTCAGGAGTATTGGTAGATTGTTTCTATCTGTTTGATTCCTGTCCCCAGTTAACAGGGATAAGTGAGTCATGTGTGATTGTACACAGCCTTATGGGGTTGTTTACTTGTTATCCCTTCTAGAAATATTTCAGGTGATGTATCGATAGTGTTCACGTAGTTACGCTGAGGACACTGCGGGACCAGAGATTAAATTACCTTCTCTGACCTCCCCTAGCCAAGTAGTGACAGAACCTGAAATAGTGGCCCAGTTACTAATAATCTCCGGTAGCTCAGCCTCCTGACAGTTAACTTCGGATGTTGGCCACATTTTAGGGGATGGGAAGTAGGACTCAGGGGACTAACATGACAATAAAAAAATTGTCATACAAGAGTAGCTACTTGAAATGTCCAGGGAAGACAGAGAAGGGGGCAGCTCTGTGGCACTACAGGCTTTATTTGGATAAAGCCTGCGGAGGGGGGTCTCCAGGGAAAGATGGGCCCGTGTCCTGTCCCAACCTAGAAGCTTATAGAGGTTGTTTAGGGGCAAGGCAGAGTGGGCAAGGGGGATTGCTAAGGAGAGTTAGTTGGATTGTTAGAGCTGAGTTAAACAGGGCAACGGGAATTTTCCATAAGCAGGGGGTGTGATAAGCATGAGTAAGGGGCTTGTCGGGCACACCTTAGGCAAGACAGTGGGGGCATTTCTGTGAGCAGGAGGAAGGATGGATTAAGCAAGACATGGGAATTGCTGGTCAGCATAATAAATGCCTGCAAAATAAATGACACGTCCTCACAAGGTGGAGTCACTTTTGTTTGAGACTCTAATACTAACTACTCTGTACTGATTGCCCAGGTGGAGGCTCCATAACTGTGTTTTAATGTTCATGAGTCCGCAAGGCACAAATTCTGTAGCCCCATTTTACTGACAAGGAAGCTAAAACTCAGAGAGAAAATGAGTAACCTGTTTGGGGTTACCCAGCCGGTATCTGAGTTAACAGGCAGTCAGATTCAAATCAGTGTGTCTGGACTCCAAAGCCGAGGGACTCTCTGCTCTTAGAGAGCCAGTAAGGACCACGTTTGCACCCTTTGGAGCTACCCCCAAATAAATGGAACCTCCTGAGCACCTCCCAGGACAGTGTGGCGTGCTGGGCTATCAGTCTGCCAGTGAATTGGGGATAGCTGGGCTAGGCCAGTTTTAGTTGTGTGGGGTAGTGCTCACAATCAAAATGAAAGTCAGCTAGGCATCCCAACACACACACACACACACACACACACACACACACACACACACACAGCACACCACACCACACCACACCACACCACACCACACCACACACACCGCAAGCCAGTCCTGCTGCAGCAAAGATAGCGAGGCACATCAGGGCAGTGGCTCAGCTCTGCCCTGGACAGAAAACCATCCTGTCTTGTGCAGGCATCCAGGCATCCATAGGTCATGGAAAGAGTGTGGTGGGCAAAGCAAGATCTTTGCTTGAAACTGGGGTATGAGGTTACTAAGGCAGAACTCCCCAAGAGGCGGCCACAGATCAAAGACAGCCATTACTCTAAAAGGAAGTGCTTTGCAGACATGATTACAAATGCAGCACCTTTCTTCAGAGGAGCATACTTCAGCAGCACCAACTCATTGACATTCATGTTATTAGGGTGCCTTCTTTATCTGCATCCTGAGGCTGTGGGTGCTAACCCGCAATCTGCATTCTAATGCCTGGCTCCATCCAGCTGGCCTCCTGCCCCTCCCCCATCTGTCCAACTCCAAATTCTCTAGAGGAAGGGCAGGGTGCGGTCCCAGGGCTCTTCTCAGGAAAATCAGCAGGATCTCTGTTACCTACAACCCCAAGCAGGAAGACCAGGCTGTGGGCTGGCCATAGACTGAAGTTGGGAAACAACTAGTAATCTCAGCCCGCCCACCCCATCATACCTGCTCCCCTGAAAATACCTGGAGGCCTTCAGAAAGCAACTTGATCTCCAGTGCTTTTTTCTTGAGGGGGAAACTGAGGTCAAAGCAGAGAAGTCTGCATTGTCATCTTAAGCCTTGGAGCTAGCTGCCACCACACTAAGAACTTGAACCAGGAAGTGCACACGGTGCGCCCGGGTGAGGAGACTGAGACTGAACGCAGCCCCTCCCAGGCCCTATAAAACAGTGGCTGCTGCTCTCTTGGTCTCAGGACATTGGGGGCATGGAGACCGGGTCAGCGGAGGTGCTGTGCAGCAAGGACTCAGAAGCTTGGTCATCCAAGCCCTTCCTGTTCCCATCATGCCACCGGCTTTGTTTTGTCTTGCTGGACCATTCTCCTCCGCCATCAAGAGGCAAATTAGGATGAAAAGCTGAAACACTTGACTAGGATATGAAGCCCCCTGGTTAGTTCTGCCTAGTCATCAAGCTGTAGTCTCTGCATATGAACTTAAACACGTAGGCATATCTTTGAGGCAGCAGCTTAGGGGGCCCTCTGCTACTTTCTTAGTTACCAGAGGAATCTATGGTAGACTTTGGAGCCTGAGCTTAGACCAAGAAGATCTCCGCCATCTGTAGGCCCACACGTTGCACAGCTGTCATGCTTCAGGGACAGGAAGGACCTGGTGAGAGGTAAGAGGTTTCCTGAAAACTCGTCTCTACTTCTGAAAGTTTAACACAGTGACTGTGAGTCATAGCATATATTTTAATCTCTGAAATTCAACACTTTATATATTTGCTCCCAAAATAGACAGTATTACTGTTTCTTCAGAAGAGCATGTATTTAAGTCGACACCAGAAAACTGTGTCTGATATTTTGTATGGAGTAGTATATGGGGCCCAGTGTACAGTAGCCGTATTGTCAGCAAGTTATGGAGATCAGGAAGGAGAAAAATTAATTGTTGCCATTGAGTATATTTTATATGCTATAAATTCAGAGCAGTAGTTGTAGAAAGTCAGGATAAGTATGTTTCTAGCAGATTTTGCTCCTATAAATGCTTTTTCTACATGATTGCTATTTTAAGTGGTTTTCAGCATCTAAATAACTTTAACCAAAGAACAATAAATGTTTAATGAAAGTAATCGTTAAAGTTTATTGAGTGTTTAATATGTCCTGGGAACTATGCCAAGATAGATAGATATATATATATACCTGATCTGATATAAATAATAAAACAGTAATTTGTTTTTCTTTTTTGATTCAGGTTGCCTTTTTCAACTAGATGTCTGTCATTTAAATTCAAGAGAGTTAAAGTGGCATACCTACTTTTCTTTTTTGTGTATGTGTGATACTGGGGATTGAACTCAGGGGCATTCTGCCTCCAAGCTGTACCCTCAGCCCTATTTTTTTTTATTCTTTATTTTGAAACAGGGTCTCACTAAGTTGTGGAGTGCCTCACTAGGTAGCTAAGGCTGGCTGTGAACCCGGATCCTCTGGTCTCAGCCTCCCGAATGCTGGGATTATAAGCATGTGCCACCATGCCCAGCTGCCAAACCTATTTTTCTAATGACAAATGACTGAACACATTTTATGGCTACTAATTGGCCTTCTCCAGCTAGATGCCAGTATGGAACTCCCCCTTCACCCAACGGAGGTGCATCCCCAGTGGACAGCGCTGAGCCCTGTCTATACTGTGTCTTTATACTACATGCCATGCTTATAGCATGGTGTAGACATGCTGGACAAAGGGATGACTTCCATCCCAGGCAGAACTAAGCAAGACTTCATTGTGCTACCGATAATAAGATATGAGGACACTATCACATCATGTGTTACAGTTTCTCTACGAGAGAGATTATACCAAAGATTATTGCCTCAGCAATTAAGTGAGACCCTCAACAACTTAGTGAGACCCCGTTCAAAATTTTTAAAAAAAGGGCTAGGGGCATAGCTCATAGGTAGAATGCCCTTGGATTCAATCCTCAATACAAGAAAAGGAACTCTTGGGCCCTACCCCAGACCTCCTCTTAAACTAGATGCCCAGTCCCTCACCACACATATACAAGGTCATTATGAGGCAATAGATGTACTAATTATAATTAGCTTGATTGTGATCATCATAATATCTATATCAGAATACTACTTTGTACACTGTGAAAAACGAAATTGAAAAATTATTTAGAAATTAAACTCTTGGTAACACATACACACAGCGACATTGGAGAAGTACGGTCCCAAGCACTCGCTGACACGTTTTCCTGGGTGTCCTCCATGGTACACTAGAAGGCAGGCCTTCTTCCAGGGAAGTGTGAACCCTTCAATGTGAGTGGACCTGCGCCTCTTGCGGTCGCTGAGCTGAGTACTTAAAGGAGCCATCTGCGATGGCCGGAGAAGCTCCCAGCTTCCTGACTTCAGATGTTGTGAAGGTGGGATGGGGCTAACCTGACCGCCAGGGAAAGAAAATGGAGAAGCAAGTGGATACATGAGGATGTCCTGTGTTTCCTGCATCCCTGAATAGAGGGTTATATTTTCCCCCTCATCCGTACTCTAAAACCTGGTGGGAAATCTCTGAATGGGACTTAGGTAGAATTAATATGTCCCAGACTGTTAGGGATAGACAGAGTTGGGCTATTTTAAGCAGTTTTGGCTTTTTTGTTTGTTTGGTTGGTTGGTTTCTTGTTTTATTTTTTTTCTGGCTAGAATAAGCTAATTCTTTTTTTGTCGTCTGTTTGGTTTTGGGATTTTATTGTTGTTTGGGGTTTTGGAGTTTTATTGTTGTTTTTGGTTTTGTTTTTCTGCTTCATTTTGATTTGTTTTGTTTTGCCCTGGGGATTGAACCCATGTGCATTCTACCTCCGAACTACACCCAGAGCCCTTTTTATTTTTTGTTCGGAAACAGGGTCTCTTTAGGTTGCTGAAAGTCTTGCTATTTTGCTGAGGCTGTCCTCAAACCTGTGATCCTCCTGTCTCAGTCTCCCAAGTACTAGGATTACAGGCGTGTGCCACCATGCCCCACAGAATAAGCCAAGTCTGAGGCATGAGGAACAGTTTTATGCCACTGAGAGTTAATCAGTAATACTCAGCAACCCATCTCTACTTTGTAGAAATCATAGGAGTGAAGGGTCCCTGCTGTTTCACCATTCATAGGTTTGAAATTCCTTACCAGGAAAGCAAAGCATTTATTATCCTGTTTCTCTACCCACAGCTTAAGAGACTTTTGCTGCAAAGAATTTTAACTGTCATATGAATGCTAGGGTATGGTACTCTATCGCATAATAAGGAATACTATGTATATGCTTCTTTCTATAATTTGGGAGGTTTAGAAAGAATTTCATCTGCCCTAAACACATTTGTGAGATTCCCCTTTGAGTGAGTTCTTGATTGCCATCCTAACTTCTTGTGAACCTGGAGAAGTTTTTCTCCTTCGAGGTTATTCCTAATCACTTATTATACAGTAAACATCTTTGGATCTGTAAGTACATAATCGCTTGTTGCCATGTAAAACTAAAACTGACCGTGGCCAGCATTTGCCTGAATCAATAGCTCTTGCATATTAGCCCGGTGCCAAAGGGAGAGCCAGCCGCAGTCAGTTGACCAAATGAGAGGCAGAGATCCTGGCGGGAGAAGAGCCATCGGGAAAAGGAAACAGAGCATGGCAGGAGAAGAGACAGCGCAGACCCCAAGAGGAAGCCAAGCTCAAGGTCTAACACCAGCTAGAGTGTGTTGGACGTGAACAGAGAAGTGTATCCGAGAACGTGCATAGACTGGAAGATAAAAACCAGGCTTCCCTTGGAACTTAAGAAACAAACAGGTAGCCGGGCATGGTGGTGCACGCTTGTAATCCCAGTACTTGGGAGGCTGAGACCGGAGGATCTGAGTTCACGGCCAGCCTCAGCTACTTAGTGAGGCCCTCTGCAACTTAGTGAGAAGACCCTGTTTCAAAATAAAGAATAAAATAGGGCTGGGGGGTATAGCTCAGAGGTAGAATGCCCCTGAGTTCAATAATCCCTCTAGTACCACACACACAAAAAAATACACACACATACTTAAATCAAAATAAAAATAACAAGTAAATAAATAAAATAAAAACAAGCACTTTCAGCTTATTTTGCTCACCACAGCCACATGACTAAATCTTGAGGAAGAAATCCTGCCAGCTGAGTTTGTGCAGAGCTGATATTTTGCATCCCCACATTCTTCTACCCGTTTCTGTATTTCCGTATCTGATTAGAGCTGAATCAATAGACTTGAGCTAAAAAAAAAAAAAATAGCTTCTTCCTAATGATGCATTTTTGGAGATTCATAAACCTTATTGTTCTCCTGTGTCTATTCCTTGAGTCAGATGAGTTGGATCTCTTTCACCCTTAGTCTTGGGGGCAAAATCAGAAGTCAGTAGCTCACACAGCAAGAGGATCACATGGTCACAATCAGCACATCAGCTCACTAATTAAGTGAGTCTGGACTCCCAATTCTCCTGACTAACCATGAAATCTCCTTGTTGCTTGGGAAGGAAGAAGAAGAACTAAAGATGTCTTAGTCCTTGTGGCAATCTTGGGTAGCACCACTGAAATGCACCTGGACAATAGCTAAGTAGAAATGAGCGTTACTGATTCTAAAGACACACTCGTGGATCTTTTTTTTTTTTAATGTAATTTTCTTGAGAGGAGATAGTTGCTCACACTCCTGGATGGGAAGAGAAATATTGGAAGAACATGTTGCATAGTTGTCAGAGCTCTGATGAGAGGTAGGTCTGTCAGAGTCAACTGTGCCAAGTGCCTGGTTCCCAAAAATAGCATCCCGAGGTCTTATGTAATCATGATCTTCGGTCTCTGGTGACAGCATCTGCTGGATGGATGCTAGAGCTTAGATTTCTTGGGTGTGTTCTCAGGCATTCTGTCTTGACTTTCTTCTCTCAATGAGATATGCTCTTCAAGTTTTTCTATTAGATGGATACTCAGTGTTTCCGGAGGTAACTTCCAATAGCTTTGCTTGAAGCCAGGTGTGGTAACCCACACCTATAATCCCAGGACTTGGGAAGCTGAGACAGGAGGATCACAGGTTTGAGACCAACCTCAGCAACTTAGCAAGACCCAGTTTCAGCATAAATAAAAAGGGCTGAGGTGTAGCTTGGATGTAGAATGCCCCTGGGAACACATACACACACACACACACACACACACACACACCCATATCCATGTTCTGTTTTGATCCCTTTATTCTTATACTGAATGATCTCCTTAGGTGCCTGTCATTTATTCTAACAGTTTCTGCAACCTCCTTAGGCTATTGACTCTCAAATACTTAACTTGAAACAGACATTCCTGCTAAACCTAAAGCTTAGATATCCAGTATCTGTTTTTAAACAGAGTCATTCAAGGAACCCACTGGAAATTCCAATACTAAAATACTAACGTCATTATTTTCCCACCACAACCAGGGCCTCTTCCTCTATGACCTGTGACCTGTCTCAGCGAATGCTTGGGCCACCAAGACAAGGAGCTAGAAACCAACCTCACCTTTTCCTCTTCCAGCAACTACACCGCCTCTCTCCCTTTTCCAGTCAGGGAAGATTTCCTGTATTCTACCCTATTAGAAACTCTGGAATCCTTCCCTCTTTCCAGTTGGGACTTCATAGGTTATCCCCACAGTAACTGTGCTGCCTTCAAAGTGCTTTGTGTGTGTGTGTGTGGTACTGGGGATTTAACCCATTCTACCTCCAGGCTATACCCCCAGTCCTATTTTTTATTCTTTATTTTGAAACAGGGTCTCACTAAATGGTGGAGGGCCTCACTAAGTAGCTGAGGCTGGACATGAACACGGATCCTCTGGTCTCAGCCTCCCAAGTACTGGGATTACAAGTGTGCGCCACCATGCCCGGCTCAAAGTGCTCTATTGAATGGGCAAAGATGAGGTGGAATTACAGCAAGGACACCGCAGTTGTACATGACTCTTTGCACACGCATAGGAGCATGTGAACATTGTCGTGTATTGTGGCAGAAAAAAAAAAAAATGTGACTGCGGATTCTAAAGGATAGAATCCAAAATCCATACTAGACTTCTTCTTTTTTTTTCCAGCTTCTAGAACATTCTTGCCCACACATTATTCCATCTATATGACACCACACAAATACTACCTTCTAGTTCTAGGACAGTAGAAGTACATGTTTCTTTGTTATAATCTACTGTACCATGCACTTAAATTTATACTGCCACATGTTATACTCTTATTTCCCCACTGTTGACATTTCTGTCTCTTCCATGATGAGCTCCAAATGGCTTCAGGGGCGAGAACGTTCTCAGAACCTCTCTGAATGCCCTGTAACATGAATGGTGCTCAACAAATGTTCAACAAATGTGTGCTACATTAGTGGACCCTCAGTAGTTTTTATTAACTCATAGTCTCTATACACACGCACAGTGTATATAAGTAAAACTCAATATTTCTTCACAATCTGGCAGGGCAGTGGTCTCAATCCTCTTTCCCCAGTTTCCCCAGTAGAGTTTGACTCTCAAAGTAGAAGCACAGTGTGAGACTTAAACATGTGGAGAGCCACAAAGCATTTTTTTTTTTGCTTTAATTATAATCCTTAAGTGATCCAGGTATGGTGTCACATGCCTGTAATCCCAGTACTTGAGAGGCTAAGACAGGAAGATCACAGGTTTGAGGCCAGCCTTAGCAAATTAGCAAGGTTCTGCAGCAACTTAGTGAGACCCTGTTTCAAAATAAAACATAAATAAGGCTGGGGGTGTAGCTGGAAGGTAGAATGCCTCTGGGTTTAATCCCCAGTGCCACAAAATAATCATCATCATCACCATCCTTAAATGAAGAGTTTATAATAATATACAGTTAACTATATACTTTCATTTATATTATCTGATGTTGTCCTGGAAATCATGCAGTGAATTTTTTAATTCACTGAAGCAACCAGGAGTTTTCCAAGGATTAAAGGGTCAAGTGATTTACTATAAGTTTTTATAATCAGCAAGGCCAAGATTCAAACCCAGACCTTAGGATTCTGTGACTTTTTCCCACTGCAAAACAGAGCCCAAGCTCAGGTCCCTAGTAAGTGCTACATGTGCAGAGAGGTAAGAAATTAGAAAAATAGATTTGCTGTTGTAGATCAAATGCCATCCATAAATGATTTTAACTTATGTCTTTAATATCATTCCCATATTCTAATCTCATGAAGTCCATATCTAAGTGTACCTTTGCTATTTAAAGTTTGGTTTCATGCTATGTATGGAAGACTAAAGCCTTGAACTTGTTGTTTCAAAGAAGACTGAGCTTCGAGATAAGGGTATTTATAGAACAACTGAGCTGTCATAATTTCCCTGTGCTCTGCCAACAAGTAATTTCCGAAGTTGGTAAACGATCTCACACATTTGAATAGAAGGTGAAAATCAAAATGAGACAGTGAAATGAAACCCAAACTCATAAAGAATTAGCAGCACTGGAGGAGAGATCTTCATTTGGCAAAATATCAATCCAAGTTCATGCTAGTGGAGAAGATGAGATGAATAAATAGAGCTGCTAGAAACAATATCAGATGTTTTGCTCAGATGTTTAATGGGTTTTCATTTTAAACATGGGTAATATGAAATAGCCCTGAAGGCATTTTTTTTCTAAACTTCTTGTCATCTATTTTTAGTGGGAAATTTTTTTTTACTAGCCACATTTTTGTGTGTGCCTGTGTGTGTATGTGTATGCATGTCACACACACACGCATACGCACACACACAGACTGACTGACTTACTCATTTCTGCTTAAACATGATTTTAAAAAGAAAATTACCTTGCTTATCTACTTTCATTCACTTAGTGCAAATCCCAGAGGCCATGGAGGTAGCTAAATAAATACATGGAAAAAGAATGCCAGATGAGGTATTGTATGTATTTGTCTGTTGTAAATGAAGTTGTCATTCCTAAACCAATCAGATCATACATTTTTTATGAGAGGTTGTAGCTCTCAGAAAGGTAGAAATGTTAGACACTAATTAATAAATGTGGCTGGCATTGCAGCTCAAACAACTCAGGACTCAAAAACCAAGCTCTGGAAGGATCATTAGAATGTGAAATTCAGCCATCCTTTCCCATTGATCTGCTGGAACGCCTCTATCCTATCAGAAGTGTCAGGGTGAAGATACAATTGCCTGAAATTTTCCAAGTTAGTTTTGAACTAAACGTTTTAGAGATTCACTTGTTGGAAGACCACTTTTGTGATAGCTTTAGGTCGCCTTAGGATTGAAAGGAAACTAGAGATGCCATGACCAGATAAAGCATCAACAATATTAACAGAGCAGGCTGCTCAAGGCGGATGAAGGATTCCGGATGTTGCATACAAAGCACACAATTCTATGAGTGTGACTTAGAGTTAGCAACGTGTTAGGTCATCCAGGCTGTATTTAATTTTACTTATGTTAAAACTAGTAAATATTGCAATGAACTACTGGAAAGTTCTCTGAATCTTAGAAGGGAATAATCTTCAAAAATTTAACTTTCTGGACCTGTGTGTGTGGTGACAGGGATTGAAGGAGGGCCATTCTACCTCTGAGCTACACCTCCAGCCCTTTTTTATTTTTATTTTTTTGTTTTGAAATGGTCTCATGAGGTTGCTGAGTCTTTGGCTGGGCTCTAACCTGCAATCCTCCTGTTTCAGCTTCCCAAGTACTGTGATTACAGATGCACCACCATACCCAGCTACTTTCTGGACTTTTTATTAATCATCTGGAAAGAAAATAATGCAGTTCCATTGCTATCCCATATATGAGTTTAAATCATATGAAATTGTCCTATTAAACCATTTTTAATTCACAAAAATGACAGTTCCATCTGATTCAACCTAACCTGAAGTTCAGGGGTCTTTATATAACAAATATACAACAGTTATGTTGCTAAAGGAAATACTATGTTTATGTACATAAGGAAGAGTCATTGTTATTTTTTGTGCATAAGCATTTGGCAGAAATGAAGAATGGAAGGGAAATGTGGTATAATAATGAGAAATAAACCTGGAAAGATAACTTTAGGTCAGAATATGGAGTCCCTTGAAAGTATGACCCAGGAGCTGGAATTTAATTTGGAAGATAATTTAAAGTTAAGCAGCAACCTGAGTTTTAGACAAATTCCAAAGAAGATGGTTTGAGAGACAATAGCTAGAACTGGCAAGGAGGCCTTTGCAGGCATGCTGAACAGCAATGCTGACCTGGCTAAGGCAGTTACTATGAAAAGAGAAAAGAATATAAGAAGAAAAGGAAATTTAGGGAAGCCAGGCATGGTAGTGCACGCCTGTAATCCCAGTACTTGGGAGGCTGAGACAGGAAGAGGTTTAAGGCCAGTCTCAGCAACTTAATGAGACCCTCTTTCCAAAAGAATAAAATAGGGCTGGGGGTGCAGCTCAGAGGTAGAATGCCTCTGGGTTTCATCCTCAATACCATAAAAAAAGAAAAGAGAGGAAAGGAGAGGGAAGAAAGGAGGGAAAAGAAAAAGAGAGAAGCTTAGTGGAGATAGATTTGAACTCATAACTCCAAGAAGAAGAAAATGAAGCAGAATTAGAGCCAAGCCCACATGTTATGTGAGACACCTGGAAAAGCAGAGACGCTGCTCTGTCCCAGAGATGACTCACCCAGCACCTCAGGCTTCACGTGGGTGACCAGAATTCACATCCAGTTGGACAGATTTCCCTGTCCAACTGGATACCAAAGGGTATCTCCTGGTGGGGGCGGGGGGATGAGGCAGGGTGTGGCTTCAAGAATCTGAGGGCAGAGCCCTCTGGGACGTCATAGGCAAGCTCATCATTAACAGTGCGGACCTCTAGGAAAAGGACAAGAAAGCCCAGGGCAGGAGACAAGGGGCGGTCTGCCCTCACACCTGGGAGCTCACATCTGGGTACTCAAGGAGAAAACCGGCATGGGAGGGAGGCAGGCAGGAGTGCTGCTGAAACAAAGTGGACATCTTCCCAGAGTGAAGGTGCAAGGGAGGAGGTGCTGCCCTGTCGTAGCTCACTAGGGCTAGACATGGAGAACTGGGTACAGGCGCAGTACCTGAAAATAGCTGGTGTTGGGGACAGAGCCAAAGGCTGGGTGAGCTCGAGGCCACAGCAGTTATTATGGGCAGAGTCGAATGCCAAAAGGGTGAGTTATTTTTAAACCAGATTCATTTTTCTTAAAACACGGGACTATACTACATGTGTGGCATGTAGAATTCAGTGTTGGAAATGTAAATGAGCTTCCAGGTCATTAGTCCACTCCTTAATGACCGGGTCAGGCATTCCTATTCCAGTGTGTATTTTTGCACTACTTGATGAGGCAGTGTGTCTAATTTAGCATCTGGGTAACATCTGGAAGAATGGGTATTAGCGCATCCATCATTGACTTGGGAAGACAATTCCACAATCAAAAAGAAATCATGGTTAGAGAGGCTATCGGTATATTTCCCACTTAGTGTTAAGGGCAAATTATTACCTTTCTCTTAATTTGGGCTCATTAATCAGGAGTGATTGTGATCTCCCAGCTGTCACACGAGATTGTTGGGGCCTTGTGCTGTAATTGTAGCTGTCACAGTATAACCTCGGCAGCATTATAATCCTTTGAGGCTTTTCTTGCATTGTCTTTCCATTTATCTCATTTTCAAAATTGTTTTATACCCTCGTGAGTGTGTGTGTGTGTATCTTTAAAGCACACACATCTAAACGGGATGGTTCTAGACAAACCTAGCCTTGACATTAACTAGTTTTGCTCTGCTTTTGTTTAGGAGTTCAGCTGACTGGCCCAGTTGTTGATTATGTCACAAAGATACGGTGACAAAGGGAGAGAAAACGAGGAAATTTTCTGTTCCCAGTAACTGCTCACCACAATAATAGCAATGCCACCTGCTGAAGTAATGACTAATTAGGTCCCACGTCTGTTGAGAGGGTTAAAAAGTGGCATTGATTTGCCTTTATAACTAATACGCTATAATACTTCCAAGAAAAATTAAACTAAGAAAGGCCTGCCATTCTTCTTAACGAGCGCTGCTTCTGCATGCCTCCACTCATGCTTTCTTTAATGCAGTTATTTCTCATTCATGGTCTGTGCCTCCTGGTTTAAGCCTATTCATTTTTCTTCTAATTTTAAGAATAAATAAAGCAAAATGGAATCGGGTGTTATTATTTAGAATGAAAACACAGAACCTAATCATAGCTAATGAGTATAATAAATGCTACTCCGCGCCTCCTCTTGTTTGGTATGTGTTTTATACACAGAAGGTAACATAGGCTGAATAGCAAGGATGCCAAGTTACAGATGGGATTGTGGAATGCTATTTGACAGCCGATTAGCGTAATCTGTCAGAAATGATGGCTTAATCACCATAACAGACTCCAAATTCCCTCACAGAATTCTACCCAGAGTAATCTAATTTTCCTGCAATATTTTTTATTTTATTTTTGCCAGGACTAAACAGTTAGATTCCTTAGGTTTTTTTCCACCTTTATTATACTACATTATTTTAATGGAAATGTAAATAGGTAATGTCATTATTGCCAAAGAGACTGACTTGGAGCTAGATAAGCCAAAAGCTGATATGTAATTCTGGGCCCTTTATGTGTTTCTCCATTGCTGGGTTATTAGGATATATGACACGCGCTGGGCGTTGAGTAGCGTGCACTGTGGCTTCCCCCTGGGAACAAGAAGGGCCATTCTTTCCGGTATGCTCCTTTAGCCTTCGGATGAGACCTTTTCTTCTCTTCCCTCAGAGAATTTCCCATACTATGTAAAATGATACTGATTATACCTTCAATGAGCACTTATTATGCAGTCAGTATTTTATGCATTTCACATGTATTGATGACTACTAAGAAGAAATCATAATTTATTCTCACTCCGAGTTTTTCCCCCAGTTGTGATTTGCCATGGGAAGGAAAGGCTAACTCAGGTTGTTATCCCACTCAAACTTCACTTTTTTCTTGGCTTAGATCACTATTATAAATAGATGTCAGCAAATATTGATTGAAAATTTTGTATACACCTACTATGATAGCTCATTGTTAATACACAGAAGAGCAATTTGGAATAGCATCGCTGTGGATGAATCCCAGATGCTCTGCTTCTACCATGGGATTTGCATCTTCAGTTTTCTCCAAAATTTTCAAAGAAGCGTTCAAATAAACAGACCTGTAATCCAGGCAGTTAACACAGTTGATTGCCAGAGCTTTCTGATGTGAGTGATGGTTTATGTAACAGTAAGTGGTCCATGCGCTGACTCAATGTGTAGATTCCAGTCTGCTTCTTTGCTGTATCACTTTGTGAATCAACCACAAAATTTAGGACCTGGTGCTGTCAGGGAATCCAAATTATTATTTCCCTCTCACAGAGTAATTGATAGCTAGTCCCACTTACTAATTTGCTTCTCATCGACATAGGTATAGAACTTTTCAGATAACTTTTCCCAGGAAAGAAACCTCAGCGTCTCATTCCATTTTGTGAGTCTTATTTAGAAGGGCCTTAAGGATTATGGGGTTTGAACTAACAATGGATCTCTGGATTAGAACACACGTATAGCTCCTCTATAGTCAAATGGTACATTGACTGGGACTCTACTTTACTGATGTAATTATACAACTCTGATTTTTTTTTCCTTTAATTTGGTGCAGACTTTTACGCTTTCTTTCCTGCCTTTTTCATGAAGAAAACTAAGATAATTTTGTGTTCTGGGTATAATTGAAAAAATGTGTATATATGCAAAAATAATGTATGTATACACATATACACAGATATACTACACACCATAATACTTGAGGATTTTTTTTTTTAAATATTATGTGTGTATGTGGTACTGGGGATGGAACCCAGGGACAGTCTACCTCTAAGCTCTGCCCTCAGGCCTTTTTATTTTTTATTTTGAAACAAAGTTGCACTAAGTTGCTGAGGGCCTTGCTAAGTTGCTGAGACTGGCCTTGAACCTGCAATCCTTCTGTCTCAGCTTCTTAGGTACTTGGATTTCAGGCATGTACCACCACGCCCAGGCAATGAGTTTTTAATTGGGAAGAAACCTTTAGATTGAAGCAGTCTAGGCTTACTGTGGAAGAGGAAAGTCCCAGTGATCTTGAAGGTTCTTGGAAGCCCCCAGCTCACCTGCCACCCAGCTGTGGGTGCTGTAGGAGACATGGGGTGAGGAAGCTGAGCTCTGTGCTCCAGCCCCAGAGTGGCCTGGCTTTGAGTCCCTGCTCCCTACTTACTTGCTTTGTGACTTAGCCAACTGTTTTGGGCTGTCTGCTTTTGTTCCCTAAAGTATTAGGGCCAATGTGAGAATGAAATTAGTTAACATACATCAAGAGCCTGGAAAATGAAAGGGAAGGGATCATTTCTTCAGTTGCCACAATAATTGCCTAACTTCCCCATTTCACTTACCAGTGAGAGCCATGAAGTACCAATCCACCTCTGCCCCAGTGGTAAAAGCTGGTTTTAACTGATCTGAGAACTTCCTTTTGTTGTCTACATTCTTTTAGAGGTGTCATTTTATTGCAGGTATATTAATGGGTTTACCCTACGGTTACCATTTGAAACAAAAACAAAGAAATCCAAAGGTTTTATTCAGTGCTGATAAATTGACATTCCTAAAGCGACCTTTGTTTTTCCCTAACCTATCAATGCAGAGTGTAACATGACAGAGAGCAAAATGGCAGAAGTTCTTACCTAAAGAGACAGGCACGCCTGTACTGCGGGTACTTTACTGTAGGGCGGAACCTTTGACGACACAGTCCCGCATATTGGAGGACGGTCTGCTCCAGTTGGTGGCGAGTCTTTCAAAACTTATTTTTATCACTCATAAACTTATTCTTAGAAAATTTCAGAAAGCATAGCTGCTTTGGGCATTTCATAGTTACTATACCTTGCATGAATCATTTTTGTGTTCGAGTAAAAGAAAAATACCAGCGTGCCTTTATTGGCTGGTAACTTTTATTTTCCTCACTTGGCACAGAGCTCTTTTGCAAATTCACTCCTTTCCCTTCCCTCTTCCTCTACTTTTAAATATTTTATGGGCAGTAAGCTGTAATATGTGCCAGCACGGCCGCTCTCTCAAGGGGTCCAGGTGGGTTTAATAATGAGATGCGTAAAAGTGACTCTGTAAAATCCATTTTGGGTTAGAAATGGCATGTTTTATGGAATCGCGTGTGAAAGGTGGTTAACTCATCAATCGGTGCCGGCTGGGGTTAAAGGAGTTTCAACATGAGTCCTCCTGTGTGTGAGGGACCAGCCATGCCACCCTCCCCTTGGCCTCTGCTGTCCCCCAGACTGCACCTTGCAGAAAAGCCCGTGCTAACTTGGAATCCTCGCTTTAGCCATCTCGGGATTGAGAAAGAGGGACTGGGAGAAACCAGTGCACTGGTCTATAATAGGGACCCTGGAGAGGGCGACCAGTGGATGCCAGTGGTATCTTATGCCCAGTCTCGTCCCTGTCACTGTGGCGTGACACTTGGACTCCAGGCAGTCCCGCTCTTTCCAGAGCTGGGCGCAGCTCTCGATACCTGCACCTTGTAGAATGGCTTTGCTCCAAATCTTCCTCTCATTTTCACTTCCCTGAGCTGCAGCTGCTCTTCCATGAGGAACCTAAGGTCACCACACTGGGGAAGGAGGAGGGGCCAGGCCAGTCAGAGGCCAGCCAGGCTGAAGCCAGGGGAAATGGAGGGGAAAGAGGAGGGGGAACCACATGGCACTTACTTGGAGCTGGGATCAGGAGGAGGCCTCGCCGGCAGGCTTGTGGGCTGCAGCACCTACAGGCAGCCGCCTCCCTGTGCAGCTAGAGCGAGGCAGGGGACAGCCCCGGGCCTGCGTCACAGAGAAGCCACTGTAGGTTGTGGCTGGTGTGGGGTCTCACTTTGAGGTGGAAGGGACAGTGAGATACAGGCCTGACCTCAAGACACTCCACCTCCAAAGAAGTTGTTCCTTAATGTGCGCAGCGAGGGTGCTTTGCTCTGAGTGATTCAGGGTGCTTTGCTCTGAGTGATTCTGCCTCCACTGTGCTTATGATGCCAGTAGTTAATTCAGATGCAGCAGAAATTCAGTAGCTGATCTCTAAGGGACACACCTAGCTCTCCCCACCCCACACACCAAGGGAGAGGGAACCATTAAAATTTCCCCTTTCCTGCCTCGTGCAGTGGTGCACACCTGTAGTCCCAGCCTTGGGAGGCTGAAACAGGAGGATCACAGTTTTGAAGCCAGCTTTAGCAACTTAGCGAGGCCCTCAGCAACTTGCTAAGACCTTGTTTCAAAACTAAAATTAAAATTGGACTGGGAGTGTAAATCTGAGGCAGAAAGTTCCTAAGTTCAATTCCCAGTACCACCAAAAAAAAAATCCTTTTTGTCTTCTCTTTTCTCTTCTCTCCTTTCCTTTCCTTTCCTTTCCTTTCCTTTCCTTTCCTTTCCTTTCCTTTCCTTTTCTTTTCTTTCCTCTCCTTTTCTTTTGCAAGTGCTAGGGATCAAACCCAGGGCCTCTCAAACACTTTAACATTGTTTCATTTGCATTTTAAACAAATACAGTGAAGTAGAGACCAGGATATTAACCAGCACCTTAATGTGTGATTTAGGCAAAATGTTGTTCTGCAACTAAGTGGAAAAGAAATTCATGCACAATCAAAGAAATCTGCAAAGAAACAGATTTAGAAGCCTTTCTTCATAGAAATGTAAACTTGAAGAACTATGGTAGGTAGAATGTACTCCTGCACACAGGATCTGTCTCCAAAACTGTGCCTCCTGCCATTTCCCTGTTTGCAAACACACTGCAGAGAGACAGCCCAGTGTGAGCAGACCCTAGCTGTCCTGTTGCCTTTTAAGTTTGCTCCAGATACAGCTGAGTTAAACATGTTTAATTTACGGACTCATCACTCACGTTCATCATGACTCAGGAAAACTCCTCTGTGCATGTCAGAGGCTGGTGCTCATAAAATCCCTAGAGTCATCACACGGTATAGATACATCATGGCAGCATGGGCCCCTGAGCATTTTTTCAACAGCCAAATCTGTATGATTAGGGAGATGCAGCCTCAGCTTAAGTAATGCATGTCTTTTAGGAGACAACTTGCAAAAATTCTTGAAGAATCCTGTGCTCATTCAGCACAGGCAGGAGAAGGAGATAGGCCTGGGGAGCTAGCCTTATCCCCGACTCTGGGACTCCCTCTCAAGTGGTGAGAAGTCAGACAGCTGGGAATGCAGGGCCAGAGTCCCAGGGTCTTCCCTGGTCGGTTGCTATCACCTGGAACCTTGGCAGCACGGAAACCTCCTCCAGCCCCATTCACTCTGGTAGCAGAGACGGCCAGGTGTCCTCGCGGGTTGGAAGCAGAGTTGAGAAGCAGCCGTTGTGACCCCATTGATTTCATCCTCGGCTCTTGAGAAAGGTGCTAGGATGTGACGTCTGGCTGTCGATCCTGGTGCCCAGGGCAGCTTAATTCAGTTTACGCAAATGGATCTGCATTATTTTCTTCCTTGAATTTGACCCATGAGGATATGACTTATTGTGTTTTAGGTCTCTTATTTTTGGTGATGATCTTCATTAGGAACCCTGCTGTTTCCCTATTGGTTAGAATGTCATGTTGTCATTCTTTGTATTGTTCTTGTTTTGTTTTGTTTTGTTTTGTTTTGGTACTAGGGATTGGAACACCAGGAGGGGTGTTCTACCTCTGAGCTATAGGAACTACACCACCAGCCCTTTTTTATTTATAGTTTTGAAACAAAATATCACTAGGTTACTGGGAATCTTGCTGGTCTCAAACCTTATGATCCTTTTGTCTCCACCTCCCAAGTACTGGGATTACAGGCATGTGCCACCACGCCTGGCTCATGTTTTCATTCTTCAGTAACAATATGGCCAATTTCCTCTTCCTCTGAGCTTTGGAATGAGTGTTCTCCTCAAGGAGGAGCTCAAACATCAACTCCTGTAAGAATGTTGCCCTGGCTCAGTCCGTGACAGGCTTCTGGTCTCTTGAGTCCCTGCACCTGCATACCTTCCCACAACACAAAATGTTTCTGGGAAACGGTTGCTGTTTCTCCATCATGATGGAAACTCTTTGATTTCTCTCCCAGCATCAAATATGACGTCTGGTAAGAGCAGAAACAACTGAATGGATGAGTAGTCCTAGAGTCATATGGGGTCAAATCTTTGAAATCCTCTCTGTGGTAGCAAACTGATCCCGTTATTCTAACCCAAAACTTTAAACTAGACTGCCCAGTCATTTGCAGTAACTTCTCTGCTCTACTCGAGAAATCTCCCAGAATTCTTTAAGTCATAAGATTCAGGGGAAGTAAAACAACACATTATGAGAATGTGACTCCCCCACACCATTTTTTGTCTTCCTTGACATTTACAACCTGTATGTCATCAGAAATTTGTAACTCAAATGAACTCTTGGTGATAATGAGCCATTCTTAATACAGTACTGATTGAACGCCTTTCTCAAAGAAGGTCACCGTGCTTACATACATTACCCGAATTGTCTTGGGAACATGCTTGGCAGTAGGGTGACCGCCCATTTGGAATTCACCTTGGCTTGGCAACCCAGATCTCTATCAAGAGGATCCCCTGCCCACACTGAGCCCAGTAAAGACCAAAACCAAGTTCAAGTTTGTGGCGGCAGTAGTTGCTTTATGACTCCTGCTATTACTTCCCTGAGCCTTCTAGAGTCTTAGGTCAGAAACTGAGCAGCTGCAAGGAAACCAGGAATGAAGTCTTATTGTAGCACCAGTCATAAGGCTCCGAGACAAAGTGTTATGGGAGCTTGGAGAAAGCAAAGATTACTTCCACCGGAGGGATGCTGCAGATGCCTTCAAATGAGTGTTCGGCTCCTTCACTGAGCGAAGTCTGTGGTTCTTAATCGAAGGCCCATATGTCCAAGTCCCATGTTGGCGATTTCACGGAGAATCAATGTGGTATGGGGGAGTCATCACTGGATTAAGAGCAGGGAAATTCGATTTCTGATCCCAACTCCATCATTAACCAGCTGTGTGTCCTCGCTGAAGTCACTTTTCCCCCGTGGACCTATCAACACGGAGTGTTGGACTGTGTGATTTCCAGGGCCCTTTTTTGGCTTTAGAGTGGAGTGGCGCTGCCCTTTCCTCTCCCAGGCCATGCTCCCTCCTGCAGCCCTCCAGGGTCACCCCAGCACTCCTGACACTGTCTTTGCGCCTCTTCTGATGTCCATCACCAGTTTTTGTAGTACATACTTATCAGCCACCATGGTGTACTGTAAGCGCCATTTCATTTTTGTGTCCCACAGATAGCACTTGCCTGCTGTCTTCTATTTCTTTACCCTGTGAATCTCATCGGGCTCATCTCAGTATACTAACCCCATACAAGTCTTACCAATCATGAAAGGAAAGATGCTACTTACCATTCTTGCTCCTATTGAGCTTGCTGCCCCCCACCTTCTGCAACTAATCTCAAAATGGTAGTCTTTGTTTATCATATACCCTGACATCCTCCTCGTTGTTCCTATACTCCATACAATCTAGAGTTCTGGCCCCGCTATTGGACAGAAACTTGCTTTTGATGAGTTCCCTAAAGATTTTTTTATTGCCACATCAAAAAAGATACTTTGGCGTTTTCATCGTAGCCACTAGCATCACTTGTCCTGACTACTCCCTTGTTTAGGAAGCTCCCCTCTTGCGACTCCTATGGGACCAGTCACTCCTGCTCCTCTTGACCCTCTGATTATTCTTTGCTCTTTCCCCATGGACACCTCTTCCTGATCTTCTTGGTTCTGTCCCTGGTACTTTTCCCTCCAAGTCCCTCCCTGAGAGCTTCCTCGATGCCTGTGGCTTCCACTGCCAGCGCTCTTGAGGCCCACGAGTCCATCCTCCTTCTTCATGACAGTCACATCAGACTTAGCGTGTCCAGACCTGTTGCCCACTAGCCTCCTCCAAAGCTAGTTTTTCTTGTTTTCACTATTTGGGCCATGATCCCATAATCCATCTGGTGGGCCAGGCCTCGTGCTCTCTTTTTCCCTCGCCCCCACAGCCAGCCAGTTACCACTGGAACTTAGACCTTCGTCAGTGTCACCTGACTGCAGTAGCCTCTAACTATCCCCCTGCCTTCCATGTCTCTCCTTGCTGTAGCCAAAGGCAGCTTTGCTAGTCTACAAATTTGGGCATGTTGCTTTGCTACTTAAATCTTCTATATCTGACCATGAATTTATGTCAAAATTTCAGTTACTTAACTCACAAGGTTATCTACACCTGGATGATGCTGATACCTTTGCAGCCGTTTCTCATTGCCTTCCTAGTTCGAAGAATAAATTCCTTACAGGAAGGAACTAAGGTTTTGTTTTTGTTTTTTTCTACTGGGGATTAAACCTACAGGTATTTTACCTTCGAGCTATACCCAAAGTCGTGTTTCTGTATTTGGTCTTGTTCACTAAGTTGCTGAGGGCTTCGCTAAGTTGCTAAAGCTGGCCTCAAACCTGCAATCCTCCTTTTGCAGCCTTCCAAGAACTAGGATTACAGGCATGCACCACCATACCTGGCAGGCACTAAGCCTTTCTCTTACCTCTGTGTCTTTGCATGAGATAGCCCAGGGGGTTCACCTGGCATCCCTCTTCCTGGGCTGGCAAGTCCAAAGGCTGGAACTAGATACCACCCTCGCCAAGAAACCTTCACCTTCCTCCCCATGGAGAACCAAGCAACTCCCAGGAGCTGTCTCACCCGTCATCAGCACTTGCCTGGTTGCTCAGTTGGCTGTGTGCCTCAGAGTCTCCCGCACCGCACAGTGAACACCTGAATGAGGAACTCCCTCCCCTGGCTTTGTGCCCAGGCCTTCACCTTGGGCCTGACACACAGTAGCTGCTTCCCCTGCATTTGCTGAATGGACACACACGTGCATACCGGAAGGCTCGCTTACTCAAAGACTCTGTTGGTCTTCCCAAACATTTCATTCTGCCCCGCTCTCCATGACTGTGGGATAGAGGCCGTGTTCCTCATCCTGAATCAGTTGCCTTCTGCCTGCTTAAGGTATATATCCCACTATTTCTGAAAAGACTGGTGTACTTAGGACCCCAAACATTCCGTTCTCATTGTAGCTCTGCTCTACAAATTGTGTATATGAATGAACGAAGTGGGAACGCTAGCAGACCCCACACCGCAAGGCCTGTGTTGCATGCACAGGAGCATCATGCCCTTTAGGGGAAGGCGGCAGCTCTGGATTACTTAGCCTCTGATCCCTGGCGGTCCTCCCTCTTTCTTCTTCCTCTTGTGTTCTGAAGACCCTGGCAGGCGTTAGGTGCACATGGGCTGCCTGATAATAATTTCCCATCATATAAGTGCCAGGGCCAAGTACCATTTCCCTTTCATTTAAATTAGATAAAACCCAGAGCTGTGGCTTGCCAGGGATGGAAGTCCACTGGGGAAATTAAAGGTTCGGAGTGAACGGGACCCATTATAATAAAGGCATCTGCACAGCCAGCGATTCCATCTACCCTGTGGCTTCTGCGTTCCTTGGGGCATGATGAAATATGAAGCAAGAGGACCTTTGAAAGTAGTTTGAGGAATTTATTTTAATTGGAAAGGGTCGCAGCATTCTGTGCTTGGAGTAAACTCGGCAGCTCATGCACAGTGGTGGGGTCGGCACTGTATGAAGAGCCATGGAGTGTCCAGGCCCGCCATGACTCGGGGTTCAACCCCATTTGTTTCATGTTCTGTCTGCTCCTGCATCTGTACTGATTGTGATCAGAAGGCCCATGTCTCCCTCTCACCCTCCCTCCTTCTTTCCTTTCCCTCCATTCTTTAAGTGGCCCTGCATTCCTATTCTATATGTAGCATTTAACAAAGCGTGTGTGCTGATGGTGGCTCACATCAGTAATTGGGAGGCTAAGATGAGGATTGCAGGTTAAAGGCCAGCCACAACAAGTTAGTTGAGGTCTTCTGCAACTTAGCAAGACCCTGTTGCAAAATAAAAAATAAAATAGAGCTGGGGTTTTAGATCAGAGGTGGAATGACCCTGGGGTCAATTCCCAGTACCAACATACACACACACAAACACACACACACACACACACACACACACACACTCCCAAATCAGTCAACTGCTAGACCTTCAAATTACTTATAACTATGAGACCTAAGAAGGAACCCACAAAGCAGACATACAGAATAGCTAGAAGAGAGTCAAAGATAATCTGCATTTAAATGTGCAATAGTGCAATCACAAAAGCTAGTATTTTCCAGCACCTCCAGGGCTCCGCTTTTGCATGAAGCAATCTGTGTGCACTTTCTCAGTTCCCACAACCCTTCTATGCCGCAGTTAACATCTCACAGATGAGGAGACTGAAGCTCAGAGAAGTTTAGACATTTGTCCAAGATCACGTAGCTGTAATGAATGGCAGACCCAGAATTATCCACAATAGAAGCTGGGCATGATGGTGCACATCTGTAATCCTAGTACTTGGAAGGCTGAGACAAGAAGATCACAGGTTCAAGACCAGCCTCGGCAACTTAGACTTGGAGCAATCTAGTGAGATCCTGTTTCAAAACAAAAAATTTCAAAAGGGCTGGGGGTGTAGCTTGGAGGTGAATCCCCAGTACCACAATAAATAAATAAACAAATAAATATCCACAATAGAGAGGCAAAAACTATATTTATATTAAGTGGCAGAACCAGATTTCAAACTCAAGTCTGACTCAAAATCCTAAGCTTTTAAGTACAGTGTTCTATGCCCCTCAAAATTAAAATGGTTATATTCCTGAACCCCGACCCTCAGGTGATTTTACCTGGGAGAAGTCTGGTTATACTATGCGCACCCTCCTAACAATCGTGGTACTCATGTTGAATAGTTCGGGTATCTTAGACTGGTTGTACAGTTGTTCACTCTGCCTTTACTTTCTCACTTTTGTATTTTTAGATGCATCATCCCATTCAGATGAAACCTGCAGATAGTGAAAAGTCAAACGGTAGGTAATAACCAACTGTCTCATTTAATAATGTCTGCTTCTTTATGTTAAAAAGTCAGATGTGGGGGAGTGGGGAGCCAGCCCCAGCTGCTTTTTCTCTCTGGAATGTGGAGATCACTGGTCCAGGAACCTCCCACTGCGGGCAGCACTCTCCATCCTCCTCTCATTCATCTCTGGTATAAGGATCAGCAAAAGCCAAGCACCCTGATGCACACCTATAATCCCAGGACTTGGGAGGCTGAGACAGGAGGATCGCAAGTTCGAGGACAGCCTCAGCAAAGTAGCGAGACTCTCAGCAACTTAGCAAGACCCTGTTTCAAAAGAAAAAATAAAAAGGGCTGGGCATATAGTTCAGGGGTAGAACACTCCTGTGTTCAATTCCCAATAACAAACTAAACTAAAAGATCTGCAAGACTGTTACAGGGTATGGGTCCCTCTGCTTGGGGTTTGCCCTTTGGACGGCCCTGTAACATTTGATTCTTATTTACTATCTCCCTCAAAGCAACATAGGGACACCTGATGGATGGGCAGAGGCATGACTGGAAAAGGAATTGCCTATTAAGAGCTGGGCTAGCTTTGTTTTATTTTGTTTTTGTTTCTGTTTTTTTTTTTTGGTCTGTCTTTCCCATTTGTTCCTCTTTGACTATCTTATTGCACTCTTCTCTAAATTATACCAATACATTTGCATCAGAATTCAGTCTGCTGATTAAATAAACGTACACTTGCTGCAAAAATATGCATTTGATGAGGTTCATGGAATAATTGGGATTTGCCTTTCGAGGCACTGGAGGGTTGATAGTCCGCATTTCTCTCTCTCAAGTTTTTGCTTCCATTTCTACAAACCTTCTGTTCCTGCTTTGTTCTTTTTAATTTGCTGAAATGTATGTTAAAAGAATCATCTACCTTCTTAGACCACAGAGCTCCTCCGTCCCACAAGACTGGCATAATCAGCCCTGCTTCCTTCTAGCAGGCCGCTTTGCACCTCATTAATTAGTAATCAGGGCAGAAGCCATGCACTTAGAGATCTACATATCTGCAAATGTAAATTATGATTGGGCTCTAAATCTCTCCACAAGGCTTTTTTTTTTTTTCTTTCTAATTGTAGTGCATCCCATTTTCTGGCTTCTTCACAAACTAGAAAGTTTTGAAGAAGATTCCAGGTCATTGTGTGGTGCTGCCAGCACGTGGCTTTTCTCTGCTTCCCTCTCTTGGAGCGTAGACTCTGCTGTTTTTTCCGTGTCTTCTCAGCCCTGTGTTTTCATAGTGTGGCTTCCCCTTTCCCAGTTCTGCTGTATCACACACATGGTTTTTAGTGTCAAAAGTTCTAAAGTCTGCCACTGTGTCATGAGACTGTGATCAGGTTTCATTTGACTTCATTCAATAGTTACTCATTGATCACTTACTGTGTGCTAGGCATGCTGCTAGGAGCTTGAGTTGTGACAACAAATCTGAAAAAGAAGAGAAGACTACAAGAGACTGTGTCCCTGGTCTCATGGGACTTGCACGCAGCTTGCTGACTTAAGTACCTCATAGTCACTTAAACATGGAATTTGAATCACCTTCTTCATAGAATGAGAATAGTCACAAACGCCATCCATAAGTTGGCATTTTTTTCCCCTCCTTCCAGAGATGCAAATAAGATGTTTGTAACATTCTTTTTAGGGGTAGAGCACTTCTGAAAAACATTGATTAATGTTCTCGCCCAGAGATATTCTGAAGGCCATTTCCTTCACTGAGCCCTTGACGTCCTTGGCGGCAGAGGTGCTTGCCTGTAGTCTGTCCTGTTCCATAGCGGTGACAGGGGAGATGGAGCTCACGTTTACAGGATAATTCCTATCAGTGGGGTCTTCTGGGAGCTTCTGGCCCCCAAGAGATGCTCCCTGTCCTTAGGCCCCATAACTATTTAAACTGTTTTAGGACAAGGGCCATAGAACGGAAGTCTGTGCAAAAGAGTTTGTTCTACTTCTGTGCCTTAGGTTAAATTTATAAAAACATGATGAATTAGAGAACTGAGTTGAAAACATACAACCTGAAGTTCCGAGATAATTGAAACGCAAAACGGTTTCTTCTTTTGCATTTTCTACTATGCAGCTGTGCAGCCCGACTTAGAAATCCTTTCTGTTGGCAAGCTTTCGAGAGTCCTCAGAGAGTTCTGTGGCTCCTGTGGTCCAGTGCCCACCCTTAACACGGACGATAATGTTGGCTTTGGGTCTAGAACCACAGCAACAGAATAAAACTGTCATGTCATGGGTGCCCCCAGCTTGGCATGGTCTGAGAGGCCAAGGCGGACTGGCACCGTTGCTGCCAGGATAGGAGTGGTGCACATCTGCAGTGCGCTTTTTTATGAAGTAGCGTGGTGCAGCAGCTAAGAACTATTTTGAGACGTCTGGAATTAATTCCTGACTCTGCACATGTTAGTTGTGCCCTTGGGCAAGTTCCTTAACCTCCCTCAGCCCCAACATCTTCACCTGTAAAAGCAGCTACAGTAGTATAATCTGGACCCATTTTATAATGTCTGCCGTGCAAGGTTATTTAAAAATGACATAAGATCTACAGAAAGTTTAACATAATACCTGGCACATAGTAAATATACACTGTGCAAAGTTATGCTAAATTTTCCGCGTAATTCCACTAGCTAAAGGAGAGGTTTGGGTGCATTCTCAATTAGTCCAGGCCTGGGCTCTTGATGCCAGAGCATGGATCTGTACATAAAATGAAAACCCCGAGCCTAATAGTGGGGCCACTCCTGCTTTGCTCGATAGAACAACCTCCATTTTCTGGATTTCTGGTAAGAGAAGGAAAAGGTGTAAATGGACTTGAAAGCTATATTCAAGGGCCCTTCTTTAAGGAGGCCCAGTTGAATCTCACCTTGCAAAGACATGAGCAGGTTTCACGGTTCTCTTTGAATCTGATTTAGGAATCAGAAGACATGTATAATTTTCTAAAGCAAGTGATAAAAAGCTGCAGGCCTTTCTGATGCCACAAGGCATTTTTGACAGGTAAGCATAGTTTCAAAAGCTCAAAGAGCACAAAGATTTCTTTGGCTTGGGATGCTCTAAATAGCTCCTGTAGCTGTGAAAGAAGTATAACGAGCTCTAATTGCACTTTTATTGAGTTTGCTGACATTTATGCACAGCACAAAGAACTCATCACAGTTAGACAGTTACTGTCTTCATTATCTGTGCGCTCAGATTTCTGAAACTTTGTATTTGCTGAGCAAGAAAGGGCCGCTAATCACAGATCAATTAGTGATGGACAAATGAATCCCAGAAAAGCAATCACCCTTTGAAGCCCTCATCCATCTAGAGATTCTGATAAAGGGAACCTCTGTGGTGAGCCAGAAATGTTAGATTGCGCGATCATTTTTGGATTTTACTGAATGGGCTTCCGAAATCTCCATGACTTCCTATGGTCGGCCTGTTCAATCAGCTCTGATTTAAGCTGCAGCCTCTAGCACATTTATGCAAACTCACAGCGTTTTATTTTATTCTGCCCACATGCTTCTACTCTGCCAGGTGTCCAGAAGAAAAACAAAAACAAAACAAAACAAAAAATCCCACTCTGGATAGGCAATAAAATGTTAGGGCCATTAAGAAGAGCACATTGAAATACCCAACAACAGCTCAGTATGGTGATGCACACCTGTAATTCCAGTACTTGGGAGGCTGAGACAGGAGGATTGCAGATTCAAGGCCGGCCTCAGCAACTTAATGAGGCCTTCTGCAACTTGGTGAGACCCTGTTTCATAGGCCTAGGACTGTAACTCTGAGGTAGAATGAATGCCCCTGGCTTCAATCCCCAGTACCAAAAAAGAAATACTCAACTATCAACAGAATCTCGTTGTTGATGTTGATGCTGAGGAGGGTTCATTGCAGAAAATTGAGTGATGGGACAGGAAGGGCGTTTGGGGAGGTGTGGATTCAGCGTACTCACTGTAACTAGTGCAAACATACTTTTGCTCTATTGTACCATCTGTATACTATTCTGTCTACCATCCAGCGTTTAGTCCTCTATTGCTACACAGAAGGAGGTACCAGTTGCTAGGCCGGGTGTAGTGGCACACACCTGTAATTCCAGTACCTGGGGGGCTGAGACAGGAGCATCTCGGAGGTTCATGGCCAGCCTCAGCAACTTAGCAAGCCTCTCCACAACTTAGCAAAACCCTGTTGCAAAACAAAATATAAAATAGGGCTGGGTGTATAGTTGGGAGGTAGAATGCCCCTGGGTTCAATCCCCAGTACCATAAAATTAAATTAAATTAAAATAGCAGTTGTTGAAGCTGGGCTATCGGTGAGTACTAAGAAAAGCCCCGAGGCGACCTCTAGCTCTGCAGTGGGGGCTCAGTGGCTGGAGCCAGTATTGACTAGCATGTCATGCTTCTGACTGCAAAGAGGATTATTTCTACTCAGTAGACAGAGCATATAAATTCATCCTGCCTTAGCCTTCGAACCTCCCAACTTGCCGAGGGTCCTTAAAGCCTAGAATCCGGAAATGCTTTTTAAGATCATGGTCCCTTTCTCTCAAGGCCTCCCAAACCTTCAGGATCCACATGGAAAGTTCAGAGCCAGCAGGAGTCAGGATAACTCAATATTGTCAGGGAAGGGCGAAGACCCAAAAGCCTCCATTAGGATTCGGAATCCCTGGGTGCTTCCATCCAGCCACTTTCTGATTTACTGGAAGAGGAAGAAGTAATTTTGAAATTCAAAGAGAAGAGCCTCACAGATTTTGGAGGCAGTAACTAAATGCCATATGTTAACACTAACACATTGAAAAGTCGTTAATTAATTCAGGCAGCCCTGAATCCAGGTGTGACTTTGACAGATTGTACACCAGGGTGTTAGCACAGACTTACAATTAGGGATATTTTTTTAAATGAAGTTTTTATTCCCCTAACTTTAAAAGTCACCCTTATAATTAAAAGGTTAACCCCTTCTCATGGTCCCACGGGATGAGAAGTGGCCATTGGCGTGGAACCCCTTTGAGTTCTGTTGTTCGTGGTGGAGGAGACCCCATCTACGCAGCACTTCATCTGTAAAAGTATGTCCCTACACTCAGTCATTGGTTCTCCCCCTTTCTCTTCTTAAATTTGAAACAAGGTCTCACCAAGTTGCTGAAGGTCTCAGGAAATTGCTGAGACTGGCCTTGAACCTCTGATCCTCCTGCCTCAGCCTCCCAAGTACTGGGATTCTAGGAATGTGCCACCACACTTGGCTTCATCTTCTTTTTTTTAATTCTCCTAAAGCACATAGCAGACTACTATGAATATAGTAGTTTTCATTTGAAATAAAATATAGTAGGTTCATTTAAAAAATCCACATTCTTACAAATTGAAACAATAAGTGAGACACTGCCTAGGAAAATTTCACCAAAAGTGAATTCGTGATATGTATATTTGCTTAGAATGTTTACCAAGGGATCCTGATAAGGATCCTTAGAATGGGAATATGCTATTTTTGTTGTTGATGGTAGTGGTGGTACTTAGAATTGAACCCAGGAGAGTTCTACCACTGAGCTACAACCCCAGCTTTTTTTTATTTTTGAAACAGGGTCTGTTTCAAAGTTGCTGTGATCCCTCTGTCTCAGCCTCCCAATTTTGGGGATTACAGGCGTGGGCCCCTGCATCTGGCTTGGAAATACATAATTTAAATAGAATTTTCCTTGGAAAATTGGGGAAATTCAAAGGAGAGGAAAGCAGGATATGTTTAGTTACCCCTATTTTGCCATTAAAGCAAATATGGCCCAACTGTTAAAACCACAGCACAACTTTGACCTGTGAATGATTGTGAAAGTCCAGTCTCCTTAATACGCAAACCTGCACAGAGCTCACACAAGGGCAGAAGGAAACGAGAAATTTGAGTGGCATATATCTACATTGGGAGGCATCTTTCTCTTTCTTTTTTTCTTAGCTAATACTTTTTTTTTTTTTTTTTTAAATGAGTTATCTTCCTTCTCACCGCCTGGCTGTTTATCCTTAGTGATGGCTGAGAAGTCAAGATTTCCCCCATAAGTGTTTTCCATTTTCTTAATATTCATCTTAGGAAAAAAATCATTTTTTAGCTTACTCAGGAGCTGCATTTTTAATTTACTATAGCGTCGCCCTGGAGCTCAAAACCCGTGAATTGTTTTAGTTAAACACCATAATTATAGGTTTACTAGTGAAACCAGGGACCAAGTGGGAATTTTCATTTGCTTTTATTTAAAAGAACTAAAACCAGGTTCTTCTTCAAGGTAAAAAGAAATACAACAGGATTTTTATTTATTTATTTTTTTAATTCTCATAAAGCTGGGCGTGGTGGCACACACCTGTCATCCCAGTATTGGGAGGTTGAGACAGGAAGATCACATGTTTGAGGCCAGCCTCAGCAACTTAGCAAGACCCTGTTTCAAAATGAAAAATAAGGATTGGGGGTACACCTCAGAGTGGGTTCAACCCCCAGTGCCCCCAAAACAATTCTCATAAAGGTGCCAGTCATAGTTTTATGGGGCTAGAAGTCCCAGAGCTAAGCGGAAAGAAGGAGTAAGAATTAAAAGCTGGAAGTGTTTCTTTCCCTCCTCTGCCCCGTTTCAGGCAACTTTGTCCATTTCCCCTTCCCATTGAAGGGACTGCCACACTTCACAGGACCTGCGTGGTCACAGTCCTCACCTGTGGGGTCCCGGCACCATAGGGAGCCCGTGCTCGTCCTGAAGTTGGAGACCTCAAAGTCTCCTTCGTAAAGAAAGTTCCTCGCCGGGCACTCGCTGTTTCTATAGCTCAGTTGTGCCAGCACCACCCTTGGCTACGTGGTTGTCACTGATTCACAGTGGACCACTGGTACTTCTCTACTCTGAAGGTCTGAAAAAGAATTTTAATAGAGCTGGACGCAGTGGCATGGCGCACACCTGCAATCCCAGTATTTGGGGGGCTGAGACAGGAGGATCACAGGTTCCAGATCAGCCTCCGCAACTTAACAAGGCCCTCTGCAACTTAGTGAGACCCTGTTTCTAGATAAAATAGGGCTGGGGGTATAACTCAGAGATAGGATGTCCCTGGGTTCAATACACACACACACACACACACACACACACACACACACACACACACACACACAGATAATTTTCATTGAAAATGTTTTCATCTAAATAAAGCCAGCCTTTCACCAGCCTCCCTTCCAGGATTCTGAACCCACAGGACCTGTGTGGTCACAGTCCTCTGAGTGTCCCCGTGAGCCATGACCTCTGACTACCTGCTGCTCTCCTCTCCCTTGGGCCCCTCCTCTGTAGACGAAAGGTGTACACATGGAACGCTCCAGACTGCTTCTCCATCTACCCCAAACACAGTCTCTTCTTCCCGACTTAGTGCCTTGGTTAGTTAGTTCCTGTGCCCCCATCCACTGCTTCTCCATCTAGAATCTGCTCGTGATTCTGAAGGTCTATCTCAAATGGGCCTTAAAAGAACCCTAAGTGTCTCCATCCATCCTAGGAGCTGTCACAGTGTGGGGGGAGAGACGGGAGGATGGGTTCCGCCTACCTCTCCAGTCAAGTGCCTCCGAGTCAGCCCAAGCATGTAACGAGGCCGCCTTCTCTCCAGAGCTTAGGACAAGGAGAAAAGGAAAAAGAAGAGGTATAAACTCTCATCTTAAGGGTCACGGAACTGAGGTTCTAGGAGTCTGATAAGTGTCCGAGTCACCCTTCAAGTCGGCGGCAGCCTAGGGTCCCCCTCCAAGGCGTATCTGTCTCCTCTGAACCTAGAGGAGACGCGGTCGAGGGAAGAGAGCCCTGGGCAAGCAGGCCGTGGTCCAGGTTAGACCGCACACTTGCTGAATGACCCCAGGCCGGGCCCTCTCCCCTGCCAGGGCTTCGGGATGTGCTGCAGCGACGGAGAAAACGTCTCTCAAGTCTCTGACTTCCAATCCAGGATTCTATGACAAAAACATTCTGTTGTCTCAGGTTTTCAGAGTTGTGCTGCCCTATTATACAATCAGTTCAAACCAAACTACACTAAAAAATCAGTTCCTCACTAACACTAGCCCCCTCCTGGATTTTTTGTTGTTATTGCTGTTTGGGTTTTTGTGTTTTTTTTTTGTTGTTTTTTTTTTTGTTGTTTTTTTTTTTGGTAGTACTAGAGATTAAACCTAGGCGCATTCTACCGCTGAGCTATTCCTCCAACCCTACTTTTTATTTTTTATTTTTTTTATTTTGAAACAGGGTCTCACTAATTTGTGGAGGGCCTCACTAAATTGCTGAGGCTTGCCAGAAACCTTTAATCCTCCTGTCTCAGCCTCCCAACTACTAGGATTACAACCACGCACCACCATACCCGCCTCTACTAGACCCCTTGTGAGTGCTTAGGCACCACACACGACCTCAGCTCATGTGGGGCAGCAGACGTAGGACTTCTCAAGCCATGGCCAAGAATTCCGCTGGAGCTCCACCAGTGCTTCACAAGCACGTTTGCCCTGGCTCCTGGAGGGCAAAGACCGTGTATTTAACTCGGGTTCCAAAAGCAATGGACCCCAGTAAGTCTGGAATAAATAGTTGTTTAAGTAAAAATAAATGACACGCTTACTGTCCAAGGAAGGACTAATAGAAACAAATAAAAGCCAATTCAGTAGCAATGATGAGATTATAATACAGATTTAGAGCAACCGTTTATCCACAGTGACTTGTGGCAGAGTTCTTCCCCTAAACCAGGACTCTTAGTCTCAGAATACCCTGACTGCTTCTTCCTCCTCTTCCTCCCTCTCCTTGTCTTCCTCCCTCTCCCTCCTCTTCCTTTTCCCTCCTCCTCCTCCTCTCTCCTCCTCCCTCTCCTCTTCCCTCCTCCTTCTCCCTCATCCCTCTCCCTCCTCCTTCTCTTCCCTCCTCCTCCCTTCTCCCTTCTTCTTCCTCCTCCTCCTCTTCCTCCTCCTCCTCTTCCTCCTCCTTCTCCTTCTCCTCTTCCTTTTATTCTTCTCTCCCTTTTTGTTTTAATTCTATGGAATAGATTGAATTGAAGCAGTAGAAAATAAGCAGGACTTCTCCCTGCGGGCATCTATGATGTCCTAAAAGAGGCTCCAAGCCCCATCCTGAAACCAGTTCTAACCTCACCTTTAGGCCAGTGTAGGTTGCATCCTGAGCATAAGCGTGAAGGTTTGGGAGAAAATCGTGTGGATCATATCAAACAAAACTTGCAGTATCTTTTCCCCCATCAGATTCCAGCTTGCACATCCTGTTACCCCTCAGGAATCCTCCCTCTACGTGGTGTGGTTGGAATGGCACCCCTCCCTCCTCGCTCTTCTTTGGCTAAGGGTTTCATCGGGCTTGGAGTCCTAGGAGGAGGCTATCAAGTGAGCTGCAGATCCTTCTTTGCTCTCTTGGCTGGAACTGTCTTCCAGTTCCCTTGAAACTGGCCTCGCTGGTGAGTGCTCACAGGCTGGCCTGCGAGAGGAGGACTGTTCTAGCTCTCCAGAGAAGTGAGACTCTGCCATCTCTTACTCTTGTCCATGTAGACTGGTGACTCTACATGGTCCTAAAGAGAGAGAGAAGAATGTTTTCCTCCCTTGGATTCTGTGTTAAAAGATTTACTTATTTATTTATTTTTGTGGGACTTGGGTTTGAACCCCTGGGCATTCTACCTCCAAGCTGAACCCCTCTCCCAGCCCTTTTTATTTTCTTGGTTTCGAAACGATCTCACTAGATTGCCAAGAGTCTTGCTGTGTTGCCAGGCTGGCCTTGAACCTGTGATCTTCCTGTCTCAGCCTCCCAAGGACTGGATTTACAGGTGTGTGCTGTGCTATTTTGCCCAGCATAAATGAGACTTCTAAGCCAGGCGTGGTGGCACATGCCTGTAATCCCAGTACTTGGGAGGCTGAGACGAGGAAGAACGCAGGTTCAAGGACAGCCTCAGCAACTTAGCAAGACCCTGTTGCGAAATTTTAAAAAAGCAACAACAAAAAAAAGGTATCAAGAACACCCCTAGGTTCAATCTCCCCAAAATAAAAAGACTTGGTTTCCTGTTTCAGTGCACATCTTTTCCTGTCACTAGAGTTAAAAGAACATCTACAACAAACAAACAAAAAACCCAAATTGCAATCTGTTTCCAGAAATGTCTCTACGACATGGTAGATTTTAATAATTACATGAGTACTTCATAATCACCTAGGTTTTTATTTCTTTTTTATTTCTTCCTTTTTTTTTTTCTTTTTTGTGGTACTGGAGTTAATTTCTGAGTGGGAGAAAAGGATCTCACAGTATTCCAAGTCCTGTGAAGACATGGCATTAATAAGAATGGGTTTAGGGCCCAGCGTGGTGGAGCATGCCTGTAATCCCAGTTCCTGGAAGGCCCAGACGGGAGGATCAAAGGATCAAACCAACCTCAGCAATGTAGCAAGATTCTTAGTAACCTAGAAAGACCTGGTTTCAAAACAAAACAATCAAAAGGGCTGGGGGAATAGCTCAGAGGTAGAATGTCCCTTGGTTTAATCTTTCCAGTAGCGCACGTGGGCACACACACACACACACACACACACACACACACACACAATGGGCTTGCAGAAATGGAGTGTTTGGGAAGGGGGGGGCGGGCCAGCATGTGGGAGGAGGAAGACAGACCAGAGGCCTAGAGTTGTCAGCCTAAGGACTGTGTTAGTCTCATTTGTTGGGGGGTCCTGGTTTCGTGAGGTAACGAAGCATTGATTGCAAGAGAAAAGATGAAATTGGCTCTTCTCATTCATTATTTTTATCTCCTAGCTGTGGAAGACAGAAAATTGTTCATAGGAATGGTTTCGAAGAAATGTAACGAGAATGATATCAGAGTGATGTTTTCGCCATTTGGCCAGATAGAAGAGTGCCGGATTCTCCGGGGACCCGACGGACTGAGTCGAGGTGAGTGCGCTGTGTGTAAAGTCTCTTTCCTAAGTGCTAATTGGAACTCTGTGTCACAGTCAAGGTAGAGGTAGGCAGCACGTACTGCAGGAGGTCACCCCGTAATCCGTCCCTTGTGACGATGTTACCCAGCCTGAACTTTTCACTGTAGCGGATGATCACCTTTTGTTTCTCAGGTAGGGAAGGTTTGAGAGCCAGCATATTAGCTCAGGTCACCACTGTCTCCTGGGAAGCTGCCAGTCTGCCCTCTCAGTACACATCTCCTTTCAACCTCAAATCAAAACAGATTTGGGGGGGCGAGGGGGAGATGGGGAAGATGAGAACAGATATGTTTTTTTCGCCTTAGTCTCCTGTGCCTGAAGGAAGCGACAGTAGGGTCCTCTTAGCGATCCACACCAAGAAACAGTGTCCGTGCCACTTGCTGGGCAGGACAGAGAGAGGCTCAGGGTAACTGGACCTCTACAGGATCTTACAGTTCATTTCAAAGAATGCTCCCGCAGTCTCCAGCCCAGGGAGTCTTTTAAGTGACAGAAAAATGACTGTCCTGAAGAAGATTGTAGGCTCTTCTGTGCCACCATGGTAGAAGCAAAAGCTCATGTAGCCAGAGCCATGATGAAGGCCAGTATTTTCACAAGCAGCTTCACAAAACAGTGGGAAATCTCCCTTCTCTTTTCGTATTTGCCTTCCTTTTTGACAAGACTGCAAACTCCTTCCTTAAGCCCCCAGGAAATTGACATCCAGTGTTAACAGTTGTCTGACTACAGTTTCTAGAAGTTCATTCGAGGTAGAAGTATGCACATATGTGCAAAATATATATATATATATATATATATATATATATATATATATATGCAAAACATTTTTTAGCTCTTACAAGAAACCGGTGTGTTTGCCACATGGAGAGGGCATCATTCTATGATGAATACAGTTACTAGCGCAGTTTCCTTGGGCTCACCTGGAGCCATGTATATTCTCAAGCTCTGGGTCTGGGCCAGCACTGGCACCCAAGCCACATGCTGAACAAACAAATTCGGTCCTAAGAATCGAGGCGCTACTTCTCACCTGTCTCACTAGTTTTGTCTTATTTCAGCACCAGGTGAGGAGGAACATTAGTATTTTTGATTTTTTTTTTTTTAGACATAAAGCTTCACCATGTCAGATGCTAGGATTGAGGACCCAGAGAACAAAGAGTTCCACCCACATCCACCTCCGGAGCCCCAAAATGGAGGTAGTCTAGAGGAAAACTAGGAGGAGGCAGAACAGTGCCCAGCTTTTGATTCCTAAAATTTTTTTCTGAAGGTGGTTCAAAGAGGGAGAAAAAGGAGCACAGCATAGAAATCAGTTTATGCATTCTCTAACAATTCTGAAAGGCTTGTTATTGAATCCTCACTTCAAAGATGTAATTCTCTAAAACCTAAACAAGATGGCTAGTGTGGTCCCTAAACAGGTCCAGTACCTGAGGCTCACCTGTAGCTCATCACCTGTGCTGTTACCACATTCCACCAAAATAGCCCCTCATGTGTGGGATGGCACAACCTCCCCAGCAGGCGACCTGCAGTTCCAGCCTAGCCAGTTCAACTGTGAGGACTTCCCATCCAACCTGATCACCTGATTCTCCCTCAGTGCCATTGTGTGCATAAATACCTCCATCCATCCACTTAGGAAGACACACCAGGAGTCAGAATATGGTGGGAAAAGGCAAGCCAGGCATGGTGGCACACACCTGTAATCCCAGTACTTGGGAGGCTGAGATAGGAGGATCACAAGTTCAAGACTAGCCTCCAAAATTTAATGAGACTCAGCAACCTAGTGTGACTCTGTTTCAAAACAAAATTTTTTTAAAGGGCTGGGGTATACCTTGGAGGCAGAATGCTCCTGGGTTTAATTCCTAATACCACAAAAAAAAAGAAGAAGAAGAAAAAGAGGGGGGAAAAAAGCTGTATGATTAAATGAGGAATAACATATGTAGGAAAGACCTAATCATATTTTTGTCATCCCCTTTCTGCTACTGATTTAATGAGAATCCGTGTTCTCGGCTGCTATCTCAGCCTCACTTCACTGTTGGCACTGCACGTTTCAGTCCCCAAGGTGCAGAGCAGGGAGAGAGGACAAAAAGAAAGGCCCTTCCACTAATCAACTAATCGTAGTGAAAGGTATAGCAGCCTAGAGGTCAGCGACCCCACGTGCCAGCCCAGAGCGTCTCCTGACAGGACACGTGACCTCAGCCCACTCACTGTTTCCCCGTGAGTGAATGATAGCAGTAAAAATGTCTGCCTCTCTCCTTCTCACTGCCTCCGTCTGTCCAGGGGGGACAGGAATGAAAAGGGTTGCTGCCCCACAGCATTTAGAGCTCCTTGAGCAGACATTATTATTTCTGCACATGAGATTTTAAAGCCAGCCGCCACAGCGTTCGTGGGAAGGAGCAGGGACACCCGGTACTTAAAAGGAGAACTTAGCTAATTTGACGTGCAGTTGGTTGATTAACCGGCACTTGACACCAGAAGCAGCCTGCTTCAGAAACAAGTTGTGGGTGCCTTCCCATCAATATTTTATGCAAATGCTGGCTCAATGTAAAGAGAAGACCCTTCTTTTTTTTTTTTTTTTTTTTTTAATAGAAAAGTAATTTCTGGTGAACTAATGAGAATTCCCCACTGGGGGATAAAAAAGAAAATACTCACTTATACCCATTTGTTCTGAAATATAAAGACAGACAGTAGTACATTTTGCAATTAGCAGGACCCAGGGACTCCTGGCTACAGGGGCCTGCTCCCAAATCAGTGCATTTGTTAAGAGAACAATTCTTTTTCAGGCTACTGTTTTGCTTTCATTAAAGAACTGTGGTTTTTTCTGGGCATGGTGATGCAAGCCTGTAATCCCAGTACTTGGGAGGCTGAGACAGGAGGATTGCAGGTTTGAGCACAGCCTGAGAAACTTAGTGGGACCTTCAGCAACTTAGTAAGACTATGTTTCAAAATAAAAAGGGCAGGGGGTGTACCTCAGAGGTAGAATGCTTGTGGATTCAATTCCCAGTACCCAAAATAAAACAACAAAGAATTGGAGTTTTCAGTCTAATATTAATAAATGTCTCCCATTAGTGGTCCTATAGATGAAGGGTGCTGAGCATTTCTTTCCTCCATACCTATTGCTGACTCAGCTGTTTAGAAATATATAAATAAATAAATAAAAATTAAGTCAAATGAAATCTTGGCTGCCTTGAAAAAGTACTTCCCCAATACAAGACCAGGTTAGAAACTGTTTAGTAAGAAAGTTTAAAAATGAAACCATTTAGCCAGTCATGGTGGCTCACACCTGTAATCCCAGTGTTTGGGAGCTGAAGCAGAAGGGTTGCAGGTTCACAGCCAGCTTCAGCAACTTAGTGAGGCCTTCAGCAAGTTAGCAAAACCCCATTTCAAAATTAAAAACTAGAAATAGGACTGGAGGTGTAGCTCAGAGGTAGAATGCCCCTGGGTTCAATAATCAGTACTACACACACACACACACACACACACACACACACACACACACACAGAAACCATGTGGATTATGATGAGGGTGCAGTGCAGCTGAATGTAGCTTAGTTTCCTTTGTCTGCTTTTGCCCAATTCAACACTAAGAATTAAGACAGAGGAAGCGATTAGCCTCGCTGGATTCTCCATGCATTTCCAATACCACATCTTCTTTGCCACGTCAGTAGTTTCAGTTCCTCTCTAATGCACATTACATGGAAGTTTCTCAGACTTGTTGACTTGGTACCCCTGCCACATCAGCAGGGTTGGCTGTAAGGACCCGTAACTATACCAATCACACCCTGCTGTAGTCACTGTCTTTAAAACAAGAAATCATGGTCAACGTATTGACCAGAAAGAATAGCACTTCTCACCAGCGCCAGGCCACACACGCTCAGCAATAGTCCTGACTCTGCACTTGGAAAGCACCTAGTGCCTGCCAAGCACACGATGCTGTTCGGCAAGCATGAGGACTCTCCCTTGCTTTAGGTAACCTGCCCATAGCCAAGTGTGCATTTCCCCTCTAGGGCAGTCTGTTCCATTTTGGAAAACATGGCTTGTGATGCTTTCACGCAGCTTCATGGTACCCAGAACATCCTGTTGCACGAACCTTCAATGAGAGAACAAGCAGGGTACCACAGGCCCACCGAGGCGATGCAAATGAGACATTTGCTCTCAAAGGCCAAGCTCAATGTTCCTAAAAGAAATGCATTTGTCTAGCACTGTCACCTTAGCATGTTGATTTTCTAAAACATGCATGTCCTCATTTATCCATGACTTTGCAGTCAGAAAAGACTGTTGAGGTCTAACCTACATGGTTTCCTGCACCATGGCAATCAAACGTCTGTAACTTGGAGACAATGAAGAAATGTACTTCATTTCCCATTCCCACTAGCTGTAGTCAGGTCTTCGCTACCATTTAAGGCAACTTTGTGCTTGTTTAAGAATATTCCAGCTATGTTTATTGTGCTCCAACATTCCCCTGCCAAACCCTTGACAAATGAATTGGCAATATTTTGGAGAATGCTAGAGCATGCAGACTAGATTTAGGCATTAAATCCTCATTTGTTTCTGTTGTGTCTGATCAGGATATCAGGATAGGGTTCTTGACCACTTGACCACATGGAGAAGATGCAGTTTTGATCACACTGTAGCCCTGCTGCCCACACAGTACCTGAACTTTTGGACATGTGGACACTTTTATCACGTGCCTCCTGGATTCTTGACTGCTTTTTGCCATCTTGATCTTAATACAATCTTCCAAACTTATCTCAATGATGAGATTTTGCCAGCTATGGAGTAGACCCTTGTCGCTACCTATCCTCAGGTGACATAAATTAGGGATGTCTCCATGCCAATTTTAAATAAACTAACCCAACATTCAGATGGTGCATTAGAGGACTAATTTTTATGCCCCACTGCAATGCTGAAACTACGTTTGATCAACCTTGCCACTGCTAAAAAGATATAGCAAGGAAAATTGGCTGCATTGATACTTTTATTTGGCTGACTAGGAATTTCTAAACACATTTCCCATAGGTTGAATTCTCTTTCATGCTGCACAAGTTATTTTAAATTATGCTTCTTTCAGTTGAACTGTAGCAGGCTGCTCTGCTGCACCTCTTTCAAAGAAGTAGCAGAAAGGCAAGGAGCCCTGGTATTGTTTGTGCTTCTAAAAGTACCTGTACTTTTTTGGTGTGGAGCAAGACTTCATCTGTAAAATTCTCTTGCAGCTGAAAGAAAAGAGAGAACACCTGAGTTAAGATACCCTTTCAGTTGAGATGACAAGTGTAATAGATGTGTTCCCAAATCTTCTCTGTGACAGGGCTACATGCTTTCCTTAGATCCTGTCTGTAGGAGGAAATTACTTTGTGAACCCTTTCCCCAGTCAATCATCTATCTGTTTTAGCAGCAAGAAGGCAACCTCACTGAAATCAGGAATTCAACCCCTTTCATTTCTATTAGTAATCTCTGATAATTCTGAAAGTGGAAACAATAAATAATTGCAAGGTAAATTACAGGTTGGCCACATTTACAGATGGATTTCTTCCTTTGCTGTTATGTATTTGGAGGTTTTAATGCAGTGGTATAGATATACATGCCATCTTAACTAAACCAAAAGAGAAAAAAATACAGCTTCATTATTTTGATACCTGTACCCTTCCCCCTCCACACACACACACACACACACCACCACCACCACCACCACCACCCAAGTCTGATTTCTCCAGAATTTTGGTCAGTTGCTCTAGAACTGATTGCTGAGTTAGCACATTTAGCAGTCCAAACTAGTTAAGGGTCGACACTGTGAGATCAGAGCCGTGTCATAACTAGACCCAGTGAACTCCACTGCACCCAGAAGCTGATTTTTAGTAAAAGAGGGAACCAGGGAACCAGTTATGACCTGAGTTATTTCTGTCCAATGGAAAGCCTTCTCTGGCTGGCTTGTGGAAAAAGGCCAGCAGCCCTTTTCAACGTTAGGAGCTCCTGTGCAAAGTCACAGCTGAAGCCAGGCGTGGTGGCATACACCTGCAATCCCAGTACCTGGGAGGCTGAGACAGGAGGATCACAGGTTCCTGACCAGCCTCAGCAATTTAGTTAGGCCCTCTGCAACTTACTGAGACCATGTTTCAAAATAAAAAGAGTTGGGGTATATCTTGGGAGGTAGAATACCCCTGGGTTCAATCCCAGTACCAAAAAAAATCACAGATTAGAGACCTAATGCTGAAACCACTATATTTGTGAAAAGAAAATGAGAATCTATGCACAGGACTACCACGACCTCCTGTTCTAGTGAAATTACAAAGGTTAACAAGCTACTAGTCCAAGAAACACTCGGTTCTAGAGTTGCTTCACTTCATCCAGAGTGGCAGAGAGAGAGAAAATCTTCAACACGTACTACTCCCACTTTATAAGTGACATGGTAATTTTTTCCCCTTAAGTAACTGAACACAGCACATTGCACAGAACTTGACAGAAACCCCTAAGGAGACAGCTGCCCTCTTCCTGCACCATTGCCAGTCGAATAAAAAGGTTAAAGAAGTCGTCAGATTTGTCAGATCATTTTTTTGGATGGGGTAAGGATTGTATAATTAGAAGCATCAGTGGAGTTTTTAATTGCAGGTTTCATAGAGGAAAGGGCAATGGTTCAAGTTTATAGAGATTTCATTTTATTGTTCGATTGCTAATACTTTTCTTCTGAGACCTGCTAATTGCTTTATCTTTCTCACTAAGTTACTTACAAAAAGTTCTGCTTGTATGAAATTGTGGTAAATGCATAAACTGTGCCTTATTGATTCTTGTTGACATTTTACATGTTTTTAATGCATTTTTAACCTTCATTTGGAAACTGTCAGTTTGGCACATGTTACTGGATAAAAAGAACAAATGAAGTGCGTGGAACCATCTCCCTGTACTATGAAAAACAGAATTAGTCCAGGCTTCACATAGTTTCAACTCTATCTGCTGTAGATGATTTGCTGTTGCCTTCATTGCAGTCTCAAGGCAATAAATAGAAAAATCAAAATCTCTTAGCATTATTCCCTCTGTATGATGTCAGTGATGATCATAACATTTTTGCAGAGATAATACATTAAAACAGATGGTAAATTTGAGACTATAATTTTCAACCTTCAGCATCAATATGGAAGCCAGCGGAGGTACCATCATCTGTCTCACACTCTGTTACACACATCATGTAGATGCCTAAGAGAAGGCCACTAAATTGCTTTTATTGATGACAAAAGCTACAGTCAGCCTAAGAACAGGCAGCATATTGAGATAGTAAGCTTCGTCAGCTGCTGTCCTGTCCAAGAGCTCTAAGGAACGGCATTCATGGAGAGCTAGACTTAACTCAGGCTTCTTAAGACCAGCTTAGCCAGGAAGTGAATATGAGATGAATTTCCCATGTGCTGAGAGTTTTTGTGTATTAAAGATGACAGCATGATGCAAAAAGAAAAAAAAATGCATTGACTTAATTTCATGACTGGATGTCACTGTGTGCTGGGGGTAGCGGGCAGGCACTGCTTTCTCTTACTGCTGTTTGATGAAAAGGTGCTATGACAGTATTGACTTGATAATCTCACCAGGTCCACGTGCAGAGCAAAAGAAGAAAACATGTTTTACGGCTCACAAATTGATTTCCATAAACCAAACAACCTGTCGGTTATTTGACTGTAGAACGTTCTTACTGGCCACACGGGCAACCGTCTCACATCGTTGATGCCAGAATTCTGCTTTCCTGCATCCCCTCCGAAATGACAACAGGCTTCCGACTCTCAGTGTTTAGATCTGCCTCATTTGGAAGTCTTTTAAGTAGTAATAATAATAATGTTTTGAGGAAATTGAGTGGAACACTAAATTATTCTCTGATACCTAAGTTCAAACTGTGCAAGGCTAAAGAAGCTGAAAATCAATGCACTTTTAAAGTCATTAGAGATCATAAGTGAAATAAGTCAGTATTGCTTTAGCTGAGCTTTTAGTGTGCTGTGGCATTATTATAAAATCAGCCTGAATCTGCATTAATTTCACAGTCTTTTTCTCTAAGAAGCCCAAGGGCGCATAATGAATAAAATGTAAATTTCAGGAGGCAGTGTTTTTATTAGTGCAAAGGGCGATGAGCCGTGTAGTTGGAGCGGTGACCTGCGAGGTGGCCAGTGCTGCTACAAGGAGCGGGAACCCGCACTACACATTCTAGTTACTTTACAGCACAAGAAAAAATAAACATAGAAGGCTTTATGGGCCTCACAGACATTCGGAGAAGTATGCATTGTCTTGTGTATGGTAGACTTTAGATCAAACCTCTGATACATTTCAAAAAGTCACAACTTTGAAAAGTGATGAAGATTTTTATACAAACAAATCCAAAGCAAATTCAAATGTTTAACCTATGTAGATACACGGTTAAATATTCTCAGAGTAATAAAGCATTTGTTTTTCTTAATAATTAATAAGTTGTTTGTCATGAATTTGGTATATTTGTTTGCATTTGAATAACATCAAACTATCCAGAAGGAATTAGACATATTTATTTGCTGACATTTTTGAGCTCTTGAAATTTGCTAATTTTCCTCAGTGTGAGGCTTTCTCACTTCTTAAAAACCAACACTAAAACCTGAATTGCAAAGCCTTGATGTGGGGATGCCCTCAGTGGAAAGATTACTGGCCAAGGAGAAAATGAAAAACAGCAACTTTTTATTTTAGAAAATGCAAACTTGATCTTTGCTCATTGCAAACTCTGTGGCAAAAAGAAAAAAAAGGCACCAACTTCCTCCCCTAGTTTCCACTTAAAAACTAAACTAATAAATAAATCTTTCTGCTTTGGTCAGATTAGCAAGTCAGCACTGTGAATAAAAAGCAAAATAAGATAAAAAAACAAAACAAACAAAAAGAGAGAAGTTGTTTATTTTCATGTACTACTGAGAACGGTGTGGTCTCGTGGCAGTTCTCGTAGACTGTGTTGGTTTAACAAGCGTCCAACCCTTTTGTCTTGTTGTTTTTGTCTTTCCTGCTCCCTGTCCCCTTGTTTCCCACAGGCTGTGCGTTTGTCACATTTTCTACCAGGGCCATGGCACAGAATGCAATCAAAGCCATGCATCAGTCTCAGACCATGGAGGTACTGTATCATCTGCCCTTCCTTGTTTCCTTGTGCAAATGGTGGGGAATGGTGACGCAATTCTCTCCCGCGTGGATTGTTCCCATGACAATCACAGATGTAAACTTCCGCCATCGCGCTTCTCATGCATCCACCTCCACCTCCTTCCTCCTCCTCTCCTCCCTTTACCCTCCTTCCTTCCTTCCCTCCCTCCCTCCCTCCCTCCCTCTCTCTCTCTCCTCCTCTCTCTGCATTTCCCCCCTAATGACTTGAAATGCATTTAGTAAAAACCTTCCGCTTGCTTTCTCTGCCATTATCTGTTGAGCCTTTCCTTGGGGCGGCCCAGGTCCTGCAGCGTAAGGTCGCAAGGCACTGTGGGCAGAGTGTCTGGAAGGACTTGGAGGATGCGGTGACACCTGCCGCCCGGGGTTGGCGGGTTAATGTCCGCCGCCCCCCCAACCCGCTGGCTGCTTGCCCTGTACTCAGTCACCGAGTTCATTCTCTAACGGGCAGTCAACTTATCTTTCACGCAGTCAAACAGAAACTGTGTTTTTGCATCTCAAGAATATTGGAGAAAGTGACTACTTCTCCTACTTAACAGTGAAATGCTAATTCATGAGTCTCCCCAAAATAAGATTGCCTCTTTTCTTAAAGACAAAGAACAGCAAAGAACGCTTTCCAAAGGCTCAAATTTTATCTCCTAACGAGATGAGAGATAGTGGCTTTAGGGAAAGATAAAAACGCTGGTGTGGACACACACCTGCTAATGAAGATAGACCGCTCTGTCCTTTTAGTCTGTGATTTGGGTCATGGCCCTTCAGAATTTTGCACAAAAGCATTCCAAGAGTGATATGCCATTACTTATTCTGTATTGTCTGATAGAATCATTTAGGAATGCATGTTCTGCTGTATTATGTACACCGTATCTTTGTGTATGGGTGATCTTCTCCAGAGGTGGTGGCCTTGTGGTGTTATCTGAAGCTATGTTTTAATACTTTGGAAAAAAAAGATATTTTCAATTTTATTAATGTGCAAAGAAATTATTAATTGTTTGAGCTTCTTTTTGACTCCCATTTTGTTGGGGTTTTATTTTTTTGTTTGTTTGTTTTTGTTTGTTTGTAATTTTTTTTGCAATGCTGCCTCTCCCAAAGCATGCCGGGAGCTAAGCGATCATTACGCGTCATGTTTTGTGGGCAAATTTCTTGTAGTGAATCAAAAGGCGGGTGGGAAGGGGGAAGGAGTGTGCATGGCATTGTCATTAAGTGTTGACTGTACTTTTCTGAGTTGTGATATCAGCATTGCAAAGCCTACTGTCTTTTGAACATTCATTTTGACTTTGATATTCCTAACATATCTTATATAATCAATGTGTTTTCCTTTCAGTGCAATGCATTTTTAAGACACTCCCTCTCCGCAACCTCCCCCCAGCCCCCACACACACCTGAAAGCAAGCTCAGGTGAAAATCAGCCATGATAGGAAATAACGTACCAGGATATGAAATATCCAGGAGCCCAGTCTTATACAACATGCAGTCACATATGTGATAGCGTTTGGGTTCCCCTTGTCTTAGGCTACCCTACTATTGTGGATTTCCAGCAACTTTTTTCACCTGGAGATTCAAATTGAAAGTGCTGCTAGGGAAAAAAATAAAAGTCTTTCCTGAATTTACCCTCCATGTATGCATTTCATTCTGAATTATTCTGTTTCCTGTAATTTAAGGATTTATACCCAGCTTGGTCGCCCCTTAGATAAAGTTTTAACTTAAACCCTTTGAACTCTGTGAGAATCATTGCCATCCCACCCTGTAACTCAGAGCCCTGAGTGATGCTAGAGAGAGTGCTGGTGGAGTCTGGGTCTCCTGCGTTACTACACAGGTACTCGGGATCATAAGACAGAAGAGAGGTGAACCAAAACCAAGGAACACCAGGCCTTCATATGCAAAGATCTCTTATCAGGATGAGTTTATTTAGTCTTGAGGAATCTGTGATCCTTTATTATTCATTTATCTATTATAAAAAAAATTAAGCCAGGTGTGGTGGCACATACCTGTAATCCCAGTACTTGGGAGGCTGAGACAGGAGGATCACAAGTTCGAGGCCAGCCTCAGCAACTTAGGCCGTTCACAACTTAGTGAGAACCTATTTCAAAGTAAAATAAGACTAAGGTATAGTTCAGATGTAGAATGTTCCTGGGTTCAATTCCTGGTACCACACACACACACATCAAATTTGACACACATGGTTTCCAAATTGGGCATTCACACTTAAACAGAGGGGCCCTCAGACACTTCACTTTTTAAAACATTGACATTCAGATTATATACAGTGTAGTTATACTACAAAAGTATAACTAAAGTTTTTTTTTTAACTATTTACATTATTTTCAGGACTTTAGCATACATCTTTAACCAAGATGTATAATCTAATTTAAAAGGATGTGAATATTAAAAGAATAAAGTCTTTCAAACAATTTTATATAATACCTTCTACTTTCTATCCCCATCTGTTTTTCGCTTTCATGATTTAAACAAACTATTTTAAAGCCATAATCATTGGTCTAATTTTCTGCTTTTATATAATTTTTTAGTACTTAAGGAAGAAAAAACAATAAATATACTCTTAGGAAGGGCTGCTGCCATTTGTTATGAACACATCAATAACAACTTTTCCATGTAAAACCTTCTCTCTCCATTTTCTTTCTTCAGAGGATTTTGCCTTCTTTAATGTGCCGGGATATAGTTCAATTGTAGGAGCGCTTGCCTAGCATGTGCAAGGCCCTCAGTTCAATGCCCAGCACTGCAAATAAATAAATACATAAATAAATAAAGTGATGGAGTGCTGAAATAGAAAGAAAAATTAACTACAGATTTTTTTTAATGGTGAAAATGTTGTTTTCATGCAGTTTAGTGACATTTAAAGTTCTGTAGCCTGACTCTGCCTGCCAGAGCTGGAGACTCATAGCCTGGTAACTCACTGACACGGTCACCTCATTTAGTTCACTTTTTAAAATCTCTAATAACTAACATGATGGCCTTGTGTTCTGGCAGCTACATCCCCAATGACTATCCCAAGTGATGAGGGGGAAACACAAGTTTTCTTTCTAGAGGAAAGAAAAATGACCCCAAGGGTTTGGAAGGGGAAGCTCATTGAAACAGAATATCACATTTCTGAGAGGAAAAAGCAGTCTATTATCATGCTGAGCTTCAATAAGAGTTCTTATTTAATCACTAGAGTAAAATTCCTTCTTTTTTATCTCAGCAAAATGTAAAGGCTATAACAGAGATAGACTATGCAGGCAAGCTCTACTAGAAAGGAAGGATTGAGAAGGGTACATTTTTTGCTGAGTTTGTACCAAGTGGCAGATGTTTCAAAGGTGCTTTGGAAAGGACTGTGCTTGAGGTAGTAAGCCATTATTTTCCCTGAAGAGTGTATCTACCTCAAAGATTAAGTCATCCGATTACAGGACCTTCGTCCATTTCTTTCTTGGTGCCCCTACTCCTTGCCTTTTAAAGGACATTAAAACTGAAACTGCTACAGTGGTGCAATTCCTTAGGAAAAGAAGCCGGTAGAATCTACCTTCTTCCATTTAAGATACCTCTCCTCTGACTAGAATGGCTTCTGGTTCTTTTGGTTTGTGGTAACTGGAGATTTTGAATAGAATAGCCGTGCCATGGAAGAAAGAAAAGAGACCTTTCTGAAAACACATGGACAGTTACTTTGGCCTTTTTTTTCCTGAATATCTCCTGCCTTCATCCATGTTCCTAAAATGAAATACGCTTCTCCCTGTTATTATTGGATCAATGTGATTCCCACAGTTCTAATGTCCAAAATTACATAACTGAACATTAGAGGGGAAAAAATGGAAGGAAGGCATTTTTATTCCCATCACAATTATCTCCCCCTCTGACCTTTGCTCACATGTGAAAACAGGCAAACACACAAATACAAGGCTATCTGTAAGACAAGAGAACCATGAGGCTTAATTAAAGATAAGGTCTTTTGTCTCAAAAGAGGTCCTGGAAGGTTGAAGGAAGACTATGAAAGAAAGAGAGGCAGTTTACAGATCAGAGCAAGAAAGCAGATGGCTTCCCCAACCATCAGATCTTCCCCCAAAGAAACCAAGACAATACCTGTTGATAGTACTATTCAGAGAAGAAGAAGGAATATCAAACCATTTTTAAACCATTCCAGACATCCATGTGCTCTGAGAGAGATAGCCCCAGTGCTGACTGAGTATCGCGGGGGATTCAGCCTGGCGTAACTTCCTCTTCACTTTCCGCTGTGTCTGACCGCAGGGCTGCTCTTCACCGATCGTGGTGAAGTTCGCTGATACTCAGAAGGACAAAGAGCAAAGGCGCCTCCAACAGCAGCTCGCTCAGCAGATGCAGCAGCTCAACACTGCCACCTGGGGGAACCTGACAGGGCTGGGCGGACTCACCCCACAGTACCTAGCGGTAAGTGCGGGAGAACTCCTCTGGAAACCTCCTTTCCACCCAAGTACACGAAAACAGCCATTCTCCGTACAGTTTGAGTCTCAAGAATTGACATCAGTATGCATGCGGACTACTTTTCCAAGTTAAACTGACTAGCATAAGAACGTGACTGATTTAATTCTTGCCTCATATAAGCTGAGCAAAGTCTCATAGCCTAAACCTCTAACCACTATTTCAAGGCGTCCTAAAATCCTGTCTTCTTAGAAGAGACACAGCATGCTTGGCAGCTGGTTATCTATGGTTATCGAGCGATCGAGACAACTAAGAACTCACTAGCTGGTAGGTTAGCTGGTAGGACCTCAGCTTAAACCTGAAACTTTCAGTCTATGATCCTGGGGCTTCCCATGGACTGTGTTGATGAAATCACATGTTTCTTACTTCATCTGTGTGAAACCAGAGAAACTAACTCCACTGCGGGCCAACACAGCTAGTTCCTTGACTGTTCCTTACATTTCATGACTTTTAAGCTTCCACTTCCTGTTTCCTGTCTGTAACCTGCTTTACTTTGTAGGCGTCTTTACTGAAACACAGTGGCCAGAGTTTAGGACACTTTCCCTGTTAAGATCTAAACAGGACAGTTTCAAAGTCTTCTTATAGCTAGAGTGGCGTCTGTAGTAACCATGTGCAGTGTGGGCCAGGAAACAGCAAATACTCCTACATTTTTATTTTTACTTGAATTACTGCTAAACCATGTACCTCTATTTCATTTTTTTTTTTAACTGTGGAACCCAGTGCTGGACTTCACATTTACTAATATAATTTCCTGTTGTGAGTTTGGGCCTTTTATTCCAGCCTTACGGAGAGAATGCATCCAAGGAAGCGCACACGTTGGGTCCTAATTCTGCCATTTTACATGTTAACTATCCCTCTCGGGAGTATATCATCCATTAGTTTTCTTTGTAACAGAAACTGTACTATAGTGTAAGACAGCCCTCCCTATTAGCTTGAAAGGTGAGATCATCCTATTTGTTGCACAGATAAGGACCGAGAGGCTCAAAGAGATTAAGTAACTGTAGCTGTGATCAGAAAACCTTAGAGGTCAGGGGAGTTTCAGCTGGGAATGTTCTCACCGCCAAGCTGCTCTGAGTAAGATCTAAGTCACCTTCTTCTTCTGACCCACCTACTTCCAGTCTCCAACAGGGTCTGGTATGTATTAGCTATTCAGGCCAGGCATGGTGGCACATGCCTGTAATCCCGGTACTTGGGAGGCTGAGACAGGAGGATCACAGGCTCAAGGCCAGCCTCAGCAATTTAGCAAGACCCTGTTTCAAATTTTTTAAAAATAATAAGATAGGGCTGGGGAGTGTATCTCGGAGGTAGAATACCTCTAGGTTCAGCCTTCAGTACCAAAAAATAAATAAATAGCAATTCAGAATATAGTTGGTTAATGAATAAGAAGTATGCTTGTCTGTGTCAGTAACAAAAGTATTGACCAAGTTTCCTGTCACCTTCTGGCCATTTCTTCATCTTATCCCTAAAGATTCCATGGGAGATTTGGTCACGTGTCTTGCCAAAATCTACATAAACCCTGCCAGATCTTTTTCCTGGTCTATTAGTCTAGCAGTGTTACTTAAAAAAAAAAAAAAAAAAGTCTACTTAACTATTTGGTTTTGTTTTTTTGTTTTTTTGTTTTTTTTCACAAACTTGAGCTATTCAAGTGTTCACAGACTATCAGCTTAATTGTATACACCAGAATTGCTTTCCAAGATTGACAGCATGCCTACCTTGTAGTTTGCAAGAGCCCCACTTCCTGCTCTGAGAACCTAGACGCACGTGCCTGCCCTCAGTATTCTGACACATCTGTGCGCCATTGCTCACAGAAATCTCTGGCACATGTTTCTGTGACCATGTCTGGAAATTATTTCCATCCCTGAAGGATAATCTCACCTGTATTTGCAGGATACATTTTTTAAGCCCTTACTATGTTTTGTTCTGTGATACTCATGTTTGCTGTACCCCTTAAATTTGGAAGTCCTTTTCTTTGAAAGGGCTCTTGGCCTTTAAGGCTTTCCTACCTCCATGTTGAGCCAGATTCTGCTCAAAGATTAGTTATCCATGGAAATAATCTCTGGTGATGGATTCATGACACTCCAGGTGTTTCTACATACTTCAACTGGTGTTGCTAATCCTTCAAAATATCTCCAAAACTAATTTAATCTTACAACTTTCATTTAAAAATATATATTTTTTAAAAATATTTTAATATATATATATGCCAGGAGTGGTGGCACACACCTAAATCCCAGTACTTGAGAGGCTGAGACAGGAGGATTGCCAAGTTTGCAGCCAGCCTCCGCAACTTAGTGAGGTCCTCCATAACTTAGTGGGACCCTGTTTCAAAATTTAAAAATAATAATAATAAAATAGAGCTGAGGGTGCATCATAGAGATAGAATGTCCCTGGGTTCAATCCCCAGAACCAATAAACAAACATTTAATGTGAGGAAAAGGGGGACTTGTAAGCACAAAAGAATGGGAAATTGAACAAATCAAACCAAAGTAAAGTGTTTGTTAAAATGTGCACTCCCTAGGTTCTCCTACACTCTCTTCCTCACTGTTTTTGTTATATCTTTCCTCTTCTGTGTAGATGAGAGAGTGTGTGTTTGTGCATGCACAGAATACCTACATGATATATTCTAAGGAGTTGAGAGTGAGGAGTGAACATTACAGACAACTTTCTGGCCTGAGTACCTACAAAGTCCCATAATATGACTGTATCTGAGACTTAGGTTTAATCAGCAACTGATACTCCACTCTGCTTGGTGTTTTTACGTCAATCAAAACATGCTCATTTTTGAGTCATATCCAATTGTAGACTTTCTTATTATGCTGAGGAGACCCCTACTTACCCATAGGAACATGTGTTCTACATTATGTTTCTCACAGCTCCAAATAAGTTCTGAAAGCTTTTTCTAAAATATCAAATCCATCTTGTTCCTCCTAAGCATATAGTTTCATAGCAATATTTCAGGAATAAATTTGTTAGATCTCTGTCTTCTGATGTTCATGTACATTGGAATATAGGAGATAATTATATGCTTCCTTCACATCCAAACTATCTGTATTAATCTGTTTTACCAAAAATGAAAATTTCTGTACATCTAGACAAACAGTATAGCACCTAAAATAACCTCCAATTCAGCTGAGTTGGAGAACAGGAACACCTTAGAACAGGAGCCTCACGCCTTCACCTGTGACACCCACTAATTCTGCATGGCAGAGAAAACATGTTTTGTTTTGTTTTTGGTGCTGGGGATTGAGCCAAAAAAATTCTGCCTCCAGGGCTGGAGGTGTAGCATTCTGCCTTCAAGCTAGACCTCCAGTCCCTCCTCCCCCGTTTTTTCACTTTTTGTTCTGAAACAGGGTCTCACTAGGTTGCTGAGATCCTCATTAAATTGCTGAGGCTGGCTTTGAACCTGCAATCCTCCTGTCTCAGCCTCCCAAGTACAGGAATTACAGGTGTGCACCACCATGCTTGGCTGAAAACATGTTTTTGAAAGGTCTAGGGGAAAAAGGCAGACTTTTTTACAGTCATATTAATTTATGTGTTAAAAGCTTCTGAAATAGAATGCATAGCTTCCATGTTCATAGCACCAGATTAATTCCATGTTTTAAGAAATCGTGTTTCTCTCTGCCAGTAAAGACCATGGTTGACCGTTTTCTTGGCTGGATGGCTGTGGCTGTTAACTGTAAGGTTGTGAACAGATACCCTGATGTCTGGAGCTACCATGATGATCTTTATGTTGGTCTAAGAGTCAGTGAATCTATGAGCTTCTGATAAAGGATAAAGACAACTGAAAGAAAGTAGAAGAGAGGAGGGAATGGACCTTGATTGACAGAGATGAGTTACCGTAACTACTCGACTACAGAGAGAAAGAATTAGTCACGCTATGTTGGTTTCAATAGATTTAACACCTGGTTGTTAAAAAGAGTAAATTGATTAATTGTTTTAAGGCAGTCATGTTAGTGAGTTTCCCCAGTGTCTGTGTTTCTTAATAGAGATTAGACATTAATATGGATTTACAGCCCCAACTCTGGGGACCTGCAGTCATCAATAAGCAGTGGCCACCGATTACATACATGAAAAAGAAACTGAATTTGCCCGAAGTGGCATGAGGAAGTGACTTCGTTCTCACCACCACCTTGTTCTGACATGACATTTGTGTGTTCTTTTGCAGCTTCTGCAGCAGGCCACCTCCTCCAGCAACCTGGGTGCATTCAGTGGCATTCAGCAAATGGCTGGTAAGTCCTGGGGGCATGCCTTTCCTTTTGACTGTACCATTGTCTCAATTTGGGGTTGATAGAGGACAAAGCAAAGAAGCAGGGAAAAAAGAAGAGCCATTATCAGATCCGGTAGCTTTCTGATGTGGGTATTAAAATTGGAATCAGCTGCTCGGAAGTAGTTCTCCTACCTTTGCATTTCCTACCCACCCTTCCCATTTATAAGGTAAAGGGGCTGAGAATTCCTGCATCGTCTACTCTCTAGTCACTGGTGAGGTTTTATTTTTGTTTGTTTTGTTTTGTTTTGCAGTCCTGGGGATTGAACCCAGGAGCATTCTACCTCCAAGCTATACTCCCAGCCCTATTTTATTTTTCGTTTTGAAATGTGGTCTCCATAAGTTGCTAAACCACTTCCTAAGTTGCTAAGTTACTGAGGCTGGCTTTGAGCCTGCAATCCTTCTGTCTCAGTCTTCTCAAGGATTGGGATTACAAGTGTGTGCCACAATGCCCAGCTGTCTTGTTTTTTTAATATGCTTTTATAAGTGCATTGTAATCTCACATCATAATGAAGTTCAGAGCGATCGGGACATACATGCACACAGCACTTGGTGAGCTTCACCTGACTCCCACCTCACTCCTCCCCTTTCCCCATATGTGATACTCAGATTGGCATTGATAATTTCATATTTTTAATGGGATTGATTACTGGAGAATTTTCAATAAGATCCCTATATCCAGAGCAACCCAAATGATTGACATTCCTCTAAAACTTTAATAATAGGCAACCAATAAAAATGTTCTGACCTCTATAATGAAAGCCAAGATTGCAGGCCCATGTTTGATACAGTTTGTAGTCCCTTGATAATGACAGACAATTAACAAGGTGCCTTTTTTTATTTTAGCACCCCAGTTAACAGAATTGTGCATCAGAAGCTTTTATGTGAAAGTATAATCTTTGTTCTCAAGAAAATCAAAGTGTGGCTATATTTGAAAGGCAGCTTGTGGAAGGATTCCTTTTCATAATGAGCTGTGCCAGTAGTCGCTGAGGCTCAGTGATTAGTGAAAGGTCACTCCTACTGTGCCACCATCCATGCTGATACCCCACCTTAACATGGGGCCAGGCAAGGCAGCGTGTGCAAGAAATCAGAACACAGGTGCCCATTAACCTGCTGGGAGAACAGTCAGAAAGCTCTTTCCTTGTTTGATTCCAAAAGAGTTGGGGAGAAAGGGCAAGTAAAAGAACAGATTTTTGGCATATGAGAATGAAGCACAGTTTGCTTTTATCAAGGACACCCTGAATCGATGAAATGAAACCTTAATGTGCGGAATAAAAGCCAGATGTCTTTATCCATCACTATGAAAACTCCTTTTTTTCCACATTTCTTTCCCTTTTCTTTTTCAAATGCATATTCCCAGTTTTTTCTTGTTTCCAGTTGGAATCTGGAAAGACTTTCAGTAAGGACCGTCCCCAGGTGTGTCCTGTGATGGACAGCCTGACAGCCCGTCCTGGTCCACAGGCTAGTGCTGACTTGTCACCTAAGAATGTAATTGGCCTCCCGTGAAAATACTGCCGAATGATTTGTCGGGCTTCAAATCTGTTGGCACCACCAATTTATTCTACTGTGATGCAGCTTTTAGATTATTAGAAATCTTGAAATGTTGTTTAAGTTACGGAGGTGTATTTATGAATACAGTTGAGGAAGCCAGACTTGGCCATAAGAATCAGCGAATGGTTAACTTATTTTTAATTCTGTGAAGGGAATTGGAGAGACATTAGAAAAATGTTCAGGAGAATTTCTATGCTTTAAAAGAAAAAAAAACTCTCAATGGCAAGCTCTAAAATAAGTGCTAAGGTATGTCACATTCTCAGCTGATAGGATATTTGTTTCTCAGTTAATAGCACAGACCCACCCAGATCCTAAATTACCAGCTTTCCTTCGAGGAAGCCTCAGGGTCTCCCATTCCTATAGTTGAATTGTGCAGAGAAGGTCACTTAGTCCTGAGGCTACTGCCTAGCGTGTCTTCCTGGGTGGACAGAGTGCCCTGTCAGTTTTCATTAGGATGTGCGCACCTCTGCCCCACCAACCAAGGTCAGGATATTAGCATTTACAACTCTGTGCACTCATTGGAAAACGAAGGGTATCTGGGAGGCACCTTAGCAGGTGCCATGGAGCAGATGGCTAATTTAAAGGCATTCTGTAAATTCTCTGGACTTTCCAAAATATTCATTTCTTGTGCTCACTTCGACAACACTTACATTAAAATTGGAACAATACAGAAAAGATTATCATGGCCCCTGCACAAGGATGACATGCAAATTTATGAAATGTTCCATGTTTGTTTTGTTTGTTTCTGGCTTAAAAAAATAAAAAAGGACAGAAAAACTTTGCATTGCATTGTCTTGACCCATAAACTAAGTTACCCTTTTAAAAAATCCATTTCTTAAACCTTGGACTTGTGCAATTCAGCATGCTAAGTCTGTATAGGATGTGAAATTCAGTGCTGAACAGTCCGTTGTCTGCCATCATCTTGAATATTTAGAGTATTCAAAATGCAGATGTGAGAGCTCTTGTCTTCTTGGGGATTTCTATAAAGTGTACCCCTCATGTGTATGTGTAATTATGTCTCATCTTCCTAAGTATTTAAAGTTCTATGGTTTAAGGTATTTTTCCCTATTAAAGAAAAATTATATGACCTCTCCTACTCTTGTCATCTTATCCCAAAAGTAGGCCTCACCTTGTTCTTGCTGTAGATCTACACCAGTATCATGAAGTGTTCATGGTGGTTGGGTAAAGGAGGTAACTTCTAGAAGCCTTTCCTGACAACCCCAAATGTGGTAGGGGTGCCCTCTTCCCTAAAGTCCTTTCCTTCCTCTCATCTTCACATGTCTAAATATCCCCTACTTATTGGTGCTCCAGACCTCATGGTGAGCTCCAGGAGGGTCTGACCTAGCCTGCTGGCTACTGGACCTACCCCTTGCTCCTCTGAGAGGTGCTCATAGCTATTCTGGAGTGGATGAATGAATAAATTTGTAAGTTGACAGATGTAAATTTGTACTTTGGTTGCATTCCCAATAGAGTGTACATTAAATGCCCCATTTTTAAATTAAGATAGTTTTAGCCATACGTATAAACTAAAAATAATAATAATAAAAATCATATACACCAGTGTCAGTATCTTCACATATGAGTTGTTGAAGATCTGAGATAGTTTGTAGAGTATAAAACATATTACAGAGAACATTGTCTATAACAAACATGGTAGAGACCATGTGATAACAGGGTTGAAGGAACCAAGAGGTCATTTGTTCCCAGCCTCACTTGATGTTGAAATGTTTGTCACGTGATATTGTGACACAGTAAAAGTGAGCACACACTCAGTCCATCTAAAATTTGTATGTATTACAAGGGCATATTAATAAACTCCATGTATAAAATTTAGGTAATCCAGCTTGGACCATTATCACCAAAGAGAGTGAAATATTTTGGAAACCAATAATATTTTGGTGTGAATAGCTCTCAAAACATAATGGTCTGTCCTTCAGGAGATTGAAGTTTATAGTTAGAGTCTTAAAATACCTCATTTATATGAGTAAAGCAGTTTTTGCTTGAAGGGAAAATCAAATAAAGCCAAAAAAGAAACAGAAAAAGAAATTTTAGATGACAAGTTACTAAGTAGTTGCATCAATAAAATCTAATGAGACATCAGCTATACTTTTCCCTCCAAAAAACCTTACCATTTTCCTTTCAAACCAAAAATAACTTCATATGTGTTTTATGGTTTCTATAAAAGAGCACCTCTACTAAATATGGAATTTAAAAAGCATAAAATGGATTCAGATTAAATCTTTATAAGCTGAATCCTTTTATGTATACTTATTGCACCTCTTTAAAGTTGATTGTTTTTATTTTCCCTTTTAAAACTTCTAGTAGAAACTTATCCATTTCTCAACGGTAGTATTTGTTCAATGAAATTCAGAAATCTGAGGAACTTGGAGTCTGAGTTTGGGTTAAGAGTGGATTTTCCTTGAAAAAGAAGGGCAATGAGGAAAAAATATATTTTCTACCTTTAATTTCTTCATTATAACTACATAGCTCAGAAGACCAACATGTAATAATCATGCAGTTTTTTCTCATAGTATGCCAAGGAGAAAACCAACACTGTTACTACATTCCAGTTGGAAAGACAGACGTATGGAAAGGTTAAATAAGTTATGTGAGGCTGTAGCACCAGTAAGTGACACAATATGGATTAGGATACAGTACTCTCAAATCTCACAACTTTATGATGAAGGGATTATTGGCACCCCATTATACAGGTGATCAGCTGAACTTTAGAGAGTCAGCAAACTTGCCCAAAGTCACTAAATTAATAAGTATGGATCCAATTTGCAAGTCCACTTCAGCTTGCTTCAAATCCAGAGTGGTCTTTTGCCTCCAAGCTTAAAAAACAGTGTTCTATGTGGAAGCCAATTCAGGTAATGTCTATATCAACAAAAGCTGCAGAGACTTGCCTACAGGAACAATTTAACAAGCCAGAGCCTGCGACAGAGCCCCAAAACTGTTCAAAGAAAGCAGTTCAGAGATAGTAACAGGAAACTGCCCCCTTCATCCTGAAAAATATTTCCAATTTGTCTAAGAGTCAATTGTTCTTTGTTAGGGGAATCTTTGTCTTTTCTAGAATGAATTCTTATTAAAACAAATTATACATCTTTTTTTTTTTTTTTTTTTTTTTTGGTACTGGGGATGGAACCCAGGAGCATTCTACCTTCGAGCTATACCCCCAGCCCTATTTTTTTATTCTTTATTTTGAAACCGAGTCTCACTAAGTTGCGGAGTGCCTCACTAAGCAGCTGAGGCTGGCCGCGAACCCGGATCCTCCGGTCTCAGCCTCCCGAATGCTGGGATTACAAGCGTGCGCCACCACGCCCGGCTCAAATTATACATCTTTAAAGGTACGGGTGAAAAGAAATTATCTGATGAATAGGGAGAAACTGCTTCTTTGAATTCTGATTCTCAGGAGAGCTGATAGTATTTCCCTTCCAGAGAATCGAGTCTAAATTTTTAAAGTAACAATTAAATTACAGAGTACAAATATTTGCTTAAAACAACAAAACAGCTCTTCTTTTGTCAATGGAGTTCTGGTCCCTGAGAAGGCTGTCTCAGAGTTATCTGTCACAAGTGGGGAAAAGGGAAGACATTTGCAGAAACAATATAGGGAGGTCTCAGGGCTCCTGCTGGAGCCTTCCCAGCCTGGGGGTGTGCGCATGGGGCCCACAAAGGCCCTGTGTTCCTCCCCAGCAGTCCCCCCACAGACACTTCCTGCGAATGTGCTAATAGGCCTTAGGAGAATGTTCTATAACCACCCATCTGTCACTTTTTAACAGACCTGATTGGCAAGCACTTGTAACAACTGACATCTGTTCTCACTTATTGATATGCAGATTTATGGTAATTGCTATGAACAATAAGACACAAAATTACCTAAGGTGAACATTAAATTAAAATTTCATGCCCTTCTCCTTATAAATATTTTTTTTGAAATCTTAAATTTCAAGTAGGCAGGCACATCTGTTTTGTACGTAATTTCTTGGTTTGGAGAAAGATTTTTTTTTTTTCCCCAAGTAGTGAATGAAAAGTTGGACCCCTGAATTCCCTACTTTTTCTTCCTTTTGTCATCATTGTAGCTGCTCACTGTTGGATTTCCTAAAACTTAAAATGTCTTGCACATTCTAGTCACCTGGATTATTGCCCCTAGTGTGAGGAGTGCCTATCGGAGCAGAGTGCTTTATGACGTGAAATGCCACTGGCTTTTCTCCTCAGAACTGGGTGCCAAGCCAGCTTCCGGAAGGGTGACAGGCGCCTCTCCGTCTGGTGCCCTTTCATGGTGATTATGTAGGAGTTGCTGAGAAGAAAGTGTGACTGGGGCTCGGGGGTGGAGAGAGGAGGCGCTGGTGACAGGAGATGAGCTACAGGAAAGGATGGGGGGAGTACTGATACACCCCAAAGAAGAAGAAAACAGAAAAGGAACCGGAAATAGGAATTCCGAATGCGCAGAAGAAGAAACCTACCTGAGACTGTCTGCATGCCACCACTGTAGACTTGGCCCTGGGGAAGAATAGTGCAGGCCAGAGTCGGAGGCAGCTCTCGTCCCCCGAAGCCTGCAGGTACCACAGTGGCTGGAGACAGGCAACGGGGTCAGGAGATGGAGAAGCTGAGTGCCAGCCCGTCCTCAAGCACCTGCCCCGCCTGGTTCTGAAGGTGGGACCAGCGCCATTTCTCCAACAGCTGGTCCTGAAGGAGGAGGCCTTGGTGGATGGCCACGTTCAAGGCGAGGGCACCCGGGTTGTGGATGCATTTGTGGCAGAAAGAGCCAAGACACCGGTCACCAGGGATGTGTGTCATTGCCAGGAAGCAAGGGTGAAGGGTTCAGAACACGGTGCCCAATCAGAATGTGCCAGGCTCCTTCCACTGGCCCCAGATTCATCGCCCTGATGCAATAGGACAGAAGATATCAGTAGCATCACAAGACCAGGGAGAGTGGAAGCCAATGCTTATAATCCCAGTACTTGGGAGACTAGACAGATTTGAGGACAGCCTGGGCAACTTAGAAAGGCTCTCACCAACTTAGTGAGACCCTGTTTCAAAATGAAAAATAGGGCTGGAGGTATAGAGGTAGAAAGCCCTTGTATTCAACCCCTAATACCAAAAATAAAATGAAGGAAAACCAGGGGTGGTTCTGGAATGCCCCAGGGAGAGGTAGGCTGGAGAAGAGGTACGGGCCGCTGCCTGGAAGCTGTCAGAACACTGGGCGGATGGCGAAGACATCCTCCTCTTCCTGCAGCCGCTGTCCAGGCTGGCGAGAGACCACAGTGAAGGAGGAGCGGGTCCCACTGGGGCTCCATGGTCCTCCCTCCTCTGCAGGGTCCTCCAGCAGTTTCAGCTGTGTCTAGAAGATAGCTCAGAGCGGAGAAGCACACACTTGGTGGGCTGCTTCTGGTGCATGTACGTATGTGTGCCTGTGTATCTCTTTGTTCCGAATGGGAGAACCATTTCCTTTCATTCTACTTCTCTATTCTGTGTCCCTAACTTCTTGATTCGTTATGTTATGTAATCATTGTCCCAACCCCAGGCCTAACATTCAAGGGTTTCCTACTGGGACTTGTATCTTTGTCAGGCTATCCAGATAAGTCAGAGGTTCTTTGACTTTTTAGGGTCTGTCATTAAAGATGTTCCTCATGCACATCACATGCAGTTTTTCATAGACGTTCAGAAAGTGCACAGACCACCTGAATCCTGTCCGCCACAGGCCTCCGGTATATGGGGGAATAACACACAATAGACCCAGAATCGAGAAGAAAGGCCACGAGTCCGACTGTTCACCGAGACACTTGACACCAGACGTGCAGTATGTGGGATTCTGGTACCAGGTACAAAAGCAATCACATTAGAACCTGTGGTGGTGCACACCTGTCATCCCAGTGCTTGGGAGGCTGAGACAGGAGGATTGCGGATTCATGGCCAGTCTTAGCGACTTAGTAAGGCCTACTGAAGCTTCATGAGACCTCGTTTCAAAATAATAAATAAATAGGGCTGGTGGTGTAGCTTGGAGGTAGAAAGCCCTTGGGTTCAGTCCCCAGTCCCCACCTACCCCCAAACACACACACAAAGGAATCAAATTAAGAAATTAAAGAACTGATTAACGATTTAGAGAGCAAGATGTACTGCATAGTCACAAAGCACTGGTTAACTTAGTTCTCAGCTACTTCTGTAGACAAGATCAAAACTTCAGTCTCTGAACTTCAGGCACAGTATCCTGAACGGTGAGCAGTATTGTAAAACGCTGTCTCTCAGGCCGTGTTCCTGCTGGAATCATGACTCCCATTTGGCCGTGCGGGACCAAAACACCTCACCTGGCAGCCTTCATCTGTCCACAGTACGTTGGAAGTTAACAAGGCCCCTCCAGGCAAATGCGGGAGCAGGTTTACTTCTCCTGCCCCGGCCACAGTTCCTTCTGAAACCCTGAGCCATAACACCCTTCCTTTCCGCCCCCACCCTGTCCCCCCGAAACTTCTGTGAGGTGCAAGGCATATAATGAAGGTAATGGAGAAAAGAACATAAGGAAGGAAGAGGACAAAAGAGCCCCAGATGGGGACCAAGAAGACAAAGAATGCAGTAGGGAGGCCAGCTTGACGGGGAGAGGACAGGCATAAGAAGAGGAAAAAAGCAGGACTCTCCTCGAGTTGACCCAGGGCTGCTCGGTCCAGGAGAGGCCCTTGGAGAATGGGTAACTGGAGGGGCAGGTGGCTTGGTTTGGTTTGGTTGGTTGGTTGGCTGCTCTTTTGTGGTACTTGGGATTGAACCCAGGGACCTTTCTACCTCTGAGTTACACCCCCCGCCCTATTTTATTATTTTGTCTTGAAACGGTTTTGCTAAGTTGCTGAGGCTGGCCTTAAACCTGTGATCCTCCTGTCTCAGCCTCCCAAGTACTAGGATTACCGGTGTGCACCACTGTGCCCAGCTCAGTAATGGTGTTTTAACTTCATCTGGCCTCAGTTCTGTCATGTGCTTCTGCCAAGTGAGCTGGTTATGAATATCAAGGAACCACATGTGAAGCACTGAGAAGCGGGCCTGACACATGCTTTATTCTTCCTACCTCAGCCTCATTCTTGGAGGTAATATTGCAGTCACTAGTCACGCTCAAAGTGCTTCCTCTTTGAATAATGTCCCAGGCATTATTCTTAGAGTTTTACATGTACTGACCCTCAAGTGGTGGGTCTTATTTTAACTCCACTTTACAGTTGAGAACCCCCAGGCAAAAGCAGGGAACCAGTTTGCTCTGGTTGGTCCACACTGGAGAAGGTGGGGCCAAGCCAGATTTATTTAAATCCAGGGTGTCTGAGAGCAGAGCCTACACACTTCCAACCCCAGGCCTCTCTGCCTCTAGTAAGTGGTCACTGTAGTCATTATAGTCCCAGCCAAGAATGCTGTGCATGTCAAGCCCCAGGAACACAAGGCAGGGTGAAGAAGAGCACGTCCCCGCCAGGCCTGCATTGAGAGCAGACGCATGGGGGATCATGGCTGGGAAAGGGGGCCCTCATCCTGGAGAGCTGGCGGGTAAGCCTGCCCCACCTCTGTATCCCTGAGCACTTATTTTTGGGCACGGAGTTCAAGGGGACCGCGAAAACCCGATGGATGGCATACAAGGACCACGACAGGGACAGTGTAGAGGGGCAGGCAGTGATCCTCCACGCCTCTGCTGACCAGTGCTTTCCTCTCATCTCCATCAAATCTAAGCCTTTCTGAGACTTTGGTTCTGAACCTGGCTATTTCCAGAAACTGATGAGCTGGAAGGACTTACCCCCAGTCACAGACTCCTCCCTGCCCCCATACCCAGCAGCCTCCTTGGGCACAAGGACTATCCTGTCCACTCTATCCTCAGTATCTCTAGTTGGATGGATGGAGAGATGGACAGGTGGAATGATGGGCACATAACAGTCCTGACTGGTGCTACCTAACTCTTCTCTTTCTTTTCCCTGAGTCTCTCCGATGCTAAGGCTCACAGTGGCCTCTTTTCCACTGTCTGTCTTCCTTGGGCCTCATCTTCTTCCATTGCAATGTGCTTGTTGGACAGCATCAGCACCCCAGAGCCTCAGTCACTCCACCTGTGACAGGGAAAGGGACCTTCTTCCTCTGCCCGGTGTCTTCCACCTGCCACTCGGACTCTCCTAGGTGATGAGTAAGCAAGGGGAATGTAAGGGGCACACACCCTCAGCCCTGGACTTGAAGGGACAGGGCAATGGAAAGAGAACTCCAATGTTGTTGGCTTGGTTCTAAGACCTTTGGTGAATGTCAGTGGGTGAGGTAAGGAACAAACATGGTTCTAATAAGTATTTGTACAGTAGATTAGTTAACAACGGAGGGAAAACAGTCAATATTTGATGCTGTTGTAAATACCAAAGAACTGACATTGAAAGCAGAAAAGTAAAACTTAGTTGGCTCTATAGACAATACTCTATGGCAATTCATTACAATTTTATACTGCTACCCTATTCATTCATCTTACATCAATTTATCCATCACCTACCATACTTTCATCAGTGTATGTGTGTGTTTGGATGGACTCAAAAATGAATAAGGTAAAATCCTTGTCCACAAAGAACTTAGTATGCAGTTATGAAGGTAAGAAATACATACGGTGTCCAAGTGGGAGGTGGTGAGACTTACAAAGAGATGAGGGAGTTTGCAGGTAACACCCAGAAAGTGTGCATTAAATGCAAACTCTGGGCCATCTTCAGAGGGAGCCGTGAAGTGTGGCAGAAAGCGCCAGCCCCAGGCTCAGAGGCTACCATTGGTCCTGCACAGCCAAGGACTCAGTGTCTCTAACCCAGTTGAGTGGGCGCCATCAGTATAGCGCCTTCTAGTTCTGTGGCTCCAGTAACAGGGCTCCCACTCAGGGAGGATCACAGATGTCCAAAAGGAGGACCTTCTTGCAGAGCCTAGAAAAATGGCTCTGCTTTTCATTAATCCATGCCGACGCACATTGTGGGTTTTAATTTCTGTGTGAAACCCTCTTCTTATATGCGCAGCCTTCTCTTGGTGATGCTGTCTGGTCATCCTGGTAAACATCATTAAAACGTTAGAAAGAACATTAGTCAGAGGAAGACAGTTGGATCAGCACAGATGTGCCTCACACCTTTGTAAGATCACTCACAACCTGGGCGCTCTTGTCACACCTGGGTGTGAAGTCCATTCACGTTGCTTTTAGGGAGTAGAGCCCTTTGTTGGATCCGGGTGGGACTCTACTAAAGCCAGGCAGCTCCTGTGTTTTTTTCCAGTTCTGTTTTGCTAAAGTAAAACTGTAAAGTAAAACCAGTGCTTCTTAACACCCATATTCTCATAAATATGACACTGTTCGACCCTTGATCAGAGAGAACAGGAGGGCGCTTTGTTCCCAGTTGCATTTGCTTGAGAAAGTTGGGTCGCAGGAAGTCTGCACCTTTCTTACAGAAATTCACAGGACTCCACAAATACTCATCTCCTGCTTCTAAGCATCCGCATCAAATAAGTGGGTTTTGAAAAATAGGTGTTTGGCTTTCATCCTAGGCCAACAGGCCTGGGTGTCTCCTAGATGAAGACAGAGTATCCAGAGTATCATTTTGAACAAAACAAGAACAAATTCTGCAGCGAAGACATCAGAAACATTTTCTGAGTAGAAATACGCCTGATGGGGGAGGCCAGGGCAGAGGAGCAACAGAAGTGCTCTCTGAGGAGCTGGGCAGCCAGGCTCCCACCCAGGATCACCGTGAGGGCTCCCCGCCAGTCACTAGAAGCTTGCTCAGGTTGTTGCTAGAACATTCCCTCACCCCTGCTACCTCCCCCAACGTATATGGAAGCAGTTATCAGGCCACTCTCCCTAAAGCAGATTAAATTTGCTCAATAGACCTTTTTTTTTTTTTTTTAAAGTATCTGTATTTGAAGCATGAGAAGTTAAAATTAAGCCGATTACTTAGCTCCGGTCTCTTTCTGTATAGAATTCTTCTACATAAGGAGAGAAGTGTTGTTTTCTGCTTCTCCCAGGTGCATTCTCTTACTGTGAAATGAATCATGGGAAAATACTTGGAAAATCCAGAGAACCTATGGCTTGAGAAATTGAGGAGAGAGAAGAAAAGACATTTCAAGTGCATATGGCGTAGACCCCAGCCCCGAGCCTGGTCTCAGACCAATGCCCAGACCTCTCAGCTGACCCCACCCTCGGGCTTACAAATTTTCATTTGCTTTATTTTTTCTTAATTTTTGCTAGTCAGAAAGCCATTCTAGCTAAAAATACTCCTGCCTTTAAAAATGCAAATACAGATATTTTACAAAAAAAGTTATTAAGGCACTGCCATTTAAAAAATTCTTTTATTTATCAACTATTGAGTTCCTACTATAGACGCATTATAGAGTTACCTTCAAAATCAATCCAGAGAAAAGCCGGGAGTGGTGGCACACACTTGTAATCCCAGTACTTGGGAAGCTGAGACAGGAGGATCGCAGGTTCATGGCCAGCCTCAGCTACTTAGGCCCTCCACAACTTAGTGAGACCCTGTTTCAAAATAAAGAATAAAAAATAGGACTGGGGGTGTAGCTCAAAGGTAGAATGTCCCTGAGTTCAAACCCCAGTACCATAAATAAATGAATGAATGAATAAATGAATAAGTAAATCCAGAAAAGTTCAATGGCAGTAATAGTAACAACAATAATAGCGAGTGTTTACTGGGTACTTCATCATGCCACAGTAATTTGCATTTATCACCTTATTTCCTCTGCCCAACAACTCTCAGAGCTTAGGTACTAAAAGTTTAGTAGGGTTGCTCTCCATTTCTCAGAAATGGAGAAACTGAGTAATTGGCCTAGAATCAGAAAGCTGGACACGTGGAAGAGCCAAGATTAGAGCACATTATCAGTTCAACTTGAGAGTAAGAGCAGTTCGACCACTGAACTGTAATTTCCTCTGCAACACCTTATACTCACACCTGTTGAGTTTAGTGAGTGAGAGTTTACCCAAGCTTTTCTTGCAGCTGTCCACACCCAGATCTCGCCTTTTGCTGACAGCTAGGTCTGACGTCGATAGAGTGTAAAATCCAACAGAGTGACCTCCGGCCTTCTCTAGCTGCCTGTGCAACCTGGAGAGAAGGCGGGTGGGAGCTGGAGCAGGCAGCACCCAGCCAGGTGACTGCTAGGAAGCACTGGCTGCGATGCAGGTGTCCTTTCTTAGTTCCCAGCCTCTGGGTGTGGAAGATGGCTTCCTAAAGAACTGAAGGAGGTGTCCTCTGAGAGGAAAGAACCCTGCTCCCAGCCAGGGGACTGACTGCGCAAGTGGCTGAGACGGCTCCTGAGCCACGTGTTGCAGGCTCAAAGACTTCATTTGATTTTGTTTGCCTGGTCTCATCTGGAAACTGGCACAGTCGGGCCTGTCGCTAACCTTACGTCTCTCTTCCCTCCACAGGCATGAATGCTTTACAGTTACAGAACCTGGCGACGCTGGCTGCCGCTGCAGCCGCGGCCCAGACCTCAGCCACCAGCACCAACGCAAACCCTCTCTCTACCACAAGCAGCGCCCTGGGAGCCCTCACAAGTCCCGGTGAGTGCAGGGGGCGTCCTTCCCTGCAGGGGGCGCTTGTGGGTCTGCAGCTGCCCAGATGTGAAGGGCAAGGGTCAGGCTAGATGTTGACCAGGGCAGGGCAGGAAGTTGCATTGGGCACCTGGGTTACTGTATTTCTTTTGTTGTTATTTAAGGAACAGTTTGAGTGTGTGTGTGTGTGTGTGTGTGTGTGTGTTTTATTTTCCAAGGATAAAATAAGAAAACTTTTCAGGGAGAGAATCGATTCTGCTACAATTCTCACATGTTCTTGTTTTAAAAAGTCCTATATTGTCCATTCAGTCCTCAAGTTGTCATTATGAGGAGCTTTATACAAGTCTCTTAGGCCTACTTTTTTGTTCAGTCCTCTTTAAAGAAAGAAACCAACTTAAGAATTCTGTTAAATCTCAGTCCCTAGTCATTCCAGCCTTGGATTTCATACCAGCTCCTTCCTTCACATTTGTTTTTAAAACCCACAATCTAGCAGGAAACATCTTTGTGTTCATTTATGATCAGATTCTGGCCTATGTGATTCAAAGTCTTTCTTCTTCAGAAATTCTGTTCCGTTATTCAAAGGCAGATGCCATTTTTCTTTTGATACAGAAGCAGATATAATGTGGTTGCTTAGATACCACGATTTTTTCTTTTTCTTTTCTTTCTTTCTTTCTCTTTAGAATAAAGGCAGGATGTTTCACTGGCTTTTCTCCTTGGAATTTTCTAGACCTTGATAGATGATCGCCTCCTTCTGTTACATGGAGTTGGCCTGGTCAACCTCCAGGCTTCCTTCTAAATTTGAGACTCCCATGACTCTCTATCAGCTGTGCCCAAATGATTAGCTAAATGTTGACACACCCATAATCAAGATTTTCTTTCAGGAAAGCACAAAATGAAAGCTAGAGCATACTGCAGACCAGCTTTTTAGGGCTTTTGACTTGTAGGAGCTATGAGGCTCCCTCCCTGAGCCTGAGCCACCCGAAAGAGCCACAAGTCTTGGTCTCTTCATAGAACATTGTGTATCTAAGACATTTCACCCTCAGCATAGGCTTGAGAGAGAAACCTAAGAGACATTTAGGAGAATCTGGTAGACTTATCCTTAATGTGCTGAAATTGCATGACAATAGCTCATGAGTATAGTGACTCTAAAATGTTTCAAAACTTACCATTACCATATATGTGGCTCATTTTATGCAATAAGTAATATTCCTGAAAAATCTACTTTAAGTCAGTTTTTTAAGGAAATTAAGTTATAGCTTTAATGTAACCCATAAATTTATTTAAATAAATCCTTTCATGACCCATCTTGAGAAACAAACATTTTATGAACATAATTTCCACCTTGTAAAATAATAGTGATTTTTCTTAAAAACAATTAAAATTTGACCTCTCTAACTTATCTGCTCCATAAATCTAATTGCCAAGTGTTTTACTCAATCAGAATTTTTTCCCATTTGAGGATTATGAAATAATTACATTAAAATAGCACAGGGTATTGTAAAATGTGCATTTTATTGTATTTTTAATCAGAAGACCTGTCGATTTAAGAAGCCAAGTGTAAAAGTAGATGTAGCTGATCAGTGTAGATACTGTAATTCAATAAATAATATCTATAAGGTGCCTGTACAGTACTGGAGCTACAGCAGTGAACAGGATGGAATACCTCCTTCTCTCATGAGCCTTTTGGTCTCTCGGGAACTCGTACTTAATAAGCAGATAAAAGTATGATGGGTAGGTGCTAGGTGAGGCTATTAGGATCCAACAGAGTAAGGTGGAGAGGGTGAAGGGATTGAAGGAAGCCATCCCTCTGTGAAAGGTGACACTGAGCAGAAACCGGAATTGAGGGAAGGAAGCCACAGGAGTCTTCAGGTACAAGACAGAGCGAGTATACAATGAGACCGGAAGGAGCTTGTCCTGGTGGTAGGCTAGCAAGGAAGCCATGGTGCTGAGCGCAGGGAGGAGGCAGAGGGAAGGTCCCTGTGGGTAGATCATCACGGAAAATCGTCAGTGTGCTGTAGTCTTCTTAAGGTGCCGGTATTCAGCCTAGGACGATGCCTGTGTATTTGACAATTCAGTCTTTTTTTTTTGAGAGTACAGTGAAAGAGAAAATGTGTGTAGAAATATGTTCCTTTTTTCTGCACTAGTAAAAAACCACCACTAGCAAAGTGTCCTTCCCTTCACTCCTAAAGAGGCATTCTGCCCTTCATAAATTCTGCTACCAAGGTGTCATTGAAAATGACTTTTCTCTACTCTGTTGAAGAATGCTTTTGTGTAATTTCATTAGGATCCTGAGGTGCAGCAGCAAAAACTATTTAAATTTATGTTCCAATTATTCACAAGTATAACTAAAAATATGGTATTTAAATGAAGTTAAGTTTATTTGTCTAATTTTTATCAGGGACATTTTTAGAATCACAGAAAATATGGTTAGTAAATTTGTGGCTCTCCCCCCTTCATCAGGGCAATTTCCTAAGAAGTAAATGAGGTTGGAAGTCATTCCCAAGGCCAATATCATTATTTATTTTTTAAATAATATAATAAACTGGGCTTACTATTGTACCATGAACAAGTTCAGTCACATTGTGATATGCAAGGAAGCCTTAGCTCCTCATCCTACACAGGTCTGGGTTTTACCCTGTCTTTAAATATATCTCTTAAGCTTCAGACAAATTCATCTAGAAAGGAAAGGGACAATTTAATCCCCCAAACTATTAATTTTTTTAAGTAATTGTAAATTTATCTTTTCAATTTTGCATACCCAGGAAAAGTCTCCCTACGGCATTATTATAAATGATTTTAAACAGTCTTGGCTTTAAAACATGAAAGATTAAGCTTTAATTTTTATATAAAAAAAGTCCCCTTAGGCAATAAATAGGTTCCTTTGTCTCATGGCCTTGAAATAAAAATTAAAATAGTTTAAATTGCCCATGGTTAGAATAAGTGTTACATGCAATTATCAGATGGTAGTGAATAAAATTAGAAATTAAATCATGAAAGAATAGAAATCAGGTAAGTGCATATTATTTCTTTTATGAGTTTCTCACGGGTCTTTTGAAGCCTAATTTAATCGTGTTTTTTTTTATTTTGATATGATAATTTTTCCTTTGTTTACTTCAGTCTCCTGTTTAGTTAATTAATTCCAGGGTCATTTCTTCTCACCCAGTCTTGACCCTGTTTTTAAGGGCTGTGCCCCTGTGTTGATAGAAGAAGGCACATCGTGAGGCCTGCAGCTAGGTATTAAGAAAGATAATAGTATTTGTCTCCCACCCCACTTGTAGATGTGTCGGTTTCTCTGGCCGTTTCAAGAGTATGAGAGATAGAGAGCGACTGTTACCACACGTGAACCCTTCTTTGGCATTTTCTGTCTAAAACCTAACATTGCATTCATGAACCACGCCACTTCAATGGCCTTCTTCTATTTTCCTCTTTAAAGAAAAAGATGTTTTAAAATTCTCCAAATGCTTCTAAAAGTGCAGACTCAGTGGAGCACGCACCGTGGGTACTGGATAATTTCTTTCAATGTTGTAAGGCATTTGTAATGCCAGGAAGCACTATTCCATTCCCGCCTCCGGCTCCTCCAAGAGCCTTCCCTTTCCATTCTAGGCAGCCTTTCCCTCCATCTTCAAGGTGGCCCCTGCCTCCCTGAAGGCCCAGCAGACTCAGAGGTCCAAGGAACTGCCAAAGCTTCCTTCTGGACTGTGAGAGGCCAGCGGAGGTGACCAAGACCTGTGCCTCCCCCGCACACAGTGATACCAGAGGAGTGGCTGCTGTCCCTGTTGCACACGCGGTCACGCATGGCTGCGTGAGCAATGGGAAGCAAGAACACCCCTCCAGGCCCTGCTCTAACTTTCCAGTAGCCAGGAGGCGTGCGGTGCACGCACAGCAAATGAGAACCTGGGGCACCGGAAGAGAGTGATTCACGGGCTCCTTGGCCCACGTTTCTGGGCCTTCTAGCACGTGCAGAGCGAGCACACAAAAACGAATTGGGTCCTCTGCTGCCCCCTCTAAGAGGTGACATGCAGTGACACATGATGGCATGATGAGGCCAGGAGAGGGACAGACAGACAAGGACACTGGGGAGGGCCATCTCCCTGAGGCCACAAGTCAGGGAGTCCGAGTCTATAAACTCTTCCCGCTAGCCTGTTCACATCACCACCTTCCCGCCCTGTTAAATGTGTCACCAGTCACCAAGGGGACTCGGGCTAGGTGTTCACAGCCCGCTGTGGTCAGCAGCGGCCTCCTCACCTGTGGGCTCCCCACCAGCATCTCTGACTGACTGCGGCCTTGCTCTACTCCCTGTACGCTAGTGGAAGAGCTTCCGAGTGCCCCCTACCCGTTCATCTTGCACACTGTCGGCAAAACAAGACAGTCTGTTGAACGCTCACTGTGGCCTAGGCTAGCAGAAAGCATGCTCCCAGTCAGCACTGTCCTTCAAGTCAGAACCACTGCGTCCTGGCAGCCTGCAGCCCGCCAGGCCCGGCTGCTCTGCGTCCCCAAGCACGCGCACAGCCTTTCCACCGCTGCTCTTGCGCATCTGCCTACGGGGCCTTTTCTCCCCTTTCTTCCTGGCAAAACTCTCTACGTTCTTGGGAAAGTTCCATGTAGGTATACATGGAATGAGATTAGCGGTAGTGAGAGTAGTAGTAATAATAGTCGTAATATTGTCTTGCGGTCCTAGGAATTTAACCGAGGAGTGCTGTACCTCTGAATTATACCCTAGCCCTTTTGTTCTTTATTTTTAAACAAAGTCTTACTAAGTTGCTAAGCCTGGCCTAAAATTGGTATTTTTAATGCACATTATAAAAAGTATAGTTGGTTATTTGTCATCCCCCTTTATTTGGAATAATGCATCACATACAGGTTTCAAAAAGTTTTTCTTTTTTAACTCAGTGGACTAACCAAGTAAAAATAGCCTAAGAACAATAGTTAGGAGCCATTCTGTCTGGTACAGTGCACACTTCTCTAAGGAGGAACCTGAGCCCATCACAGTGACTAGACAGCACACCCCCCCGCCCCCCACAATTTGGTCCCCCCCTTTTTTGTGTGGTACTGGGGATGGAACTTAAGGTCTCACATATTCTACCACTGAGCTACTTTTTAAAATTAATTTTGAGACAGGGTCTCCCTAAGTTGCATAGGCAGGCCTTAAACTTGTGATCCTCCTGCCTCAGCCTCCTGAGTGGCTGGAATTACAAGTCTGGACCACCACACCCAGCTCCGTGATTTTGTTTCTGAAAATCCAAGACTAGCCACACCTGACATGTGAATGTTCAGTTCTGACAGGATTCTGAAGAATGAATCAGTAGTCACTTATGTTAAAACAAAGCTATATGAAGCAAGGTTTTTATTACAAGATTTTACATGACAGTGGCTTTCAAAACGCTCTGATGTCACATTACAGAATAAGGCACTCTTGTATTAAAGACACTTTATCTCCGAAGAACCACCCACTCTATTGTGGGCCTTTGAGAAATGACACAACAGATCAGCCTCAGCAAGCCCCCTAATCGTGCCTGCACAGCTAACCTGGGCAGCCTTCTGGCGTGCCTACTGTGGTTAGCTACATCAAGATCCCATTTGGCTGTGCAGAGTAGTTTTACTTATATTGTACTTAGAAAATACAGGGCACTTTATTATTTCAGGAGCCAGTTATTCATGTGCAGAATACCTGGGTCTCTTATCCTCCCATGTTTCTCCTTATGTCCATCTTTTGTTATCGCTTATTTTCAGGGAAAAGAATCAAATCTAAAAGCAGTCAGGTCTCTTCTACATTAGCTACTCTTTTAAGTGTTTTAGTCAAGCAGAGTCAAACCAGCTAGTAAAATGAGATATTTATTTGTGGGGTTGGTTCGGTTAAATCATTTGAGTAGCTTTTAAGTTAACTATAATCTGTACCCTCAAAAATAAACTTTTCATAACCAGTATGGTTTATACCTATGTTCAGCTTTGTGAACTGGACTAAGGTAGAGAAGAGAGAGAACCCTCTTTATCTACTGTCTTCCTCTTCTTTAGGCTGTATATTTTTCTATGTATTTAATGCAACACAGAGCTCCAAGTAGCATCTGTCCTCGGAGTAGCTTTGGCAGGTGGCAAAACCAGGACAGGAGAGGGATTTGCCATAAAAAGAAATTTGTTTGTTTTGTGGTACTGGGGATGGAGCCCAGGGGCATTCTACCTCTGAGCTCTACCCCCAGCCCTGTTTTTTATTTTTATTTTGAAACAGGGTCTCATTAGATTGATGATAGTCTCACTACCTGCTGAGGCTGTCCTTGAACCTGCAATCCTCCTGTCTCAGCCTCCCAAGCACTTGGATTACAGGAGTACGCCACCATACCCAGCTGTACTTGGCATTTCTGATCTGTGGCTTCTTAACACAAGCATTTATAAAAATCCAATTTTTTCAAGCATTTGAAACTCGTGCTTTTTTTTTTTTAAAGCAAATAATTAGGAATAATGTATCTTTCTAGAAAATGGCTATTTCTTTGGTTTTGAGCATCTTGCTGCTAAGGGGGGTAAAAATATGCCAGTGCCTCCCACTAGAGGAGTTTTGAAGCCTCCCATATGTGCTAGGAGATGCCGAGCCCCTGTTTCAAAGAATGTAGCTCAGATGTAGAATGTCCCTGGGTTCAATTTCCAGTACCACAGAAAGGAAAAGGGAAAGGGGTAAGGGGGTAAAGGGAGAGAAAGGAGAGAGGAGAGGAGACGAGACGAGACGAGACGAGACGAGGAGGGAGGGCAGGGGAGGGGAGAGGAGAGGGAGGAAGAGAGGGAGGGATTATCTTTAAAATTATCATACAAGCCAGGAGTGGTGGCACAGGCCTACAATAATAGATGGGGATGTGGCTCAGAGGTAGAATGCCCCTGGGTTCAATCCCCAGTAAAACACACACACACACACACACACACAACTTTTTTTCATATAGCATCAAGAAAATGACAAGTAAGAAGTCTGTTGGTGGAAATAGTCAGAACCACAGCTAATTCTCTAATTCAGGTCCTCATCTGCCAGAGGGGCCTCAGCTCTGCCATCCGAATGACTTTTCACAGTGGATGGGCTTCCCACAGTTTATGAGCTGCCCCTGACCTACAGCAGACTGGAGTCTCTTAATAGTCCTGAACTAATTTAAAGTTTAATAAAGCTGCACAGCTGAGAGGTAGAGATATTTATGGCTCACCACAGAGCCCACGCGCAGATTCAAGCAAGTGGATTCCACCTATGCCCTGAACTCGCTCATTGGATTGTGTCCCCCCGTGGGTGGACAGTCCTGTCATGCCCTCCCGGGGCTGTCACTCGCGTAGGGCACTGTTCCTGGTTTTGAGTGGGCTTTTTAATATTGACAGACATCGACTCTATGTGTTTTCTCTTTGCCTTTAGTGGCTCTGGAGTCTGTGCTTTGATAAGTGTTAGTGATTCATTTTTAAATATTGCTTTGTGTGCTCTCCTGTATTGTGTAGCAGATACACAACAATCCCCTCGTGGTGTCTGCATGAGATCAGGGGTACGCTTCTGTCCAGTATAACCAGTTAATGAGATTTTTCTTCCCACTAAATTATCTCTGTTGCTGTCTGATAAAACATATTATCACTGCTGGCACTAGGGAAAAACAAGCATTAACTGCTTGTGTTTTATAAAAGGTAGAAAAAAAATTAGTCTCAACTTCCCAGAAGTTTATAACTTAATATCCACTTTAATCAACAAAATAGAAAGTTTTAGTTTATATGTGGTTCAATCTCGTGAATTGCTAAAAACTTTGTGCAATGGCCACATACAAAAATCAGCAAAATGCACCAAGATGAAAGACTGGAGGCAGCAATTACTGATGACATTTTCACCAAATTGGTGTTTTTTTACAAAGTGTAAAAACAAGACGACTAAAGAGAAGAAGTTTGTATTTCTTTTTAAAGATGGAGAAATGTAAACATGTTTCTAGACTAAAGAGAAAAGTCAGAACAAAGAAAAAAAGGAAGAGACCAGTGAGATGTGAAAATTGAAGTAGTGTAGAGGGAAGGAACTGCCCAAGGTGACAGTTGCCCAAGGTGAGCAACAAACAGCTTGTATGCTCTCCCATGGGGAAGGGAATGGTGCCAGGAGAGGGGAGCCCTGGGGCTCCACGGAAGGACCCCAACAGCAGCCCCCAGCCTTGCCTCTCTGTCTCGCCCTGGCACACAAGCTGATACACAGAAGCTCAAAGAAATGCTGGGTAAATGGACTGTAACCTTAAAAGAAGGAACACCAAACACATGATTGTGCACCAGGTGGCCAAGATATTGTTCCCAAAGTATAAGCTATCACACTAGACCCCTCTTCCCCTAGTGTCCACTCAGACAGATAAGGCATATCTACAGAAGCCCAGGGCATGAGGAGAGGTTGGCCACAAGATCCTGGTTTAAATGGGAGGATCCACCTTAGTGCACTGATATCAACTGCCAGGGGCTCGTTGAAGATCCTGCCTCCATTGGCTGGACCTACGCAAGATCAGCACATTTCTACCCAATCGCAGAAGCACTCCCCAGGCCTGCACTTAGGAATTGTGCTTGGAAGTGAACCTCTCTTCATCTGGTATTTTCAGAACTGTTAAGAAGAGGAAAGAAAAACTCATCCAGGAAGGAGAATTGGACAGAACATTTAGCCTCTCATATTAAGTCTGGCAATGATGACAATGTGTATTTTTGCTTAAGTAAATCTTCTATTTATCATTAAAAAGGGGGGGGGGATATCTGAACCTCTGAGACATGAGGAGAATGTCACCAGGATTGGGGAGATACCAGGAGTTGAAGACAGAAGGCTTTCATGTCATATAGATTGAGAACCTAAATATGTAGATCCAGAAAAAAGCAAACATTCATACCCAGGAAGGATGGAGGTTTAAGAAAAATTTCATCTATAGAATGTAACAATGAAACTGCAAATTTATTTCTTTCTAGAGAATGTAAACATCTTGACCAAGAATCATTGGAGCAAGTCATTTAATTTTCTCAGTTGTGAAATTGAATTGTTCAGTTTCATTCTTCCTTATTGAAACGTTGAGGTTTATGTATATTTATGTGAATTTAAATGTATGTAGGTATGTACATATATACATACACATGTATAAATATGGACACATGGGGAAAATTTCACTGTTTGGGTTTGATAATAAAAGTCCTCTGGAGAACTGTAGACTGAGTTCAAACTACAGTAAGATCCAGGGATATTTTTCCGAATCTCTTGCCTTTAGAAAGCAAATACATCCTGCCTTTTCTAAAAATGTCAGAATGTAAATGCAGGGAAAAGAGGGCTTCCTTCTTTCTGCCTTTGTGCTTGGCTGCCCAAGGTGACAGTGAACGTCCTGCAGACCCTCAAATGTGACGAGATTAGAGAACCCACAACCCACACCCCTCCTTACGAAAGACAAAAGGGTGCTGTTGGACTAAACAGAGCGAGACAGCCGTGTTCAGGCCAGGAGGCCCGTGGGGCGTCATTCTTATTTCAGGTGGCACACGCCTACGTGCTCTGTGCTGGCCACTTGCAGGGACACAGCCCTGGAGAACTTGCTGGAGAAGCAGACCAACCCTCAGCCCTGCTTTCCAAGTCCAGGACTGTGCCCAAGCATCTTTTGCCTCTGGCTAATCCCTGGGTCAACCCAGAGGAAAATCTGTCTCCTAGAAAGGAGTGTGCGCTCCATCTCCACTCTGAGGAAGGCCAGGCTTCAGATGCAGGGGAGAGTCAGAGATGCTGAAAGCATGGCCGGCTTTCCTCCCCCGTTCTTTCCTCAGGCCAGAGCCGGATCGCGTCATCAGATTTTCTCTGGGCAAGGAACCGTCAAGGTAATCTATATAGTTGCCTCATTCATGATCCAGATGAGGAAACGGAGGCTTGTGAGGACAAATGGTTTGTCTAAAAAGCACAGGTTCTTAGCAATCAATGAAGTGACAGTCATTTCCACATCATGAAACATTCCAAAGCAGGGCTCCTGGGAAACCAAAATCATATTTCTGGATTTTTGCACTTAAATGTTCTTACCCTTGTGAGGAGATCATTAGCATTGTTTCAGTCTATATCCATGACATCTGTAAAATAAGCACCTGGGGCCAGCTAAGGAGAGGTGTGTGCTTTTATTTTGCTAAGTCATAAGCAGAATATCCTTGGAAAGAAAACAGGTTCAGATTTCTCTCTTGCTCTATTCTTAATCCATGTAATACTGAGTTTATATAAACTAACCCTTTGAATCTTGTAGCTCCAAATTACACTTTCATTCTAAAATGTATCTTCATCGCATTGGGAAGACACTAATAATAAGGTCAGGCAGGGAAGCTACCTTGGTTTATTGACAACAAATGAAGTAGATTTCTTTCTTAGAAATGTCAGCCAGTAACCACGTGTGGTGGCATATGCATGTAATCCCAGTACTTGGGAGGCTGAGACAGGAGGATCACAGGTTCAAGGATAGCCTCAGCAAGTAGTGAGATTGATCAAACTAGCGAGACCTTGTTTCCAAATAATAATCAGGCTGGGGGTACAGCCTGGAGGTAGAAAGCCCCTGGATTCCACCCCTAGTAACACACACACACACACACACACACACACACACCTAATGTTTTAACTAGCATTTCAAGATGAAAATTAAAATTAAAAAAAAATAGTACAACTGCTTTGGACATTAGTAGTATGATATTATACATATACGTTTCTCAGTTTTCAAAATGTTTCCTACAATGGAATAAAAAGCCTCTAAAGTATTCCAAGTCAAAACCTAGTCCTCTGGACTCTGGATTTTCATCTCACCGATCTTCTGGAGAACCAGTAATGCCCTGCTGGTCCAGACTTACACCAAACAAGTTGCTTGCCAGTTTCCTTGTACATTGAAAGTGGGTAATGAAAGAAAGTGGTACAGATGTTTATGGGGTAAAATTAATTATTCTACTGCAGACTGTCAAGTAGTGCGACCCGCGACCCACCACCTCAGAACCTTTTAAGCCATCTTCTAACGGTCTCCTCCTACCCCATCACCAGCCCCTTCTCCCTCTTTCTAAAAAATCAGGGAACAAATTCAAATGAGAGGTGTGGTTATTGTAGAATAATTAGGCCCCATGGGAGAAGAGATGCTTTGTATTTTCTTAATGCCCTAGGGTTGTGATTAGCCAATAATGATAGTGCCTATGTCATAGCATAATTATCCTACCTCCTTACAATCTTTTCCTGCACCGTTGGAATACAGATTCCAAGCTCGTCTGAGGCAAAACAGCAACCGCAGGCTCCTGTGTCCTGAGTATGGTTAGTAGATACAAGCAATTTTCTCTGTGTTTACAATTATTTTATTTCCTAAACCACAAAGCCACTGTGCTGTCACTATCTAATTATTCTATGGAAAGTGGTTAATGAATGCACTGAAAGCCATTCTTGCTGTCTTGTGTTAATGTTGTTTTGTGTAGGCTTAAAAGATAAAATAAAGTCTCATGCTCTCCGTGAAAGGTGGGAAGGAGGGTTTGTGTGAGAAAATTAACTCATTTGGTCCCTAGCAAGGTATTTTCTGGGATAGACTTATCTAAACATGACCTACAAATACACAGATGAAAGACAAGTGGGATTTCTTCATGTAGGAAGAGTTTTTAAGTAAAGAGGTGGTAAAGGTGGGAGATTAGCAATCCCATAACGGCCAACTTTTAAATTGTATATATATATATATATTTTTTGTTTTGAAGTACTGGGGATTGAACCTAGGGGCATTCTACCACTGAGCTACACCCCCAGCCCTATTTTTTATTCTTTATTTTGAAACAGCATCTTACTAAGTTGCAGAGGGCCTCACTAAGTAGCTGAGGCTGGCCACAAACCTGGGATCTTCCTGTCTCAGCCTTCCACCTTCCAAGTACTAAGATTACAAATGTGTACCACCACCACGTGCCCAGCTTTTTTTTTTTTTTTTTTTTTTTTTGCCTTTCATGGTGGATCTGGACTCTTTAGAAGGACAAAGGAGTAGGCAGTCCTTAGTATTCATTAGTCAGCCTCATCCCATGTTGGAAAGCCTGTTCCTTACCTGACCTTCTACAGCGATAAGACAGAAATGTAGCAAGATTTGCTCTGTGTTCCTGATGACAGCTCAAGTGACAGGGAAGGTGGGGTCTTGGAGGATGCCCTTTGATTTGGCTCTGCCCCCACTCCTGCCTGTGCACAAGAGTGGCAGCTTGGAAGCAGAGAGTGGACACCCAGTCACTTCTGCTTAAGAGTTTTGTCAGAGAAATGAAGGGCGTCTCTGGCCTTGTCCCTGGCACAGAGGTAGCAGCTGGCTTCATCAGCTCTATTTTTTAAAATATCCGTTTTCTCTGGCATATAAACAGAAAGGGTAAGAGTCTCGATGGGATTCTTTTCACTGAGCCACAGCTTCAGCTGTGTCATTAGGAGCCCTCCCTCGACGCTGCAGGATAAGGGGAAATGGGTTGCCCTTGTCCCGCTCTATGAGGACTGCAAATTAGCCTTGCCATAAGAACACTCGATACGGAGGCCCATTCACCCGCCCCGGCCCTCAGTAGACATGCCCTCCACTCATTCACGCAGCACATCCTTAGCGCCTGCTGTGTGCCAGCCACTCTTGCGGGTTCTAGAAAATAAACAGGCAAAATCCTGCTCCTTAGTAAGCTTATCTTGGGGGTGGGGGGATGTTAATATGTAGAATAGAACTATAACTTGTTATCATACTTAGCTTTTTACTCGTGGCTTTCCCTGCCTCCAAGTAACTGTCCCCCTTTCCTGTCACAAACCAAACCTTACCTCTCTATAATCATCCACTCTCTCAGGCCTCAAGCGAAGTTTTACCCCTCGCCCGGAGGGAAACTGACAGAGCCGCATCTGCCATCTCTGAGGGCAGTGGTTCTGGTCTTAGTGTGCAAAAACACACCTAGAGGGCTTGTTAAAGTCATTCCTCAGCCCACAACCAGAGATTCTGCTCAGTGGGTCTAGGTAGACCCAGGAGGTGAGCCCCCAGAAGCCGATGCAGGAGGTCTTAGATTGTAACTCTGAAAAAAATGACCTTTCACTACTAAATGTATACATGGTCACCGTGCTCCCAAAGAGCAATGTGGCACCTCCAGCAGACAGAATGATGCTGACAGATGTCTAGCAGAGCTTCTCAGCATCCATGGACAGTGGGTTAGAGGGAGTTTACACCACAAACATCTGGCCCCTTCCCTGTGATCATTTTTCTCCATGGTGCGGCCATTTAGGATTCAAGTTGGGTATGCTTGGTGAGGCAGCTGTGTATGAATGTCACTGGGCCAGGAGAAGATAGAAGCCATCTGTATATTAAGCTCAAGGGGCTCATACTTTCCTAGATCCCCTTATTCCTCAGTACCTAAGTTGAGCTTGAGTTTTCCCATTTTTCAGTTAGGCCATGGGCAAACCAAAGTCCTGCCATCCACCATCAGCCGTCTGCCTTCCTGGAGTCCTCGCTTTCCCTGCCAGGAGATAGAGCTGACATGGGTTTGGTACTAGTAAAAACAGTAAGAGCTTTTCAAAAGTAGGTTGATGGAGCTGGGCATGGTGGTGTGTGCCTGTAATCCCAGTACTCGGGAGGCTGAGATGGTGATCGATCACAGGTTCCAGGTCAGCAGTACACAGAAACTTAGTGAGACCCTCTTAAAAAAGAAAATAGGGCTGAGTGTGTAGCCCAGGGTAGAACACCCCTGAGTTCAGTCCCCCTGTACCACAAGAAAAAATAAAAGAAAAATAGGTCATGGCCCCGGGTCTGCAGGAACCCCTTGGTGTACGGCTCTCCAGGGCCTCTGCTGTCCTGTTCTCCCAACATGCCTCTGAGGCAGCTCCCCTCACAAGACTCTGTCCTGAGATGACCTGAAATCTGCCTCTTTACAATTTCCATCCACTGATCCTAAGTTTGGTCTTTTGAACTACAAATAACATCCTTTTGATATCAGGACCTAAGACCGGTTCCTCCCTTGATCATCTCCTTTCTGGGCTAAATTTCTCCTTTTTGTCAGTTCTTTCTCTCTCATTATACTTGACTTTCATATCTAGTCACCCTCTTCTGGAGCTCTCAAGACCATACACCCAGACTGACTTTCCTGTTGACCAGAAAAACGGTAAAAGCCGCAGAATTAGTCATCATCCCTGCAGCTTCCTTTCAGGGGGGAGAGGGGATGTCGGATATTCAAGTGTTGCAGAATGAAAGGAAAAGATGTAGCTTCTCCTTTTGAGGACAGAATGGCCTCCTCCTTCAGATACAAACTCAACAGCTGCTTATCCATCACCTACTGTTCATCAGACATCAGTGCTACCACATTCGATTCCCACCTCCGTTCCCAAAGGCAGGTCACATTACTCCCACTCTGTGGATTAATATTGAGCCTCAGCTAAGTCAAGCAGATTGCCAGAGGTCTCACTGATTGAAAGTAACAGAGCCAAAACATTAAAGGTAGATCTGGGTGACTTCAAGTTCATTGCTTCCATGAGTCAATCTCCTCTCCACAGTAGCCACATCATCGATCCAAGAGGCAAACAGGATTTTCAGTTCAGTGTCAGCATGGTGTTAATTCCCTAGAGCTAGTCAGCTGGGCTTAAATCCGGGCTCTACCACTTACAGTGGAGTGACTTTCTACAAGTTGCTCTGCCTCACAGGATAATTATAAATGACTAAACGAGATAATGCACAGAAAGTGCTTGTTTGGAAATCACTAGCATGTGAAAACTACTCAAAAACGATTTAACTATCATCATCATCAGACTTAGTACTGATGAAAAGTGAACTAGAGAATATATCATCTTTCTCTTGCTACTGTGACAAATTACTAGGGACATAGTTGCTTCAAACAACACATATTTATTATCATCCAGTTGTGCAGATCAGAAATCCAGCCTGCTGGCCAGGCTGAGGTCAGGATCCGCAGGCTGCCTTCCTGCTGGCGGCGCTAGAGAGCCCGGGTCTGTACCTGCTCCAGCTTCTCCAGGCCGCAGCGGCCGTGGCTCCAGGCCCCTCCCTCCATCTACAGAGCCAGGGGTCTTGGGTCAGGTCCCTGCTGCTGCCATCTCCCTGCCCTTTTCTCTTCCAGTGTCCTCTTCTACGTATGTGAACCCACTCAGATAATTCCAGATAACATCCCAGCTCAAAGTCAACTCATTAGCAACCTCAGTTTCATCTGCAATCTTAATTCTTCTTCTGCATGTAACCTATCATGTTCTTTTCCATTTTTTTTTTCAAGGTACTGGGGATTGAATTTAGGCGTTCTGTACCATTGAACTACATCTCCAGCCTTTTTAACTATTTATTTATTTAAATTTTGAGACAGGGTCTCGAAATAGACAGGTTAAATTGTTGTCTATGCCGGCCTGGAACTTGCTATCCTCCTGCCTCAGCTTCTGAATCACTGGAATGAAAGATGTGCACTGCTGTGTTGGTGAGCCTAACATTCACAAGAGTTCTAGGAGTCAGGACATGGGTTTCAGGGCAGGACAGGAGTTGGGGAGGGCACATTCTGCCTACCTCCATCTCCAAATGAAACCCAGGAATGGAGTGTGGAGATGTCAGGACAGAAAGAAAGCTGGAAGGCCTTCCTCGGAACCATGGTGTCTTATATTTCACCTCTGCCCCTCCCTAGTCCAGGGTCTCCAGGTCCTTCCCAGTCTCTCAGAGTATTCCACCCTCCTCCCATGGGCAAGATGAAAGCTGATGGGGACTGGGGTGGGAGGTAGTCCAAGTTATCATAGAGCAGGGAAAGGGATGTTTTCCTCCCTGGGAAGTAGAGCCAAGTTCATTTTCTTTCTGGAATACTAAGAAAGGAAGCAAAAGCATTTATCTCTGACACAAATCAACATAAAAGAAAAACAAAGGATACTTTTTTCCCCCTTTGGTGTTGGAGACTTGAACCCAGGGTCTTGTGCATGCTAATCACACACTCTACCACTGAGCTGCACCCCAATCCCAGATGCAACTCTTTTGTTAAGGCAGTATTATTTATGCTTGTCATCTGGCCTATGTATCTATGAGGCAAATGCTGCCCCCCCCCCAAGTAGGCCTCCTGTGCACAGCTGCAAGGCTGGTTTTCACTGAGCCCCTCACTCATGCAATAGGCCAGCTCCTGAGCCTTCTGAATCTTAGGCGTCCTCGTCTCCCAAGTGGGGGGAAAGATTCCACTTCACGAGTTGCTTGGGAGGAGCCCACGTGCAGTGGGAGAGTAGCTCTGAGACCCATTTGTTATTGTTTGGGACTAGGGAAGAGAAACAAGGCCTTGCACCGGCTGGTGAGTCCAGCTTTCAGCTGTGCTTGAGATGCTGGACAGTAGTTATTCCCGGTGACCTCCTAGCACTATTCCTCTACTCTCTTTCCTTTTTAAGACCCGTGCCTAGCAAGGGACCTCGTGACCAGGCACTCAGTCACTGACCTACAGTTTCCACCTGGGTCAAGAAACTCATCTAGATGTATAGTTCATTGAAGACAGACCACAGCTCTGCGGAGAAAGAACCTGTCCAAACCCCTCAATAGGGATTCATATCTGGGGGTTACTCAGCTTGGAGTCTTTCCAGCAATGAACAAACCTAATCAGATGGTCAAAGAAATTCTATCACCAGGTCAAGTGGCTTGTCCTCACCCTGACCACCGTGTTCCCCATATTCTCTAACTCCCCTGCACCCCCCCCACCCACACACATACAAACACACAGTTTTCACAAAAGAGCTCAGACTCTGTCTGCCTTGCAAGCTAGTAAAACTATGGCTTTCGTTTACTGTACTCCATTTTCTTTCCTGGCTAGCCAGTTGGTCTCTGGGCTGGTAGACAGGTTTTAACCAGCGCTAAAGCAGGCTTCACATACAACATATGGCAAGGTATTACTGGCAGCCCATGAACAAGGTAGGGTAGGCTTTGCTGGGCCCCCCAGCCTTCCTCCTAGCTTTATTCTGCATCCTCTTGTTTCGGATGGGACAATCTTCTACCAACAGAAGTGTTCTGGTTGATGTGATCCAACATTTATATATCACCACCTTCTCCTGAAATGCTCCTCTGGTATCTTATAAATAGTCACAGTAAGAAAGCGAAGAGTACAGTCCTCAGCGGAGACGGAAGAGAGTTTAAGTGGGCAGAATGCGGTTACCCAGGACAGCATCTTGCCGGTCTACCAACACCGAAATGGGAAAATATATGTGTTGGTGGCACTTAATTTGTCTCTGTGTATTGTGTCTAGGATCTTTCTCTATTGTGCATCTGTTGAACATTTAGCCAATCTCAATCAAGTACTCTGTGACAAATTTGAGTTTTTCTTTGATTTCAATAGATTATTTGCTGAAATTCAAGAGGTTCTTAAAAATAGCTGGATAAGCAAGAGATAGTTTTTTCCAACTGAGATTCGGGATACATTTTCAAAGTAGTTCACAAAAATACAAAGCACATGGAGTTTTCTCACGCAAAGATACTTTATCTAGTTAACTTTTCTTAGCCTGATGCTTAATTCCTCCCCACCCTGTTCTTCACCCTCTCCATCCTTCTGCTGGGACTTCCAAGAAGAGTATAATACAAGGTGGGAAACTATGTTCAGCCCAGTTACTGTAGCCTTGGTTTTGTGTTGTTTTGTTTTTGTGATACTAGGGGTTGAACCCAGAGACACTATACCACTAAGCTACATCCCCAGCCCTTTTTATTTTTATTTTTTAAATCTTGAGTCAGGGTTTTTCTGAGTAACCCAGGCTAGCCTAAAATTTGCAGTACTCCTGCCTTAGCCTCTCAAGTAGCTGGGATTACAGGCGTGGCCACCACACCTGGCTTCCTTGGGTTTATAATAGAAATCCGAGATATAAACGGACCTCGCACTTGCACATTGCTTATTACCCGTGACAGAATGGGCCCATTGTACTTGCAAGCTTCCACCTCTCCCACGGCCTCTAAGCCCAGAATTGACCACGCTCCTGTGCTACGTGTCTCTCGGAGTTTCCGTTCCAACCCTGCTCACCATTCCAGCTGCAGGGTGTCCACAGAAGAGCAGGCAGAGTGCACGGCATCCATGCCTTCCTCCTCACACACGCCCTCTGGACCCAGAGGTCTCGGGAGCCATGGGAATGCCCAGCTCTGGTGTCGTTCAGCTCCCTTCTCCGGCCCCAAGTGCAGCACCTGCAAATAGAGCACTGAGGACTCTCCCTCCTGCTGCTTTGTATTTATTTATTTATTTATTTATTTATTTATTTATTTATTTATTTATTTATTTATTTATTTGCGGTACTGGGGATTGAACTCAGGAGCATTCTACCTCCAAGCTATACCCCCAGCCCTATTTTTTATTCTTTATTTGGAAACAGGGTCTCACTAAGTTGCAGAGTGCCTCACTAAGTAGCTGAGGCTGGCCACGAACCCGGATCCTCCGGTCTCAGCCTCCCAAATGCTGGGATTACAAGCCTGGGCCACCACACCCGGCTTTGTATTTCTCTGGATGAGAGTGCAGGCAGCATCTGTGGGCCAGTGGCTCCTAGTGTGCTTATTTTATGTAAAAAGAGGGGCTCCTCGCGGTGATCTTCTGGGGGTGGAAGGCCTCCCATCAGAAACACGACCAAGAGCCATGAAGTGATCGATCAGTAACGAAGACGTTTAGACTGAAAAGCAGAGAGAATTTTGTTTGTTGTTGTGTGAAATATGTCCCATCTAGTACTGTCTCCTTAGTTCCTCCTCCATCCACTAACTGGTGAAGATCTCAAAATCACCACAGTGCCAGATACTGTGTCAAGTTCATTACATGCCTTACTTAATCCTCACTAGGACAGTCTGACTTAGGTGGGGTTGTTTTATTTTTTAAACATTCCTTTAAAAGCAATGAAACAGAAGCTTAGGTGCACAGGTTGAGTCCAAAGCTCTCAGTCTTTACAGCCTTACCACCACCATTTGGTTTTTAGGATTCCACTGAAGGGAGGTGCTGAAATAGTAGAGCTGGGTTACTTACGTAGAACTATACCCACCTCTCAGCACCTGTGGGCCACGCTGGGGCCTCTGGCCTGCCCCTCTCAGTGATGCCCGTGCCAGCTGCCCTCCAGGGAGCTTTCCCTGCTCACCACAGATTAGAGCAGGTCGCCTTCCAAGTTACAGTGCAGAGGATTAGAGACTAAAGAGAGCTCTACTGCAGGATGAGGTTCTGCACAATGGAAGCTGCAGAGACAGAGAAAGAGGCCCCGTGACATGTTTTGCGTCTCCAGCAATCACAGTCACTATGCCACAGCACGGGCAATGGCACGTCTGTCGTAGTTTGCCGGGAAGGACACAGTGCTGCTGACTGGCCAGCGGGCCTCTCTCCAGTTGCTGGGCTTCACGCTTTGGCGCCCTTGCTGCTTCCGCATCGCTGCGAGTGGCAGCCAAGTCTGGGCCTTTTCTGACACCGAGAGGAGCTGGGACCTGCTTCCTCCATTTCCTCCCCTCCACACCTCATTCCAGTCTGCTTCCTAATCATTTCCTGGGCCGTGTATGGAACATCTCATCCCCTCAGCCTGACTTTTCCATTCCCTTCTTTTAAATCTGAACACGAAGAGTTTGAGGGAAGGACAGAAAAACAGAGCCCTGAAAAAAAAGAAGGGTTTTCTGACAATCACTGCACAGTGGCTCTGGAACATCTTACTACCTACATTTCATCAGAACAAATGCAAGCTTTCATGACAGCATATTAAGCTCCTTTGCAATGCAGAGAGCTGACCCAGTTTTTTTCTCTCTCTAGTTGTCATCAAGTCTGTAATAGTCTGATAGTAATATAGCCAGTCCCCTACCACATGGTTGCAGTTGACATGGTATGTATTTTTCCATCCTTTAGCAGACTTAGGACGGTTCCACTTAGGCTTTTTTTTTTTCTCCCCACTTTATGATGGTTTGAAAGCTATATGCATTGTGGAAACTACACTGCACTTCAGATTTTGGATTTTGATCCATTCCAGGCTAGCGATTTGGGGCACAACGCTTTCGCATGACGCTGGGCAGCGGCAGTGAGCTGCAGCTCCCCGTCAGCCTCACGGTCACAGGGACACCGGTCCTTCAGAGTTGCCAAGCTAAGGTGGTCAGTAGGTTAGGAGTAGGAAGCGCATTTCTGACTTAACCATACTTTTAGTTTTGGGGATATAATCTGATCACAAGTCAAGGAGCATCTGTATTTCCAATTTATTTGTATCTTTTTTTTTTTTTCTTTTGCGGTACTGGGGACTGAACTCAGGGGCATTCTACCTCCGAGCTATACCCCCAGCCCTATTTTTTATTCTTTATTTTGAAACCGAGTCTCACTAAGTTGCGGAGTGCCTCACTAGGTAGCTGAGGCTGGCCGCGAACCCGGATCCTCCGTCTCAGCCTCCCGAATGCTGGGATTACAAGCGTGCGCCACCTTGCCCGGCTCTTATTTGTATCTTTGAATCTTAAATGTGTTCCTTTAGTCAGCATAGTTAGAGCTCATTTTTGGAATTTTTTTTGTTAAATGAAGTCTCACAGTACATACCTTTTGATGGCTTTTATAAATATGGCTGAATTTATGTCTGCCATTTTCCTTCTTGTTTTCCATGTCTTATGTCCATTTGTCTATTCTTTCTTTATGGTTTTTCATCAAATGGGTATTTTCTAGTATAAAATTTTTAATTTATTTAATGATTTTTTCACTATTTTAAAAATTCCTTTTATTACAGATTATAATATAGATTAAGTTTCATCAGAATCTACTTCTAATTTATATTTTTAATTTTAATGGGATATAGAAGTATTCTTCCTATATAATTCTTTTCCTTTCTACTTTTTATTAAAATATTGTTATAATTACTACTTTATAAAATATGTCTTTTAAAGAAATCGAAATAAAGGAGAACAACAGTACATATTTGTCTAAGAGTACATCTGTAACTTTCTTATTTACAATTTCTGGTTCTCTTTATTTCTTCCTGCAGATTGGAGTTACTATCTGGTATAAGTTCCTTGCTCTGGTACAATTTTGTCCCTATATTCCTCCCTTGTGCTATTATTGTCAAATATATTGCATTTTAGTATGTTACCCGAATACAATTATAAACATTGTTTCAGTAGGTTAATTTTAATTAGTTAAGAGCAAAAAAATGTAATCATACTTTTATAACTATCTAATTACTTATATAGGTGGTGGGTTTTGTTGTTTGGATTTGGTATGATCTTTAGTTTTTAAATATAATAAAAAATGTTTTGACAACTTTGCTAAGTCTAGTATCTGGGCCATCTCAGACATACTTCCTGTTGTCCACTTTTCCTACTAATGGCTCACACTTCATTTCTTTACACATACTTTAATTTTTGCTTAATAACTGGACATTTTAGGTAATATATCCTGGCAATTCTGGATGCTAATCCTCCTCACCCACTCCACATGTCCCTCTCCCCACTGATTTCTTGCTTGCCTATTTGCTTAGCAACCTAGCAAGCCTAGTTCAGCGAGGTCTCTTCACCTGAAGTGTGCCTCTGATGTCATTCCTTGGGCTGTGAATGACATTCTTCCTTTTCACTTTTTAAATGGCATCATTCCTCCAAATAGCTCTCTGACTGCCTCCTTGCCAGATCTCTGTTGAACCCAGGCTGATCAGTCTCTACTGTCATCACACCCCTTCCTGTCCTGAGCCTCCGCGCATTCCCATTGTTTGCTCTACTGCTTTTGGCCCTGTAGCATATGTTGCCCCCAAGTCTGATCCGATGAAAGTCCCACGCTTCTATAGGGCTAATCTTTGAGCTAGTCCTTGAGACTTACTCCAACTCCAGGAAGACTACACTTTCCGCAGGTCTACTTTGCTATCATGAGGGTGTTAGCCTCAAATTATTGTTTTCAATACCACCTCAGGCTTGAACTTTCTCCGACACTCTTCTAAGTAAATTAATGCCTCTTAGAAGAGCTGTGGAGCTCTGTGTTCTTATGACCTATCGCATCCTAGAAACAGGACCTCTGTGTCACTGCTCCAGAGCTGGTGCAAGGACAGCACCTGACTTTCCTTTGAATGGCCCCTCTGGTCTACAAGAGGCTGCTGTGCAAGGGTGGTTGCATTTAGTCTTCTTGGCTTGCCTTTCCCAACACAGACCCTCCAGCCTGCAAGTGAGACGAGGTGAGGGTGAATGGGGCAGTGCTCTCCTTATTAGTGAAAGATGGCCTAGGAAAGGACCGCCATCCTTCTGGGTTTGGAATAGAATTATGTTAGATCTATTCCGTATCATTTAATCGAAAATATTTTCTATTCCAGTTTGTCATTTATGCATAGGCTCCACAAATCTGTCTTCAAGCTTACCATATTCTCTTTTCAACTTTGAGGCCAAAGAGTTATTGCTAATTTTGTTATGCATAATAATGATTCTGGGCTTTTGAAATGAAACATCCATAAATTTTAGAGCTGCATACTGAAGAATGTATCAGTAAGATGACATATAAGGTCTGAAAGTTACCTTAAAATACATTTATAGAGGGAGGCAGAATCTAGAATCTAAACATAGGTTTTAGGATCCTGGAATCTGAACATAGGTTTTAGGATGTTGTTGTTGTCATTGTCTCTACTGTTGTGTATTTTTGAAGTTTCATAATATAAGAGTATTAGAAACATTGACTTACTTACATATGATTTTCTTTTAAAAATAAGAAAAACCATGTAAGGTATTAAAAGCCAATGCCTTACATGAATAGAAATTTAACAAGGCACAGAATTCATGTTTTAAGAATTTGATTTGTCCTTATCCAATAGGGACCACAAGCAGAGTGCATTTCAAGCAGTTATATGTTCTCTGAAGGCAGTGCAGGCATGAGTTCTAGCTGGGCAAGAGGATTCCCAGAAGATAGTTGCAGTTCCTGGCTATCCTAGAAGGAAAGGTAGTTCACATGCTCAGGATGTCATTGCTAAAAATGGACCAAGTGCTTCTTTTATCAGTGGTCACAATCAAGTTTAGCCTTACCTCTGTCACCATGATAAAGTAAAATGCTTTGTGTGAAAAATATCAGCAGATTATAAAGGCATACAAATGCAAGATACTTAAAATATTTAAAAAAGCAATCATAAGTGCAAAAGGAAGCCACTCTGGAAACCACTTTGGAGAACACAACTTTGGAAATCCACTTTGAAAATCATTGGCAAGTTCCTCAAAAAGTTAAAAACAGATTTATCATATGACCCAGTGTTCCACTCCTAAGTATATACTCAAGAGAATTAAAACCATATGTCTACATGAGAACTTGGACCCAGATTCATAGCATCATTATTCATAATTGCTCAAAAGTGGAAACAACTGAAAGGCCTATAATTGATGAATAGACAGACAAAATGTACTGTTGTTCATACAGTGAAATATTATTCAGCAATGAGAAAGAAATGGACGAACCTTGAAACCATTATGCCTAAGTGAAAGAAGCTAATAATTAAAAAATCACATATTTTAGCCAGGCGTGGTGGCACACCCTTGTAATCCCAGCATTTGGGAGGCTGAGACTGGAGGATCGGAGTTTGCGGTCAGCCTCAGCTACCTGGTGGGGCCCTTCGCAACTTAGTGAGACCCTGTTTCAAAATGAAGAATAAAAAAATGGGGCTGGGGGTATAGCTCAGAGGTAGAATGCCCCTGAGTTCAATCCCCGTATCACACACACACACACAAAAAAAAAAAAAAATCACATATTTTTATGATTCCATTTATGTGAAATATCTGGGCTAGGCAAATCCATAGAGACAGAAAGTAGATTCATGGTTTCCTGTGTTGAAGGGGATGGGAGAATGGAGAAATGGAGAGAAAATGCTAATGGGTATGCATTTCTTTGGGAGGATAATAAGAATGGTCTAAAAATTAGATAGTAGTGATGGTTGTACAATTCTGTGAATATACCAAAACCCACTGAACTGCAGATTTTAAAGGGTAAGTTTTATGGTATGTGAATTATACCCTAATAAAGCTGTTATTTAAGTTTTTATTTTTAAAAAAGAATAGGAGAGAGTTTGTACCAAACTGATTTTATCTAACATCACCTCTCCTCTCTAACTCAGGGTCCTAAGTTCTTCTGTCAAACTCAGGAAAATGCATGGTCTTCCTTTTTATCTTCCCCTCCCCTGCCCTCTCCTCCCTCCCTCCCTTCCTTTCTTTTTCCAAAAATTCATTGAGAAAATGCCAGGTTGGAAACAGAAACAGCAAGGAAGCCAAGAACTGCCATCTCAATTCCTTCTTTTTTTTTTTTTTTTTTTTTTTTTTTTGCGGTACTGGTGATTGAACTCAGGCATTTTACCTCCGAGCTATACCCCCAGCCCTATTTTTTATCTTTTTATTTTGAAACAGGGTCTCACTAAGTTGCGGAGTGCCTCTCACTAGGTAGCTGTGGCTGGCTGAGAACCCGGATCCTCCGGTCTCAGCCTCCCAAATGCTGGGATTTCAAGCGTGTGCCACCACGCAATTCCTTTTAATTCTGTTAATTTTTCAAACCGGCTGACAGTGAGGCTAACAGGAGTGAGGCTCCTCCAAAGTGGAGCTGATGGACTATCACCCATATGACAGGCCTCCCATTCACAAATGTCCCTGTACTCCCTAGCAATGAGCATGTCTGTTGTATTGGTGAAACAAGGCTCTGGTGATGGTGGTGGTGGTGGTGGTGGTGGTGGTGGTGGTGATGTGTAGGTGTGTATGTGGCGAGGAACAGAACCCAGGGCCTTATACGTGCCAAGCACCCATGCTAACACTGAGCTGCACCCTGCCCACTACAGTGATCTCTTTCATCACCAAACCTAATTGTCAAAATTGCTACAAGTAATTTTGTCTTGCACACAAGAACTACAGGGGAGGCCCGTGGACTTGCACTGATGGAGTGACGCCCCATTTGTCTACTGTGATGACAACAGAATACTCTCCCGTCCAGTCGGCTCTCATTCATCTTGTGCTCTCTCTCCCTGTTCCTCTTTGTTTTTCAGTGGCTGCTTCAACCCCCAACTCCACTGCGGGTGCAGCCATGAATTCCTTGACCTCTCTGGGGACTCTGCAAGGACTGGCTGGAGCCACTGTTGGACTGAATAATATTAATGCACTAGCAGGTACCATAAACAGTGAGTATTTGCTGCTCTGGTGGACAGCCTTCCCCCAAATTCTCCACAGAAAATGGTCAGCCAGAAATGACCTAAAAAGGATATGGAATGGGGAGAACTAAAACTTGGGATGGAGGAGCACATGCTTCAGTAGGCCAAAGCTAACCGCCTTCATTTTGTCTCCAAAAACGCCCAACCCCCAGGTGCTTTTCAGTGGGTAGTGTAAGTACTCATCCATAGATAGCTGTGCTTGACAGATATTTTCAGTTTCCAAGGAGTTTGCTTCAGTCCTGGTTTTCTGCTGCTATGAGGCAGTGCGTATTAATAGGGAAGTAAGTTGGGAAGCACGTGCCCAGCTCTGCTGCACTCAGCTGTAGGAGCTGAGGCAAATCACTGCTCCACCCTGGGCTTCAGAGTCTCCATCTGGATTTGCAAGTTCTTGAATGAGATGATCTGAAAGGTGCCCTCCAGCTTTAAAATCCAAAGATTCTTGATACTTACATAGGGAGGAGAATGAGGCCTCGGGAAGGAAATGAAACTGAGTAGAGAGGAGGTGCTGCTTTCTAGCACCTTCTGGAATCTCTTCAGCACCTGCAGGTGTGGGTCACTCAAGAGCAGTGACTGTCTAAAGGGGCACCATTTCACTGTGGCGGGTGAAATGGTTTTGAGGCCGATAGCTTACCCAATTACACTTGCTCTAAACACACACAACTCACTGAAGAACTGGAGGATCTGCCCTACACAGCCAACCTTTCCTCGTCCCTGTCATTTTAGGTTGAAGAGGGGAATCTTGCGTGGGCCCAAGGTTAAGTCATTTTTAAGCTTGTGGCTTGGTGTGTGCCCCTGCACTGAGAGAACCCTTCTTCACCCTCAGAGGGGATACCTCTAACTTGTCCCTCCATTCATTCACCTCGGTTGCCCCTGAGTATAGCCAAGCCCAGGAGGTCCATGACAGCCAACAGAGCACCAGAGTTTGGGACCCAGGTACCTACAGTGCAACCCAGGCAACCTAACACCTGTCCATTTTAATTTTGAATAAAAGGGTCCTTACTGTTTGCCCTACTTTAAGCCATGATTCAATAAGTAAACCATTTTTGAAGGGGGATCAGGCCATATAATTTTTTAAAAGCCAAAAATCCCAATAATTTTATATTTTAAAAGCTCAAAAATACTTTTCAGTTTATTTGATTAAAAATAAAAAGAACCTAAAACTCATCCATATATAGATTAATTTTTATAATCCTGATAAGAAAATAAGTATGTTTGGAAGGAGGAAATTCTCAGGTTTTATTAAATCCTTTTATTCAGATGCTCTGGGGGAAAAAAATTAAAAAAAGAAAGAAACTTGAGCTGACTTTTACCTGACCATCGAGAAAATAAAAACATTCTCCTTCCAAATATGATGGCTCTTGATTAGCATATAGTACATGACGTGGTAACCATGTGACCATCAGAATGTTTTATTCCAGTTAAAACTGCCTCCAGCTTTTACATTTTCCAGCAGCCAAGTAGGAGCCTCAGTGCCTTGACTCCTGTTTCTGGTCCAGCGCCTCTCCCTGACTTGTCCTACAGAAGTGCCAGCCCACTTGTCCTTCACCTAGGTTGAGGACGTGTGTTCACGCACATCCCCTCATGCTGCTTCTCTTGCCCCAGGACCTAGTTCCCCTCAAACAAGGACTTTGATTTGATCGCCTGCCTGTCCTTGGTCTGCAGAGTAACAGGCCAGTGGGAATGGTTGTCCTCCTCAGCACGTGCTCATGACTACTGTGTGTGTGTCTGCTGTCCGCGTCCTGCTCCTCTCCACCTACTCTGTTGTGTGTTGCTGGGCTTGCCCCATTGTTGTCGTGAGGGCCCGAGAGGGACTTTGTTCAATGGCAGAGAAACCACGACTTGTTCTTGTGTGGAGTCTTACGTTACACCACGTTTGCTCTGGCAAGGACAACAGGCTGAAATTGTTTTGCTTCTTCTAGTTCTTTGTCATTGGGATAACAGAAGTATATATAGGTCACAGGAAATTAAGAAAGAATGTTTCTGGTTTCAAATAACCCTTAGCAGTCAGTATGAACCAGAAAAATGTTTAATTAAACCAAAATCATGCACAAAATTAAAATACATTCCTACTCATTTGATAAGTGTGACTAGTACAGAGGATTTTTTACAATCTCAGCGTTGACTTGGAACTAATGTTTGCTACTTGTCTCAAATTAAATATCAAGATAAACCCTCATAGGATAGAGTATCCTCTTTCATGGTACTGCCAGCTGAGGCCCTTTGGGAAGGCCTTTGGAGAAATGATGGTTCTGCCTGTCCTACTGGATAATTCTCAAAGACAATAATCAAGAAACAGGTACCTGGGCAGAATCAGCTTCTAAAATAGTTGACAGGAGCTTCTGTATCATTGCTGTTTGCTAGCCCACTCTGGTCCAGGAAACATTACTCTCTACCATGTGAAAAGTATCCTGGTTTTCTGAGTAGATTCAACTCTTCCATGGACAAAGCAGCCAGCAAGAAAGTCCGCAGATGACTCAGCTTAGCCTAGATTTGACCCTCTTCCCTCCCCGGGGCTCCACCCCTCCCTGTAGTGTAGTTTTTGGTTAAGAGATAAGTAGCTCTATTAAACTGTGTTTGACATCTTTTCTTTCCCTTCATGTATTAATGAATGGAGGGCCTAAAAAAACAGTGCAGCTCCCTAAAGATAAGAGCAGGAATCAGCAAGACCAGGAGCCTAGGTAACTCAGGGTTTTCACCTCTGGATTATTGAGAGTTCCCTGAACATATTTATATATTAACATCTAAATCAAGATGAAGAAAATACTTTGTACAGATTAGTCTACCCAAGAGTCTGTACCTCACTGGACATGGGGTACACACCTATGATCCCAGTAACTGGGAGGCTGAGACAGGAGGGTCACAGGTTTGATGACAGACACAGAAACTTAGCAAGGCCCCATCTCAAAATAAAATATAAAAAGGGTGGGGATGTAGCCCAGTCATAGAGTGCCCCTGGGTTCAATTCCTAGTGCCACCAAAAATAGGAAAAAAGAGCCTATACCTGATTTGGTATGTTTAAATGTAAGTCAGATGGCATCCTTACTTTTCCTTGTTTAAACTGCTTAATTCTTCCAAACAGCTTACTATATAGTGACTAAAATTATGATTGTTTGAATATAAACAGCCACGGCTGCCTGGTGAAACCTGTTTATGGAACTGTTTTATGTAAGGTAGAAAAAGAAGAAGTGCTTAGAACACTTTATTGTAGCTCATCACTCTATCTGCACTTTGAAATTACTGTTATAATCTGTATTCTGGGAATTTATGAAGACATGCAGTTAGAGCCACACACAGTCACATACAACTCCACACACATTTGTGACCTTGTACTATACGAAGTGCCACTAGTGTTCATATTTATATTCGTTTACCTGGCTCCAGGCATTTAATACTTAAGAATCTCACTTATTAGCTTGCAGTTTAGGATATACCTCAGCTATTTAAAGGGAAATTTATAAACTGGACGTGGTGGCGCAAGTTTGTAATACCTGTACTTGGAAGGTTGAGACAGAAGGATCACAGGTTGGCAGCCAGCCTCATGAGGCCCTCCGCAACTTAGTGAGTCATGGTTTTAAAATAAAAAATAAAATAAAATAGGGCTGGAGTATAGTTCAGAGGTAGAATGCCCCTGAGTTCAGTCCCTAGTACCAAAAAACTAAATAAATAAATAAAGGAAACTTATCCCACTGAATAGGTTACAAACTTGTGAGGCTATGCTAATACATTCCTCACTTCTTTTTATCTGGCATAAAATCCAGCAGAGTGACTTGCAAATAAATGTAGTCTGTGTGTGGTACTCTGCCTCTAATTCTGCCTTCCAGTACCATTTCCATAGTGGCCAAAAAAAATTTGCAGGTTCATATTTATGGGTGTGCCCATCTATAGCAGCTTAACAGATTTACTCAGCAATCTCAGAGTTTCATGGTCTCTGCCAGCTGAGGCCCTTCGGAGAGTGACTAAGTGTTAAGTACTCAGCAGTCAGGCTCTATAACCACTACATTGACAATGACAGAGACCTCCCTTATAAAGGCTTGCCACGCCTGTCATTTTCTTCCTGCCCTCTCATCCAAAGAGCATGCATGAGAACCTAGAGGAAATGGTAGATCCATTTGGTCTTTTCAAAGAAAAGCCCTGTTCTAACAGAACAGGTGGAAGCATTGTAGTCCACTTAACTTTCTTCAAATCTCTGCTTCTGGTGGCCAAGGCTCTGAAAGTAATCAGGTACCAGCAGCTGCGCTGACAAGTGCTACCCTTGAAACAAATGATGATTTAACACGGGATAACATTAGGCAGCTCACAGGAGCTACTCTCAAAAGTTGGAATCTTCCCTTGATGGTTCTTCAGATCCTACCATGTAATCTGCTACCCCTTCTAGATTTGGCAAACACCCACCATACTGATTTTCCAAGATAGTTTTGACACATTTGTACTTGTTAGAGCTTAGACCCTCGTTTTTTGTTCAGAAAGATGACTATCCCATAGAGGAGGCCACCCTGGGCTGGAGAGGTCTAGCTCTCCCTGCAGTCAGCACAAACCCTGACTGGTCCCCACTTTGGCATCTACATGCCATCTACTTGGTGTCTCCTCTGCCAGCTCGCCCCCTTCCCCAGCCAGGGAGGTCACTGTGACTACCTCCCGCATACCGGGCACTATCAGAAGCAAACAAAACCCTTCAGAAAGTAGATTTTCCCTGCGGTGTGGTCCAAAGACACAGCCAGCCATAGTGAAGCATAGCCAGGAAGGATGGAGGATCTTGCTAGAGCGCAGACTGCACAAGGATTCTACTTAGTCCTGAAACACCCTTCTGGTATTTCAGGAGCATAAAGTTCGTTCATTTTGTTTCTGTTTTAAGGGGGGGGGGGATGACGAAATGAGGGGGGGATAAAAGATAATTCTTCTGACCTGGACAATAGAAAAGGCCACATAATGAGGGAAGGGAGTCAGGTGGCCGCTGCAGGGAGACCCTGCCAGTGTGTCCAGCCCCCTGGAGAAGGCCGGCTGCGGAGGCTCCAGAGCGGAGGAAGGTGCTGCTGAGGGCCAGTGTGGCCTGGCCTCAGAGCTCCAAGGCCCTCAGCTGGCGAGCCACGTGGAGCCACAGTGCTGTCACCCAGGCCATGGAGCAGCAGAGGATTTGGAAACTCCATTCGAGTGGAGCTGAGGCCTCCAGGCGTGCTTGTCAGGCAGCTGAGCTGCACGGAGTGCCGCGGCAGGTGCCTGCACACTTAGAGCCACCCACCCAGGCTACAGGCAGGGTGGCAAGGCACTGCTCACTTTCCCTAGGGTTCCTTCCCACACGGGAGTGTGCGCTCCAGAGGGCTGAGCCCATGACTTGATCAGCCATCCCTGGCAGCTGTTAACCACCTGACAAAAACTGAACCAGTGGAACTTCAACGGCCCCTTCCCAAGTCATTTTACACTCTCCTCTCATGGAGGTTTCTTTGCATCACACTAAAGCTGAGAAATGAGGATGCAGTCAGACCGAAGAGGGAGAAGAGAAGAGTAACCGGAATGGAGAGGAAGGAAAGAGGCAGGGAGATCCACATGATTAGTTGGTGTCTGGGGGCCACTGAGAGTTATCAGGAGGGCACACTATTTCCATGTTCTTTTACCATGGTTATTTGCATGACCAGAATAGACAGAATGGACTCCATAATATGAACTTCAAGCAGTCCCAGCAGGACCTCTGCTGGCCGGCAGCTCTTAGCTTGCTGCCTGCTCTGCTGGATCTGCTTGAAGTCCCTCCTTTCAGGTGGCTGTCACTCTATTCTCCAGCCTCTCAAACCCGCCTCACTGCCCTCCCCAGCCCTCTGTGAGGGTGGTGTACTCCATGCCACCCCCCAAGACCCAGTTCTGTCTCCTCCAGCCCCACAGCAAGAAGCCCAGATCTGAGGCACTGTGAGAGCCCTCTCCTGTACCAGGGTCTACTGTATATCTTGCGTGTTGTCCTTTTAATCTAAGAGACGAAGTTAGCAAAATAGCAGAAGCATGTGTGGAGTGAACAGGACACTCCCCACCTGCTCTATCCCTGAGGACGGCAAGCAGTGACACTGTGGAGGGCTCAGGTGATTCTGCTATTTAATTCCTCTGTATAAGTTTGCAGACCTCCTTATCTTAGCTTCCCCTAATTTCCTTAGATTTCTTACCAATTTTTTTCAGCTAGTCATTCTTATTATTTTAATATTGCTAATCAATTACCTTAAGCCCATCAATATTTTCATTAATGTTTTCAGTCAGTTTTTCTCAGAAACAGATCTTTTTTAAAAACCATTTTAATCAGAAAGGGGCCCAAAGGACAGTTGCGATATCACCTATTCCATTTCCTGAGTTCATATGAATGTTTACAACCAATTAAGCATTGCTTGTTTTGATTCAATACTCAAGGAAAATATGATACGATCAGCAACCAGAATAAAGCAGCCAGGATACAAGGACAAAGGCAAAAGAGCAACTGGTCAACTTCCAATTCCCATCAGCTAATAGCCAGGGTCTAGTTTACAAACACCGTGTCACTCTAGGCTGGAAAACATGACATGAAGCTCTTTTCTTGGCAGAAACCCCAGTTACCTACCTGGGCACTGACTGATTAGGATGTGTGTGTGTGTGTTTCAGTTTCTAGTGTTTGATACAGAATAAGCTTGAGTTCCCTGCAGTTCTGGGAAAGGTCCACCTTTCTTCCTGTTCCTGGTTTCTAAAACAGCTCAGCTGTTTGTTTATTCCTAAGGTCCTAGTCCCTGGCAACATCCTTCAGCTGTTTAGGAAAGCCAGCTCAATGAAACTGCTGACTCACTGGTTGATGGAGAACAGAACTTTTCTGCTCTGCCATCTCAAGTGGCAGCTTAAGGGGAAAGTTGTACTTTACCCTGTCTCCTCCCCCTTGAGCCATCCCACAGCTCCAAAGAACCCAGTAAACAAACTGAAGTGTACAGCTGTTCCAGGCCTCTGCCACTAGTGTTTGTACATGCTTCTGAGCTGTAAGAAGCAGAAGGGCTTTTATTGCAAAAGATAACAACGGTACTTGCCAGTAGCACGCTGCATGGGGTTAAGACGGGCTGTCTCACTGTAGTGCCTCAGTAACTGTCCATCACCAGTCTAGGGAGTGAGGGCTGTCATGCTTAGGTCCCCCCCCCCACCCCATTACTGTGATTTATTTCTCCATGGTTGCGTTTGGATTTTCTGTTGGTTTACTTGGTGTGCCAGCTGCATGCACTTGCTGTTGTACTTGTCAAATGATTCTCTAACTTCCTTTGGAAAGCACTAATGAATAAGTGCTATTTCTCTTCTCTATTGTTGGGTTTTTTGTAAAGTTGCTCAAATGCTCTCAGGTATGGCGGCTCTGAATGGAGGACTTGGCGCCACAGGCTTGACGAATGGCACGGCTGGCACCATGGACGCCCTCACCCAGGCCTACTCAGGAATTCAGCAGTACGCGGCAGCCGCACTGCCCACTCTGTACAGCCAGAGCCTGCTGCAGCAGCAGAGCGCTGCCGGCAGCCAGAAGGAAGGTACGTGTCTGCCCGGCGGGCCTGCCCACGTCTGCCTTAGAGCGCGCTTCCAAGAGGCCGAACTGACCAGTGGCATGAGAGAAAGCAAGTGTTTCATTGCTAACAGTCATGGTTGTAAAAAGGACACGCCTCAGACATGTATATCAGTCTTCTCTCCTGCTCATCTTATATTTATCTTTTAATTTTTCATCCATCTTTTATGATGAAGTTCTCATCCATTGTACATTTATACACAATTACTTATTAGTTGCTGCCATTAAAAAATTGCCAGGAACCTCCCTCTGTCAAATCAGCGTGGACTGTCAGTTTTTCCTCCCCTCTGCAGAAACTCCTTAGCAGAAGGGTGACGCCCACAGGCTTGTGTGGGCCAGGCGGCCTCTCCTGCGCTGCCCAGGTTTCCAGAGTCCACTCCACCTGTGATCCTATGGTTGCTTCTCGGGAGGCGACGATTCTCAGGCTGCTGATAAAATCCACAGTTACCACTGCCTTGGTTTTTTGTTTAATTGGGGGTCTTTTCGGAATGCAAGTAAATGATTGATTGTCTTGCTTCTGAGGCAAACTACATTGTAGAAAGTTAATGCTAAGAATAAGCCGGGCGTGGTGGCGCACGCTTGTAATCCCAGCATTTGGGAGGCTGAGACCGGAGGATCCGGGTTCGCGGCCAGCCTCAGCTACCTAGTGAGGCACTCTGCAACTTAGTGAGACCCGGTTTCGAAATAAAGAATAAAAAATAGGACTGGGGGTGTAGCTCGGAGGTAGAACGCCCCTGAGTTCAATCCCTAGTACC